>CM035172.1:88049716-88383542 GCA_020205615.1 Panax quinquefolius | reverse complement strand
GGAGTTTATTGGAGAGCCAAAACCACTTATGGTGAAGCATGGATAAAGCGGATCACCAAGATATTTGATGCCTTGGGATGCTCCGAGGAGCTAAAGGTTCCCTTCGCCACCTTTATGTTGCGTGAAGAGGCAGATTACTGGTGGGAATCTATAAAACGTACCCAGACTGACGCATTCAAGATGTCTTGGGAGAAGTTCCAAGAGCTATTCAACGACAAGTACTTTCTCGAAAGTATTCGTCACATGAAGGAGGTGTAGTTTATCAAGTTGGAATAAAACAATATGACCGTGTCATGATATAAGGCTAAATTTATGCGGAGTTATCGGGTTTGCATCCCATTTGGTCGATAATGAGGAGGCGAATGACGAATGTTTTAAGAGGTTTGAAGCAGGAATACGTCGATATCTTATTTCTCATAAACCGTGTTTGTACTCGAGATGTTGTAAATAGGGCTCGATTATTGGAGCTTGATAACGAGTCAACGCAACCAAGAGAAAGCGGTGACATCATGAAAATACCGGTTAGTAACATCGTGAAATCGGTGACAACAAGCATGGAGGAATCAACATGCGAGAAATGGTAACCACTTTGGTGGTAATCATAGCCAAGACAATAAGAATGGACATTTCAAGAAGAGAGATTCAACAATGATGGAAAGACATCAAGCACCAACACCCGTTGTCAAGGAAGGAGAACGACCACCTATCATATGCTTCAAATGCGGAGGGAGGGACATATCGGTCAAAGCTGCGTGATGCCGTCAAAGCATGTTATAATTGTGGAAGGAAGGTCACTTAGCTCAATTTTGTCGTTCACCAAGACAAGATTCTGCTAGGATGGAGGCACCAAAGGTAGTCCCCGAAAATTCAAAGTCGGTGGTCAGAGGAAAAAACGTTTATTGTGACCTCCCGTAAAGCAAGGAACCCGAACGAGGTTATCACGGGTAAGCTTATCATAAACTCTAAATGAGTCTATACTTTATTTGATCTGGGTTCTACCCATTCTTTTATTTCTCCTACTTGCGCTCCAACGCTTAAATTTGACTCGGAGAAATTAGACTTTGACTTATCTGTTGAAACTCCATTAGGAAAAACCTTCATTACATCCACTGTTTATAAGTCTTGTTTGATTCAAATCGATAACCGCATGCGTTACACCGTCGATCTTATCTTCTTAAAATTTTTTGCATTTGGCGTGATTCTGGGATTGATTGGTTAACTACTCATCATGCTAAAATTGATTGTTTTAAATGAGGTTGTTAGCTTTCATATTCCTAATAAACCTATTATGCGAATTCAAGCGACCAAACCATTAAAATCAATCACGGTCATCTCAAGCCATAAAGCTATTCGTTTATTGAAAAACGGATGTCAAGTTTTCTTAGCTTATGTCACGGATTTAAACAAAAATACGCCGATTTTGAATGATATTTACATTGTTAATAAATTTCTGACGTATTCCACGAAGAACTTCATGGCTACCCCAGAGTGTGAAATTGAATTTTGTATCGACCTTGAACCCTCTGAAAACCCCATTTCTAAAGCCCATATCGAATGGCTCTTATTGAACTTCAGGAGTTAAAGACCCAATTCACGCGAGAATTGTTAGACATCGGTTTCATTAAATCCTGAAGACGTCTCCTTGGGGTGCTCTGTTACATTCGTGAAGAAGAAAGATGGGATATGCGACTTTGTATTGATTATCGGGAGTTGAATCATGTCACCATCAAAATAGGTACCCATTGCCACGTATTGATGACTGTTTTACCAGATTCTGCAGGCGCGCCAAATTCTTTTCAAAGATTGATCTTCGTTCGGATATCATCAATTGAAGATTAGAACCAATGACATTCCAAATACGGCTTTTAGAACTCGGTACGGGCATTATAAATTTCTAGTCATGTCCTTTGGATTGACTAATGCTCCTGTTGCCTTCATGGATATGATGAACCGAGTATTCAAGGAATATTTGGATCATTTTGTGGTCGTCTTTATTGATGACATCCTCATATATTCCAAAAGCCGTGAAGATCATGAGCAACACTTGAGGTCGATACTCCAAAAGCTTCGTGAAAGCAAGCTATATGCCAGTTGAAGAAATGCGAGTTACGGCTTCGAGGAAGTTGCATTCCTTGGGCACGTGATATCAAATCATGGGATATCTGTTGACCCGCGAAGATTGAAGCAATTCAAAGTAGGGAACAACCTAAATCGATGGCCAAGTCGTAGCTTTCTCGGCTTAATTGGTTATTATCGGAGATTTGTAGAAGGTTTTCTCGAATCGCTACTCCATTAACTCAAATTTGACTCGAAAAGATACAAAATTTGGTTGGGCGTGGAATGTGAGACGAGTTTTCAAGAACTCAAGAGGAGACTCATTTCAAGACCTATTACGACAATACCATCTGGCTCGAAGGATTTGTCATCTACAAATGATGCTTCTGGGCAAAAGGTTAGGGCGTGTTCTCATGCAACATGGGAAAGTCATAGCCTTATGCCTCACTAAGAACTCAAAGAATATGAGAGGAATTATCCTACTCATGATTTAGAGTTGGTGTGGCGCCCCAAATCCGGTTCCCAACCTCGGGTTTGGTGCTCACGATCCATCATATATAGCACATCTAACTACTCATTCATTAATCTGAAACATCATTCATAATATTCCTTAATACAACTTATAACAATATCCCGGGTTAACTAACCTTGACATAACTTACATACCCTTATATAGACAAAAGGTTTACATAATTAATTACATAATAAAACATAACCATTAAAAGTTGACACTAACTACTCCCCGAGCTTTGCCTTTGCCTTTGTCCTATTAGAACCTTCTGCTACATCGACATTAGTCAAATATTTTATTTAAGCAAGAGTGAGCAACAAGTTTGCCCAATGAGTTAAAATATACAACAAATGATATATATAAATGAATAGAAGAGTCTAGCTTTTTTAGAACTTCAACAATAATCAAAAGATTTCAAGTAACTCGAATAATAATTCAATCTCAATAATAAAACTTTCTCCCATTTTATCTTGAAATAACATATCAAAGATGAAAGAGTAAAATTCTTTCAATGATTCAATAATATTCAATTGAAGAATAAGAATTAACAATCTTTGCAACAATATTCAATAAAGTGGGATATACCCGATTTCATCTTTGAGTGATCACAAAAGATCATGAACTACTTAGAGGAATCATTTAGTTATTAAAACTAAATTACCACAAGAATATAAATTAGTTATAAAAACTAAACTATACTCTTACTGCAAAAGTACACGCGACTGACTCCTTTGTACCCTATATTATGCATAATACTCAATAATAAGCGCGTAGGTCGATTTACGACATTAAAATTTGTTCATCTCAGTCTTACATCACGAGTGCGTACCACAACAATATGGTTTGGATTACTTTCAAAGAAATACTATGATTTCATAATTAATAACAATACTAATCTAAATTAAACCAATGGCATAGATCTTCCAATAACAATTCAGGTTCATAATAAATAGAACATTTCATGCTTTAACAAATATTAGTCTTGCAAAACAATTACACGAGACATGATTTATAAATAGTTCAAATAATAGAACAAGAATCAATTGCACTACGTCGAATTACAATAATCATTATAGATGTGAATAACTATCAATAATTATTCACTACCATGTTTGAAAAATAGTAACTCAAGTTGAGTTAGGAAACTTGCTGATTAGATTTGACTCTTTAAACGCAATTTAAGTTAACTTCTTTTGTAAGACCTATCATTGATAAAATCGATCTCTTAATTAGCATCACATATCTTACTCATAGCAATTTAACATGAAATCACATAACTTATCATTAGTGAGTACACTATACTATCTTAGACTTAACACTTACTCGTTCATTTATAAGTTAAGTAATATAACTTGACAAACTATTTATGAACTCAAGAGACTTAACATATCATTTCGGTTTATTTTGATGAGCTAAAACAAAACCGACATCTCTTTTGACATTTTGGTTTCCTTTTCAACAACTTTGAAATGTTCATTTCGGAAGCGAAATCGAAAATATGAAATCGACTTATTATATTTTTAATCTTTTGGCCAATCATATATACATATATTCCATACACAAAAAAGTATTTTTCGGAATTTTTCAACTCCCTTAAGTATTTTTCAAAATCAATTTCTAGTAAATTCCTTAAGAAATTAGCTACCTCTTACTTAACTCCGAAATTCCCAACTCTTGGCGGGATCTTACACATGTTAACGTGAGCTTATAGTTTAAATTTCAAGGCCATTGAGTTATCTGACTCGATTATAGCGATTTCATCAAAAAACATAAATATTGAAATAGTCATAACTTGCTCAATTTAAGTAGGAATGAGCTCATTTTGGACACAACCTACTTTATCCCATATATTTTCATCCCCAAAAGGCGGATTTTATCTCACTAAATAAGTGGTAAAACATCCCTTCCAATTTCTTGGCGGCGAGACTTTTTAAGCATTTCTCGGATTTTTCATTCTTTACTAAAATCATTCCACACGAAAATGTAAAATCCTTTTAAGTGATTCCACTTGGATATATTAGAAGACTCATATATCTAACTCCAGAAATTGACGACACTCAAAAATTCAAAGTAGAATGAGAGATATGGTCATTTCCATATCATACTTGGTTTTCTCGAAAAATCTATTTTTCAACATTTAGTGTCTTTTAAGAAAACTTCTATATTTTCACATAAAATCAACATAGCTCAACATAATATTTAAAATAACTCATATACTCATGGAAGTAACATGATCCATGGTTTAATTCACCAAATAATCAACAATCATAAGATCAAACACAACAAAAGCTAAGAAAAATTTTATTTTCTAACTTTTGAAAAACCTAACTCATATTTCTTAGTTTAGATTCCACTTTTGACCCATAAACGAGTTGGATCTAAACATGAAACACCTTTAAACACATGAATCTAGGGTTATTATCTTTAAGATCAAAACTTCATACTATCAAAAATCAAATCAAAATAAAAAGAAACTTAATCTATATACAAATAGAAATTCTTATACCTTCTCTTGATTCCTCTTCTTCTTCTTTCTAATACTTAGATTATGGAACTTGGAAACTTACAAAACTCTCCCTCTCTCTTCCCTATTATGGCTGAATCCCTCTTGCTCTCTCTCTCTCTATATCTTGTTTGTTTTGATTACTAAGTTAAGGAAATAGAAAAGATGAAAGAGAAAGGAAATTTGATGTTAGTAATTTTGTATAGATATTGTGACGCCCCCAAAATTAGGTATACGTCACCCATCTTGGGTCGCCACTTACATGGTACATAAATTCAAATACAAACTTACTAATATAACTGTCGTGTACAATACGACATAAACTGTGAGTTTGAATACAAATATTGTCTACTAGATATTATCCATACTCAAGGAGTCCTCATTACATTTATTGTCACACTATTTAATAGAATAGTGAGGACTACTAATGCTATCCTCTGGACCATTACTCCGCTTCCCGACTTCGTCCCATATATGTTCTCATTTCACAAGAAAACGGTGAAAGAAAAGAGTGAGCTCAACTAGCCCAAGAAGAAATATTATGACTAAGATAATGCAGAATAAATTATCAATAGTCTTCAACAATGTTAAACCGATAAAATACAATAGACAACCAGGTTTAAGCTGCGATGAATATGCAATCCATTAAAAGAGTCAAGTAGAGAATAAAGTCTACTATCTTTTATAATTTAAAAGGTTTTCATCAATTTTTATCATTTGAGACTCGAACAATGAATAAACCACAATATCTAATCATCCTGTACCATGGTCAAGGATTTTCATCAAATCATCAATAGTCATGACTATACCGAATCACCCCAATTCATAATCATACCAAAAACTATCCATCAAAGCATTACAGACCATTTGAAGACTTTTATCACATTATTTATAGCGAAGTCATGATTATACTTAGAATGATCCTCAGTCATAATCATACCAAGTTCATCTATGCACGTAAGACATAGATAACTTTCAACATAATATAACATGAGGATGATGACAATGACATAATAATTCAATAAAACAAGTTCAAGAATTAATTTATCCAAGAACCAATAACGTCCAAGTTGTCAACATGATACTTCTTTGTAGAGTAAAATTCAAGAATGCTCAGAAGAATATTTCCATGAAAAATACTGGATGAAGCGCAAATATCAAGGATATTCCATTAATTTCATGGAGTATAGAAGTCAAAGCTTTAACCAACTGAGTATAATAAAGAATGGAATAACAACGAAATCACCATGCATGCGGTACTTGGCATGAGCAGTTATTCCAACAAAATAATAATAAAGGAACCAGTCGTGAAAATCACAATCAAGCGGGATGTTCCAATGAAATAATAAAGAATGTAACAACAATGAAATCACCATGCATGCGGTGTCTTGGCGTGACAAAGTTATTCAACGAAATTATAAATGCGGAATAATAAATGATGGAACCAGTCCTGTAAAACATACGAGCGGGATATTCCAATGAATAATAAATGCGGAATAATAAACAATGGAACCGGTGTCCAGTAAAACACACGCATGTGATATTCCAATAGAATAATAAAGAATGGAATAACGTAAGAAGATCACCAAGTATAGGGGATTCACAGCGTATGTGAGTTATTCAATGAATAAATAAGAATGGAATAACATAAGGATTTCACCAAGTATAGGGTATGCCGCATATACAGGTTATGTATAGGGTATACCACTTTTACAGGTTATTCCAACAGAATAATAATGAATGGAATAACAAAAGTTCTCTTCATAAATAAGAAAGAATAACACCCTTACGAATTACAACAAATAATACCCCTTACCGTAAAAGACACCGGATATCAAAGTAGTGAAAGTACCGAATACTCTTTCTTCTTTCTCTATAGATTTTCTCTCATATAAGCTTCTCTCTATAATTTCTCTCTAGAGAGTTTCAATGAATTCGTAAGAAAAAATAATGAAGGAATGAGCTTCATTTATAGGAAAATAGAATGCATAGTAATTAATCCATGAATCGGTCGTATTGATTTACTTTAATCTGACGGTCCATATTTAAAGCAAAATCTTTTAAATAAAATATAATATATTCTATTTATATAAAAACATTTTACTATGCAAACACTTATGCAACATTATGCAAAATCTTATGCAACACTATGCATAATAAAATATAATATATTCTATTTATAGAATAACTTTAATAAAGTATTACATTTTATATAAAAAGATGTTTCGCATTTTTATTACGTTAATAATACTGAATAAAACAAAACGTCATTATCGCTATAATAATTCATATTATTAATCGACAATAATGGAATCAAACTGAGTGACTTCTTACATAAGCATCAATAATCAATACCGTGTCTTTACTATGCAACCACACGTATTCGTACTTTTACTACTGAGTAGTTCAACAAAGATCAACGGTAAAACTTCCACCGTTATTTCAATAAAATATTTTTGTCGTTTTCTCAATCCAAAATGATAATTACATTATTAAGGGTCCACCAATGATTGAGTAGTTATACGAATATTCCCTGCTAAACCCAAATATTCCCCACCAATCGAATATAATATAACCACTTGCATACTTTTTGCAAAATTTATAAATACTACCCACAACTATAATATTATCTCAAATTCACACTATAATATTAAAATTATTTCGACAAAATTTAATCTTTATTGATAAAATCTGGGTCTCACGGATATATTTAGTGTATCTATAATCATCATCCAATGTCTCACTCTTCCTCTCTCTCTTATCATTATAAGCTTGCTTTTGCACTCTTGGTTTAACTTGTGGGTTGGATGAAAAGATAAGAATGAGACCAAGGCTTGACACCCAGTGAGTTAGTTCACTCTACTAAAGTAATGTAATGATTACATGCCTCCCCTTTTCTCTCCTCTATGTAATTTTCGGCCATGATGGCCTTCTTGGGCCCCTTTTTATTATCTTTTAAGCTCCATTTAGCTTACTTAATGGTCCAAAAGGTCCCCTCCCAATTGGGCTAAGAGTTGGGCCATTCAATTAATTCTTTAGGCTAGAAATTCTAATTCTTTGGGCTTGCAATTCAACATAGTTTATACTTTTTAATTTTTTATCCATTCCCCATTATTTAATTAGGGTTCCCTTACAAACATTAGTAAGTTAAATCCTTACTCATATATCTTTAATTTCATAACCCAATTAGACTTGTTATTCTTAGGTTATAAAATTAATTAATTGAGATGTATAAAATAAATCTCTTAAAATTAGTATATAATATAAATACTAATATTCTACCATATTATAACCTCTTAGGTTATTTAATTATCATACCTAATATATGTCTTAGGTTTCATAACTTTAATCTTAATTCTCTTTACAAAACAAATGTATACACATTCATGATACATATTTATTCAATCACGTATATAATTCATATATGTATAACATATTTCCCATAGTTTATTAACTTATTATCCCAACTTGACTTAATAAGTTATAAACACATATATACTCATATCAATAATCAATTACTTAAGGATTGTAAATTCTTTTAATTTAGTAATCAAGGCTAACATTCAAGCCATGTTAATTTCTTACATAACTTTCATTACTCTTCCTAGAAAATGATTAAGTATACTTCTTAGTTAATAAATTAACTATATAGCTTAATTATCATATACACTTATATGAGAAAAAAAATTATAACAATAAAACAAAATTTTGAATTATGTGAAATTCTGGGTTCTCACAGTTGGCAGCTGTCATTTTCGCACTTAAAATTTGGAGGCATTACTTGTATGGGGAGAAAGTTGAAATCTTTACGGATCATAAAAGCCTCAAATATTTCTTCACTCAAAAGGAACTCAACATGCGACAACGACGTTAGCTTGAATTGTTGAAAGATTATGATCATAGCATCCAATACCATCCTGGAAAAGCGAACGTGGTAGCTGACGCGTTGAGTAGAAGATCATATCTGAAGCACGAAAAGCGATATTGTAACCACAAAGGCCCATTTTGTATGACTTGCAAAGAATGGAGATAGAGTTAAAGACTACTAGGGACCCACACGATGATGGCAAACATACGAGTAGAAACCGAACTTTAATCGATAAAGTTAAAGTTGCCAAGCTTCTGCACTGGCTAATGCGTATGAAGAAGAAAGTCTGAAGAAGGTCTTATCACGGAAGCAAGAATCGATGAGGAAGGAATACTTGAGTCAACTCCAGACTTTGTGTTCCTAACGACGATTTAAAGTATAAAATCATGATGGAGGCGCATGACACTCGCTTGCAATCCATCACGGGAGTACCAAAATGTATCGTGATCTTCGACATACATTTTGGTGGAGCAATATGAAGAGAGAGATAACAGAGTTTATCTCAAGGTGTTTAACTTGTCAACGAGTCTATGCGGAGCATCAAGTACCAAAAGGTCCATTGCAACCACTTGAAATTCCAGAATGAAGTGGGAACACATTACTATGGATTTTGTTACTGGTTTTCCCAAGGTTTCTCAAGGCATAGATGCAATTTGGGTCATTGTTGATAGATTGACCAAGTCTGCTCATTTCCTACCTATACGAGAACTTATACACCTGAACGTCTTGCTCGTACGTACATAAACGAGATTGTAAGACTTCATGGTATGCCAGTATCCATAGTTTCTGATCGAGACCCAAGATTCACTTCAAGATTTTGGGTTAGTTTGCAAAAAGCTATAGAGCGCGGTTCTGATTTAGCTTCGGCATATCATCCTCGAAGACGGACCAGGCGATCGGAGAGGACCATTCAAACTCTTGAAGATCTATTAAGACTACGTGTCCTTGACTTGAGGAAGTTGGGATAAGTTTCTACCATTGGTGGAGTTTTCCTACATAACAAAGATTATCAAGCAAGTATTGGCATGGCTCCATTTGAGGCGTTGTATGGAAGAAAGTGTCGTTCTCCAATATCTTTGGGATGAGGTGGGTGAAGCAACGTTGTTGGGACCGGAGTTGAGTACGTATGACTCTGAAAAAGATTAAACGATCCGACAACGTATAAAAATCTCACAAGATCGACAAAAGAGTTATCTTGATCTTCATCGAAAGGACGTAGAATTCGATATTAGAGATCATGTGTTATTACGTGTTACTCCATGGAAAGGAGTTACAAGATTTGGAAAGAGAGGAAAGCTCAACCCTCGATTCATTGGCCCATTTTAATCCTCGATCGAGTAGGAACGTATGCGTATAGACTCGCTTTTACCGCTAAGTATGTCTCGTGTTCATAACGTTTTTCACATATCTATGTTACGAAAATATGTGAAAGACCCGAACCACATTATTGAATTAGAACCGGGCGAGATAGAGGAAGATTTAACGTATGAAGAGTTACTGTTAAAATCTTGGATAAAAAGGATCATATTCTACGCTCCAAGGTTATACCTCATGTCAAAGTTTTGTGGAGAAACCACGATATGGAAGAAATGACACGGAGTTAGAATCGAGATGAAATCAAGATATCCTTACCTCTTCGACATACCAGTAACGCACCCTAATTTCGAGGATGAAATTTCATAAGAAGGGAGGTTGTAAGACCCCAACTTTTGAATAAAGATTAAATTTTCTCAAAATATATTTTTGAATATTATGGTGTGGATTTGATATAATGTTATAGTTGTGGGTAATATTTATAAATTTTGCAAAGTCACGCAAGTTGTTATATAATATTCGATTGGTGGGGAATATTCGTTTTAATAGGGAATATTAAGATAACCAAGACACAATCATTGGTGGACCCTACAATGAAATTATTGTTTGGATTGAGAAAATGACAAAATACTTTATGAAAATAACGGCGGAAGTTTTACTGATTAATCTGTTGAACTACTCGGTAGTAAAATGCACAAGAATACTTGGCGTGGTTGCATAGTAGCACACACTATATTGATTATTGATGCTTATGTGAGAAGTCATTCGGTTATACTCAATTATTACTTTCTGATAATTCTTTGCATCATATCTCTCGTATTATTGATTCAATTATTGTCATAATATCAATCATATAATATGTTATTTTATTAAATCAATAATTGAGACGACAAAGTTATTCATATTATTAAATTGCAATATTTACAATGTCTAAGTTACATCGAGGAGAGGTTTGTCACCTAATTGCGGCGCCATAGGGAGGAATCCTTATTGAAAAGCCCCTCTTTCACAGGAACGACACGTTTGATAAATATTGTGAGTTATAATATTAATGATGAATGTTATTAAAATTGAAGTTGTGTTCGAGTTGAATTTGGAGACGCGACGTGATATTTGAGTCCGAACGATGAAATTAGTAAAAATAGTCTATAAACACAAAATTTTCTAGAATTCACTATTTGGTCAAAAAGTCAATAGTTGACTTTTTTGGGAAAAGTCAAACTTTGAAATTTCAAAATTTATATTTTTGATAAAAATGGTTTCATTGTGTTGGAATTATTTGTGTCAGTAAAAATCGACAATTATTTCGATAATAATTGATGTCTGGAGGTTATATTGACCAATCGGGTATTTAACCGGATAAATGAGCAATTGATTGCTATTATTTCACATGATTATAACTATTTGTTCACATGTGTATACTATTGTTTCACATTCTTATTACTATTAGGGGAGTTGGTGCAAGATTGATAATACTTGCATGACTAAGTTAAAAATGGAGGTATAGATGGAGGTACTATACTGTAATTCGTATTTTCACATGTCTAGAACTATTGATTCACATAATTTACTATTGAAACACATTATTTACTATTAGGGGAGGTGGTGCAAGTTTGATAATACTTCCATGACTAAATTAAAAATAAAGAAAAAGTTGGAGGTATGTCAACAGTTGACTTTTTCGGGAAAAGTCAAACTTCAAAATTTCAAAATTTATATTTTTGATAAAAATAGTTTCATTATGTTAGAATTATTTGTGTTAGTGAAAAT
This sequence comes from Panax quinquefolius, assembly GCA_020205615.1. Classification (NCBI taxonomy): domain Eukaryota; kingdom Viridiplantae; phylum Streptophyta; class Magnoliopsida; order Apiales; family Araliaceae; genus Panax; species Panax quinquefolius. Next base: position 88,371,521 of record CM035172.1, on the reverse strand, counting down.
TGACATTTATTTAGATAAAAATTGTTGTCTGGAGTTTATTTTGACCAATCGGGTATTTAACCGGATAAATGAGCAATTGATTGCTATTATTTTACATGATTATAATAATTTGTTCACATGCGTATACTATTGTTTCACATTCTTGTTACTATTAGGGGAGTTGGTGCAAGATTGATAATACTTACATGACTAAGTTAAAAATGGAGGTACTATACTGTAATTATTTTTATCACATGATTAGAACTATTGAGTCACATGATTTACTATTGATTCACATTATTTACTATTAGGGGAGTTGGTGCAAATTTGATAATACTTGCAGGACTAAATTAAAAATAAAGAAAAAGAGGAAGGTATTATACTGTAATTTTTCGAGTCCCAAAACGTGCAATTATCGAAACTATATTTTTCTATAAATAGAAGCTCATTTTTCCTTTATTTCTCACCAATTCACAAAAGCTTTAGAATGATTATTATAGAGAGAAATTATAGAAAGAAGAAGAGAAGTCTCTACCTCCTTATATTCGGTATCCGGTTTTTTTTCTAAGGTAGGGAGTATTATTTCTTTCTTATCTATGAAGAGAACTTACATTATTCCATTCTTTATTATTCTTGGAATAACTTTGTATCTGCTGGCTACCCTATACTTGGTGAAATTCTTACATTATTCCATTCTTTATTATTACATTGGAACATCCTGTGCATGCGTTTCTACGTCCGGACTGGTTCCGTCTTTATTATTACATTGGAATATCACATGCATGCGTTTTACGCCGGACTTTGATTCCGTCTCTTTATTATTACATTAGAATATCACATGCATGCATGCGTTTCTGGGGACTGATTCCATTATTTATTACTCATTGGAATAACTTTTGCATGCGGTCTATCGCATGCTTGGTGATTTCTTTTGTTATTCCATTCTTTATTATACTTAGTTGGATAAAGTTTTGACTTCTATAATCCATGAAATTAGTGGAATATCCTTGATATTTGCGCTTCATCCAAAGATCTTTTCATGGAAATATTCTTCCGAGCATTCTTGAATTTTACTCTACAAAGCGATATCATGTTGACAATTTGGACGTTATTAGTTCCTAGATAAATTAATTCTTGAACTTGTTTTATTGAATTCTTACATCATTGTCATCATACTCATGTTTATATTTTTTGTTGAAAGTCATATGTGGCCTTTATAGTGCATAGATGGACTTGGTATGATTATGACCGAGGGATTATTCTGTAATCATGGTAGTAATGTTACAAATGATGTGGTAAAGTCCTCATTGGCCGTAGTGCATTGATGGATGGATGTTGGCATGATCATGACCATTATTGAATACACAAATATTCTTGGCCCGTAGTGCATGGATAATTGTGGTCGTGATACTAAAGAATATCCTTAAGCGTAATGCGAGGGGTGATTCGATGATGTGGATTATTTATTAAAATTGAGTCCCAATGATAAAAGTGATGAAAAGCCTTCTAAATCATAAAAGATAGTAGATTTTATTCTCTACTTGACTCTTTTAATGGATTGCTTGTTACATTGCAGATTAAACTTGATGGTTGTTATATTGTATCGGTTTAACATTGTTGAAGGCTAACGATAATATATTACGCATTATCTTAGTCATAATATTTCCCATTTGGGCTAGTTGAGCTCACCCTTTTACTTTTATTGTTCTCTTGAGAAAATGAGAGCGTAGGGAGAGGGGCTAGTCGGGGAGCGGAGTGATTGTCTACGATGTTAGCATTAGTAGTCTTCACTATTTAGTGAAATAGTGGGAAAATAAATGTAATAATATGAGACCCAGATTTTATCGATAAAGATTTAAATTTTGTCGAAATAATTTTTTAATATTATGGTGTGAATTTAAGATAATATTATAGTTGTGGGTAGTATTTATAAATTTTGCAAAGTATATGCAAGTTGTTATAAAATATTAGTTTGGTGGGAAATATTCTTTTTGTCGGGGAATATTAAATACGACGAATCGATCATTAGTGGACCCCTATTTATAAAGTATTATAGTAAGTAGTTAAGCGACAAAATTATCTTTATATAAAAATAACGGCGGAGGGTATTCTGAATTAAAAGCTGTTGAACTACCCGGTAGTAAAAAATGCGATGTCTGGCGTAGTTGTATAGTAGCACGATATTGATTATTGATCTTTACGTGAGAAGTCACTTTCGGTATGCTCGATTATTATTTATAGATAATTCTTTCATCATATCTCTTATATTATTGATTCAATTATTGTCACGATATCATCATATAATATGTTATAGTATTAAATCAATAATTGAGGCGACAAGTTATAAATGATTAATAATTGTTGAAAGATTAAATATGTGTTGATTAAAAATAAAATGATTTGTGGTAATATTTATTCGATCCTTGATGTATATAAAAGTACATTATGAGACATTTGTGGTAAGTTTGATTATTTTATGGGGGCCCGTATATGTCATCATCTAAGAGTCTCTTAAATCGATAGTAATAATTACCTTAATAGTAATTACCTTTGTAATAGTAATTACCTTCGTGAATAGTAATTACCTTCGTCGATAGTAATTACCTTCGTCGATAGTAATTACCTTCGATAAGTAATTACCTTTGTAATAGATAGTAATTACCTTTTCGATAGTAATTACCTTCGTCGATAAATTACCTTACGATAGTAATTACCTTAATCGATAGTAATTACCTTTGTGAATAGTAATTACCTTAAAAATCGATAGTAATTACCTTTACGGGTGTCGAACCACTTGTCGTTTCACATTCTGATGTCGAACCACTTGTCGTTTCACATTCACATTCTGATGTCGAACCACTTGTCGTTTCACATTCTGAGGCGTCGAACCACTTGTCGTTTCACATTCTGAGCGTCGAACCACTTTTCTTTTCACATCACGATCGTCGAGCCACTTGCCTTTTCACATGGCGGTCTTGCCTTTTCACGTAAGCTAAAATCTTCTATAAATAGAGGCTAGTGCTTCATTATTTTTCACGAATTCAACGAAACTCTACAGAGAAAACTATAGAGAGAAAGAAGAAAAGTATTACTTTACTTCTTCACCTTGCGATATTGAGTTCTTCTAAGGTAGGGAATATTATTTGTTGTACCGTAAAGAGGTGTTATTCTTTCTTATTCATGAAGAAGAAACTGTTGTTATTCCATTGCTTATTATTACATTGGAATAACTTTTATAAAAGTGGTACCCTATCTTTTTACCTATACTTGGTGACATTCTTATATTATTATTCCATTGGAACATCACATGGAATATCATGTGTGTTTTACTTGGGACTGGTTAAAATCTTTATTATTATTACATTGGAACATCACATGCATGTGTTTTACAGGACTGGTTCCAATCTTTATTATTACATTGGAACATCACATGCGTGTGTTTTTACAGGACACTGTTAAAATCTTTATCATTACATTGGAATATCTATCATGTGTTTTTTACGGATGCAGTTCCATCTTTATTATTACATTGGAACATCACAGTGGGTGTGAATTTCACGACTGGTTCCGTTATTATTATTATTACATTGGAATAACTTTTATCTGTCATCTGAATCTGCGCATGCGTGGTGATTTCTTTTGTTATTCCATTCTTTATTATACCCGGTTGGTTAAAACTTTGACTTATACTCCATGAAATTAGTAGAATATCCTTGATATTTGCGTTTCATCGATATCTTTTCATGGAAATATTCTTACGATCATTCTTGAATTTTACTCTACAAAAGCAGTATCATTTTGACAATTTGGGCGTTAATAATTCTGGATAAAATAATTCTTGAACTTGTTTTATTGAATTATTATGTCATTGTCATCATCCTCATGTTATATTATGTTATCTTGACTTTACGTGTATAGATGAACTTAGTATGATTATGACGAGGATCATTCGGTATAATCATGGCTTATTATAAATGATGTGATAAAAGTCCTCGGTGGCACATGTAATGCGATGATGGATAGTTTTGGTATGATTATGACCGGGGGTGATTCGGTATAGTCGTGACCATTGATAATTTGATGAATATCCTTGGCCGTAGTAGTGCGGGGTGATTCGATGATGTGGATTATTTATTAAAAGCGAGTCTCGGCTATAACGATGATGAAAAACCTTTTAAAACCTAAAAGATAGTAGACTTTATTCTCTACTTGACTCTTTTAATGGATTGCTTATTCATTTGCGATTAAACTTGTTGTCTGTATTGTATTTTATCGGTTTAACAACATTTGAAGGCTAATGATAAATTATTACGCATTATCTTAGTCGTAATATTTCTTCTTGGGCTAGTTGAGCTCACCCTTTTCTTTCCTTTATTCTCTTGAAAATGAGAACATAAATTTGGACGAGTCGAGGAGCGGAGTAATGGTCGAGAGGATAGCATTAGTAGTCCTCACTTTTTACGTGAAATAGTGTGATAATAGTTGTAATGAGGACTCCTTTTGAGTTTGTATAATATCTAGTAGACAATATTTGTATTCAAACTCACGATTTATATAAATATTATACCACGACATTATATTAGTAAGTTGTATTTGAATTTATGTACCATGTAAGTGGCGACCCAAGATGGGTGGCGTATACCTAATTTTGGGCGTCGCGGTTGGTATCGAGCTTAGGGATATGATCCACAGGCTAGATGTGAGATAAGAACTAGGAGGGAGGCAGGGAATACCTTCCTAGTATGACCTACTAAGTTTATTTGGTATTTGATTGGTCGATCGGAGTATAGTGATAATATGTTGCATGTCGATTAACCCTTATTTTGTGGCGGTGTTTGAAAATGGCATCAGAGAATGTTGAGAATAGCAATGGAGCACGGGAGGCTGTTGATTCTCCACGGATCGATAATCGGGACAATGTCTGCGGGATGGCGATAATCCTCCTGTAAACAACAACAACTTTGATCGATTGATGAGCAGAGCGATGCGTTTAAGAAGTTTTAAATTTCATGCGACATCGGTAACGGCTTAACATCCAAAAGCGTGGGTGGAAACACGGAAAACTCTCGGTGGTCACCGCATTAAACAATTCAAGAGGCTGGGACCACCGGAGTTTAAGGAGAGCAAAACCACTTACGGCGGAAGCATGGATAAAAGCATTACCAAGATATTTGATGTCTTGGGATGCTCAGGAGGCAAAAGGTTCCTTTTAGCCTTTATGTTCTTGTGCGGAGAGGCGGATTCTTGGTGGGGGATCGGTAAAAGCGTACTCGACTTCTTTGTCTTGAAGATATCTTGGGAGAAGTTCGAGGAGGCATTCAGCGACAAATACTTTCACGAAAGTATTAAGCCACATGAAGGAGGTGGAGTTTATCAAGTTGGAACAAAACAATATGGCCAGGTAATATGATCGAGGCAAAATTTGCGGAGTTATCACGGTTTCGTCCCACTTGGTGGATAATGAAGAGAGAATGGTAGCGAATGTTTTTAAGAGGTTTGAAGCGGAGATCGTCGACATCTTATTTCTCATAAAGCTGCGTTTTATTGGATGTTGTAAATAGGGCTCGATTAGTGGAGTAGCGATAACGAGTCAGCCTTGACTAAAAGAAGCGGTAAGCAAAATTATAATACCGGTGAGTAGTCGTCGAGCGGTGACAACAAGCGTGGAGGAATCAACGGGCCAAATATGGTAACCACTTGGTGGTAATCGAGGCCAAAACAATAAGAATGGACATTTCAAAAAGGAGATTCAACAATGATGGAAAAGCGTCGGCACCGACACCGTTGTTAAGGAAGGAGAAAGACCACTATCGTATGCTTCAAATGCGGAGGAGAGGGACACATCGATCCGAAGCTGCGCCATGCGCCGTCAAAGCATGTTATAATTGTGGAAGAAGGTCACTTAGCTCGATTTTGTCATTTCTTACGAAGACAAATTCAACTAGGATGGAGCACCAAAGGCATCCCGGACAAACCAAAGCCGTAGTTTAAGAGAGCGTTTTTTTTCTCGTGACGAGGAACACGAATAAAATTATCACGGGTAAGTTAATCATAAGCTCTTGCGAAGTCTATCTGAGTGTTAGATACCGATTCTACCCACTCTTTTATTTCACTAGTTGTGTTCAGCGTTTAAATTTGACTCAGAAGAAGTTAAACTTTGACTTATTGGTTGAAACTTCGTTAGTAGGAGCCTTAGTTTCTTCTTCTTTTTTTAATCTTGTTTGATTCAAATAAACATTTTCACGTTACTGTCGATCTTATCTTTTTGAAAATATTTGCCTTTGATGTGATTTTAGGAATCAATTGGTTAACTACTCATCATGCTTTTAAATAAGGTTGTTAGCTTTTATATTCATAACCAACTTGTTGTGCGAATTAAAGTAACGAAACCACTAAAAATCGATCATTGTCATATCAAGCCATAAGTAAAAGAGCCCGATCCTTTCGTTGTTGACTTCCTTGTGTGAAATGCTGCGAAGCCGGACTTTACGTAAGGCGACGTCGTGTATTGAAGATGGCAAGTTGATAGGTATCATTGTGAGTCTTATCGAGGTTAAGGGATAGAAGTCACGATTGGTATTAATGTGACGTCTTATCAAGTCTTGGACGAAATATGATTTTGAATGATATTTCTATCATTAATAAATTTCTTGGCGTATTCTTGAAGACTTCTAGCCTACCTAGAGCGTGAAATCGAATTTTGTATTGACCCCGATCTGAAAAAACCCATTTCTTAAACCCTCGAATATTTCTTGACTAAAAGGATGCATTTCGTGGATTATGATGAAAGTCATAATAAAAGTATAGAACTGATGAAAATCATGGGTATATGAAGTATTAGTAAGTTTTAAGATGAGTTATGTTGGTTAGTATGTGAAAAAACATGAAAGTTTCTTAGAAATCACAAAGAGTTGAAAATCAGATTTTGGTGAAAAAGCGTAACATGAAATTCAATTGACCATATCTCCTATTATATTTTGAATTTTTGAGTGTGGTCAAGTCCTAGAGTTAGATCTATGAGTTACCTAACTAATCCAAGTGGAATTACTGGAAAAGTGTGTTGTAGATTTTTGTGTGGACTGATTTTAGCAAAGGAGTGCAAAGCTGCAAAAAAAAAAAAAACCCGAAAAAGCTGCTGCCATGATTTTAGACGGGCTGTTTCGGCCACTTAAATTATGAGAAAAATTCTGGCCTTTTGGGACATAAAGGTATATGGTATAAAGTACCTCCTGTCCAAAAATGAGCTCATTCGACTTAAAATGAGCAAGTTATGACTATTTCAATATTTAGGTTTTTAAATGAAAAATGCTATATAGGGAGTTCTATAACTCAGATGACCATGAAATTTAAACTGGAAGCTCACGTTAACATGTGTAAGGTCCTGCCAAGATTTGGGAATTTTGGAGTTAAACTTGAGGTAGCTAATTTCTTAAGGAATTAATTAGAAATTGATTTTTGAAAAATAGTAAATGAATTTTAAAAATTCCGAGAAAATATATTTTTCATTATGGGACTATATTATGCTAAAACCCAGAAAAGAAATATTTTTGGGACTGATTTGGTATTTTTCATGAAAATAGTTTAATTCTGAACATATGAGTTAAATATGTTATGTGAAATAACAAAGTTGAAAATAGGATTTTATGGCTAGAGAATCCTATATAGAATATATGCATATTTTTTTTGATGAGGATTTGATAATTGGTGATGATATCTTATGAGTATGGCATTTTGAATGATTAAATGCATTATATGGTAAAAGCGTAAACAATTGAGATAAATTGTTTATAAATTTAAGAAGTGATTAAAATATTGTTATAATATTAATGATATTAGATTATGAGATTATTAAGTGATTGATAACATGGGGATATTCTTGAATCTGGATAAATTATATTATAAATGTTTAATATTTATCCTTTATCTCATTTGATTGATTCTTTATATCGTTATCCTCATTGTTTATATTATGTTGAAAGTCAAATACATGGCTGTAGTGCGTAGATGGACTTGGTATGATTATGACCGAGGATTGTTCGGTATAATCATAGCAAGTAATTGAAAACACGATTATCTTTGGTAGTAGTGCATGGATAATTTGTGGTGCATTGATACTAATGAATACCACGATTATCTTTGGTAGTAGTCATGGATAATTTGTGGTCGTGATCTTAATGAATACACGATTATCTTTGGTAGTAGTGCATGGATAATTTATGGTGCGTGATCTTAATGAATACGATTATCTTTGGTAGTAGTGCAGGATAATTTGTGGTCGTGATCTTAATGAATACCACGATTATCTTTGGTAGTAGTGCATGGGATAATTTGTGGTGCATTGATCTTAATGAATACCACGATTATCTTTGGTAGTAGTGCATGGATAATTTATTGGTGCGTGATCTTAATGAATACCACGATTATCTTTGGTAGTAGTGCATGGATAATTAAATGGTCGTGATCTTAATGAATATCCTTGGCACGTAGTGCGGGGATGATTCGATGATATGGATTAATTATTGAAATTTGAGTCTCGTGATGAAATATTAATTCATGGATGTGGTAAAAAGTCGTCTTTGGTAGTAGTGCATTGATAGACTTGGTATGATTATGACCAAGGATTATTCGGTATAATCATGGCCAAGTAATTGAAAACACGAATATCCTTGGCGATTAGTGCATGGATAATTAAAATGGTCGTAATCTTATTAAAGGCTGCGTCTCGGCATTATTGGTTTCTGATTGTATATCTTTGGCACATAGTGCAAAGATGAATTGTGAATAAATATCTTTGGTAGGATTGCAAAGATGAATTTAATGTTTTCAACGATAAAAGGTATTCAAGGTATCCTCACCTCTTTATCATACCGGTCGTACCCTAATTTTGAGGCGAAATTTCCATAAGGAGGGAGATTGTGAGACCCAGTTTTTATCGATAAAGATTTAAATTTTGTCGAAATAATTTTTAATATTATGGTGTGAATTTAAGATAATATTATAGTTGTGGGTAGTATTTATAAATTTTGCAAAGTATACGAGTTGTTATAAAATATTAGTTTGGTGGGGAATATTCTTTTTGTCGGGGAATATTAAATGCGATGACTCGATCATTAGTGGACCCCTGGCGGAAGTATTATCGTAGTTAAAAAGCGACAAAATTATCTTTATATAAAAATAACGGCGGAGGTGTTCTGGTTTAAAAGCTGTTGAACTACCCGGTAGTAAAAAAATGCGATGTCTGGCGTAGTTGTATAGTAGCACACGATATTGATTATTGATCTTTACGTGAGAAGTCACTTTCGGTATGCTCGATTATTACTTTCTAGATAATTCTTTGCATCATATCTCTTATATTATTGATTCATTATTGTCACGATATCATACATATAATATATTATAGTATTAAATCAATAATTGAGGCGACAAGTTATAAATGATTAATAATTGTTGAAAGATTAAATATGTGTTGATTAAAAATAAAATGATTTGTGGTAATATTTATTCGATCCTTGATGTATATAAAAGTGCATTATGAGACATTTGTGGTAAGTTTGATTATTTTATGGGGGCCCATATGTCATCATCTAAGAGTCTCTTCGTCGATAGTAATTACTTTTGTCGATAGTAATTACCTTTGTGAATAGTAATTATCTTCGTCGATAGTAATTACCTTCGTCGATAGTAATTACCTTTGTGAATAGTAATTATCTTAAATCGATATAGTAATTACCTTAAATCGATAATTAATTACCTTTGTCGAATAGTAAGTAATTACCTTCGTCGATAGTAATTACCTTAAATCGATAGTAATTACCTTTGTGAATAGTAATTACCTTCGTCGATAGTAATTACCTTTACCCACAATTTCACGAAACCACTTGTCGTTTCACATTCTGATCGAACCACTTGTCGTTTCACATTCTGGTGTCGAACCACTTGTCGTTTCACATTCTGAGCGTCGAACCACTTGTCGTTTCACATTCTGATCGTCGAACCACTTTTCTTTTCACATCACGTCGAACCACTTTTCTTTCGTCACCGAGCCAACCACTTGCTTTTTCACATGGCGTCTTAAGCTAAAATCTTCTATAAATAGAGGCCTAGTGCTTCATTATTTTCACGAATTCAACTTTGAAACTCTAGAGAGAAAACTATAGAGAAAGAAAGAAAAAAGTATTACTAACTACTTCACCTTGCGATATTGATTCTTCTAAGGTAGGGAATATTATTTGTTGTACCGTAAGGGGTGTTATTCTTTCTTATTCATGAAGAAAGCTGTTGTTATTCCATTGCTTATTATTACATTGGAATAACTTTTATATCGTGGTTTACCTATACTTGGTGACATTCTTATTATTATTACATCAACATCACATGCGTGTGTTTTACAGGACTGGTTCCGTCTTTATTATTATTACATTTGGAACATCACATGCATGTGTTTTACGGGACACAGGACTTTAAATCTTTATTATTACATTGGAACATCACATGCATGTGTTTTACAGGACTGGTTTTAAATCTTTATCATTACATTTGGAATATCTATCATGTGTTTTACAGGATGCAGTTCCATCTTTATTATTACATTGGAACATCACAGTCGGTTGTGAATTTCACGACACGGTTGGTTAGTTATTATTATACATTGGAATAACTTTGTACATCTGATAATCTGCGCATGCGTGGTGATTTCTTTTGTTATTCCATTCTTTATTATACCCGGTTGGTTAAAACTTTGACTTATACTCCATGAAATTAGTAGAATATCCTTGATATTTGCGTTTCATCGATATCTTTTCATGGAAATATTCTTACGATCATTCTTGAATTTTACTCTACAAAAGCAGTATCATTTTGACAATTTGGGCGTTAATAATTCTGGATAAAATAATTCTTGAACTTGTTTTATTGAATTATTATGTCATTGTCATCATCCTCATGTTATATTATGTTATCTTGACTTACGTGTATAGATGAACTTAGTATGATTATGACCGAGGGATCATTCGGTATAATCATGGCTTGTTATAAATGATGTGATAAAAGTCCTCGGTGGCACATAATGCGATGATGGATAGTTTTGGTATGATTATGACCGAGGGGTGATTCGGTATAGTCATGACCATTGATAATTTGATGAATATCCTTGGCAGTAGTGCGAGGGTGATTCGATGATGTGGATTATTTATTAAAAGTGAGTCTCGGCTATATGATGATGATGAAAAAAACTTTTAAAACCTAAAAGATAGTAGACTTTATTCTCTACTTGACTCTTTTAATGGATTGCTTATTCAATTGCGATTAAACTTGTTGTCTATTGTATTTTATCGGTTTAACAACATGTTGAAGGCTAATGATAAATTATTACGCATTATCTTAGTCATAATATTTCTTCTTGGGCTAGTTGAGCTCACCCTTTCTTTCAACTTTTCTCTTGGGAATGAGAACATAGGCTGGGACGAGTCGGGGAGCGGAGTAATGGTCGAGAGATATAGCATTAGTAGTCCTCACTATTACGTGAAATAGTGTGATAATAGTTGTAATGAGGACTCCTTTTGAGTTTGTATAATATCTAGTAGACAATATTTGTATTCAAACTCACGGTTTATATCGTATTATACACCACAGCAGTTATATTAGTAAGTTGTATTTGAATTTATGTACCATGTAAGTGGCGACCCAAGATGGGTGGCGTATACCTAATTTTGATGAGCGATGGAATGTTCGGAGGCTTTATCAATTCATGCAACATTAAAGCGAGAGCGGCTCCTCGCCCAAAATATAGGTGGAAACACTGAAACTCTCGGACGATTCTGCATTAAGCATTCAAGGAGCTGGGACCACCGGACTTTATTGGAGAGCCAAACCACTTAAGGTCAAGCATGGATAAAGCGTAATATTTGATATCTTGGGATGCTCGAGAGGCGCAAAGTTCCTTCGCGCCACCTTCATGTTGCGTGAAGAGCGCAGACTTCGGTGGGAATCTATAAAGCGCACCCAAATGACGACTCTCAAGATTAGCTTACCTGTGATCACCTCGTTCGGGTTCTCTCACGTTTTGGCTGATCCACAACAAACGCTCTTCTAGGAACCGTGATTTTGACTTATCTCGGGACGACCTTGAGTCACCATCCCGTTGAACTTGGTTTTGCTCTGAACAATCCCGAGCTATGTGGCCTTCCTTTCCACACGGTTGTAACATACCTTGGATTGTTGTGTATGCCAATGATATGTCCCTCTTTCCCATTTTTGTAACATCTAACCGTGGTGGTCGCCTCCTCCCCTAGAATTTGTTGTTGGTGTTGGTGCTGCTGCTGATGTCTTTCCGTCATTGTTGAATCTCCTCTTTCTGAAATTTCCACTTGACTCACCTCTCCTATTATCATGGCCACAATGACCACCCGAGTGGTTACCGCCTTTGTTCGTATTTTTTCCTCCTCGTTGGTTATCATTGCTCTGATGACTGCTGTCACCGGTATGACCCTGGTTGTGGTCCCTCGGTTGAGTATACTCACTATCTCGCTCTAATAATTGAGCTATGTTGACAACATCTGAATACAGAGAAAATTTATGAGAGATAAGGTATTGACGTATATAAGGTTTCAGACCTCTCAGAAATATCCGCGTCATACGTTCCTCATTCTCCACCAAATGAGGTGCAAACCTGGATAACTCTACGAACTTCGCCTCGTACTGGGACACAGTCTTGTGGTTTTGTTCCAGTCTAATAAACTCCACTTCCTTCATATGACGAATACTTTCAGGAAAGTACTTGTCATTGAACAGTTTCTGAAATGTTTCCCAAGACATGTTGAGTCAAAGAAGTCGGGTACGCTTACGAGACTCCCACCAAAGATTCTCGCCTCACGGAACATAAAGGTGGCGAATGGAACCTTACGTTCCTCGTGCATCCCAAGACATCGAATATCTTGGTAATTTAATTAACCCACGTTTCCGCCTTGATCGGATCCGGCTTTCCAATAAATTCTGGTGGTCCCAACTCATTGAACTGCTTGGCTGTGATAGACCGCACGTTGGTATCACTTCCACCCGTATTTTGTACACGAGTCTCCCTCGTCTGATTTTGCATGAACTGCAAAAAGCTCCTAAACATTCCATCGTTCATCGTTTGCTCAGTGAGTGTTGTTTACGGGAGGAATATTGCCTTCTGTTGCACGCTCTCCCCGATTTGGGACTAAAGTTGTTCCACGCCCTCATACACTCCATTGTTAACGCTTCTCAAGACCATTCTTAACACCTACTGATGAGTGAGTTTTATACACATGAATTGGATACATTCGGGCTTAATTTATTGTTGTTCTCAAGTCTGTTAGATTAGTTTTTAAGTTTTTATGTCTATTCAAGTATGTTTTATGTTGTTTTGTAGGAATTGGGACAAAAGTTACATGGATCGACGTTTGGGGTGGCTAGATTCGCGTTTTCGGCTTGCCATTTACATAGAAGTCACTTCAGAGACAATTTGAGTATTTCTACAGACCTTATTTCGAAAATCTTAAAGAATGAAAGTTGTAGATCTACTTTTTCTCTTTCCAGATCATCTTGAATCATCTAAATCGGAGTTCGGATGAAGACGTTATGGCCATTTTCCCAAAGGACGTCGGAGCAGAAAATGTCATAAAAAGTGGTAGCGCCGGGGAGCTAATTTTAGGCTTATTTGCAGCACCGGGGCGCTATAAGGCAGTGTCTGAGCGTCGTGCCCAGTGCTGGGGCGCTAGGGAAGAGGTTGGGTGCGGCCTGGACGCGTTTTGGGCGAATTTTGACACCTTTTTGACTCCAAATTGGATTGGGTTTGTTCCTAAACTAAAAATTGGACTTGTAACCTATAAATACATGATGTAAGGCATAAAATAGGAGGAGATTACATAGATTAGACTAGATTAAACACTCCATTAAATTAGAATCTAAACCCTAGTTCTTAGTTAGCCATTGGAGATTGAAGCAAATTGAAGAACACTGAAGATCAAGAGCAAGAGTAAGAGGGGAGCATCAGATTTGCTGACAACAGATTCTATTCTCTTCTCTTATCATACTTTTATCTTTTAATGTCTATTCAATTGTGGATTCTTGATTTTAATTCATTAATTATGAACTAACTCTTTCATTAAGATTCCAATGGAACCTTTTATGGTGATGGATTGATTATTTAATTTATCCCAATTATTTATGTTGAAGTAAATTGTTCATCTTGCCTTATCCTTATTGATTAATTATCTGATCAGTAATTACCTTGTTACTCTAGAAGGAATTGAGAAAGGAATTCTAGGGTTAGAACTGAGCACGGTGACATGTGACTTAGTTATTTGCACAGTGAATAATTAGGTTTGTGAATAGAATGAGAATATCTATTTACTTGCATATAACACATAAGGAATTGGGATTGTAATGAGTTTAATTCAATTATTTTGCATAGAGATATAGCAAAATTAATCTGGGTTAAATAGAAGGCAATTGATCACTCGAGAGAGGGCTTTTGGCATTTGAGAATTCCTGTTAACAATTCAGTAGACATAATAATTGGGATAATTGGATAATTGGTTTATAGTTCATAATTGGGGATATTGGAGTCTTAGCCTTTATTTATTTGAATTCATTTATAAAGTAACCTAGTTTTAATTAGTTAATTTAGTTTTCTTAACTAAAAAATTCACAATTTGCGATTGTTTAAATAAAATTGATTTGGTTAAGAGTTAGTAATTGGTAATTTTTACTATATAATTCCTCGTGGGAACGATACTCTACTTTCACTTTATTACTTGTTGGTAGTGTATACTTGCGTATTCATTGATTGCGAAATCGATCAACAAGTTTTTAGCGTCGATTCTTGGGAAATTAATTTAATAATTATTTACCAATATTAATTTCAATCAAATTAGTCTTAATTTAAAAATTTTATTTTATTTTTATTTTCATTCTCTTTCTATATTTCTCTCTTTTTAGGTACCATGGATGACTTTCGCGTATCAATGGCCATACGAACATGAGTCGACCAAGGGGAGCGGATTGATTGATGACTCGAGAAACTTTCTGCGCATTATCGGCCTGACAGATGAGACTTTCGAGGATGTTTGAAGCTTTTGAAGCTCAACGTCATCAAAGTGTGGCGGTTAGTTGTAATTATTGTGCTGAAAATCATATGAGTCATCAATGCGCCATCAGTTTCGAGCGGGTACAGTATGGTGGTGATTACCCCAATAATTATGTCTATCCCAACAACTATCATCAGGATTGGGGGTATCACCCGGATTTTTCATGGAGTATCAATCAAGATCAATTTTATGCTCCAAGTCCAACATACCCACCGGATTTCTCGTGTCCATCTCCACTACAACAGGAAGAACATTCAAATTGGGAGGAAGCCTTGGAAAAAGTTATTAAAGCTTTTGAAAAGAAACACGAGGAACATGAAAAGAAACTTTATCAAATGGAGCTGAGTATACAAAGTCGGAATGCATCGATCAAGAATCTAGAAAATCAATTGGGGCAGATAGCACATGCGTTGAACAATCGTCCTCAATACACTTGGCTCTATGACATGAATTACGAGGCCGATGGTGAGCCCGAACCAAATCTACAGAACGGGATGTGCCAAATGATATAGATGTTGAAAGAGAGGAAAGACTTGGGGACCAAGAAAAAGAGATCGGCAAAGATCTAACTTTGAGTACCAACGAAGATGAGCCAATTTCATTAGTATCCCATGTGCCTCTTCCACCAAAGTTCAAGAATTCGGGCAGTTTTGCAAAATCATGCCCAATTGGAAGTCATGTCGTCGGCAAAGCTCTTGGTGACGTAAGAGCTAGTACATTGTGGAGTCATGGTGGGATGAAAAGGAGAAGATAGAGGAAGATTCCATTATGTTTATTAAGCTTCAATGCCCTAATCTGATCATCGACATAATGGAGGAAACACCTAGTGGTTTGCCATTCTTAATGGGGATCCTATCTACAAAGAGCATGCTAGGTGACTTCAATTCAAGGGTTTTTGCTAATGGGAACCTCCCAAAAGTAACATTGCTTGATGGATGGAGGGTTCCTCAATTTTTAATAGGGAATTGGATAGAAATTGAAGAAGTCGGTGAGACTATAAAACAAATGCGCTTATTGGGAGGCAACCCAAGTTCAATTTTATTTTTAGTTTTATTAAGTTTTATATTAGTAGTTTTGAATTTGCATTTATTTAGGATTTAATAAAATTGCTTCTATATCATGGTTTCTGAGTTATTCAAGTCAAATTCAAGTGTGGTGCCCAATTTGTTCCATGTCTTGCTTTATTCTCCAAACTTAGCGAGACAGGAGGAAGATTGCTATATTTTTTCATGGAAGTCCTCTTTTTAATTTTTTCTATTGTAGCCATTGAGGACAATGTCTAGTTTAAGTTTGGGGGCATTTTAGTGTCGTCTTGCATATAGTTAGTTATCTGCATAGTAGTTTTTTTTTTATGTGTTAGCATTATGTTTTTTTTAGGTTTCATATAATATATGGTATTTTTTTTTGCATCTTCATATATGTGTTCATGTAATATAATTGCATTTTTTTTATTTTGCATGAATCATGTGATAGGTTGGTGTGGTCTTAGCTCGACTATGATAAGATTGGTTTTGCATATTAACTTGAGCAGTGTTGATAATTGATGATGAGTTCTAATTTTAATCATGATGATAATCGAGCACATGTCTGAAACTTATGTAACAGGTTAACACTTAAAGTTTAACTGTTTTAATCCACTTGGTTCAAGGTTTCATAATTTGTTTACGAGGAAAATCTTTGTTAAAATTTAAGAAAATTAGTGAACTGGCGGTAAAGGTTGGAATGACGTAAAAGCTTGAGTTTGGGGGAATCTATGGGATATATATACTAAAAAAAAAATGATGAAGAAAAAAAAAATAGAAAATCCGAGAAAAAAAAAAAAAAGAAAAGAGATGATGAAAAAAAAAAAAGAAAAAACAGTAGTTAGTTTTGTTTGGGGCCTTTGTTACTTGAGCAAAATGCGCTTGAAGAGTGTCTTAACACCTAGCGCCCTAAGGTCTTATATGAGTGCAGGAGTCGTTGGTTGAAAGCTCTCTAAGGGTAACAATTGTTAGCTAATGGAATGAGACATTACACGACCATGAAAAAAAAAAACGAGAAAGAGCAAAAATGCCCTCGTGGTTGAATAAAAGTATAAATAAATCACATGTATTTACCATTAGATTTGGTAATTGCTTAGTTTTAACCGGAGTTGTCATGTTCACAAAAGTAATTGAATTGGGCCGAAAATTTTCCTTATAAGAAGTTTGTTATGTGATTATCTTGAAGCGTGGTTGGTTAAAATGGTTAACAAGCACACACACACAACATGGGTGATGACGGGTTTGGGTTGACTAATTGGTTAGAGTTATGGATTTTGAATTGATTGGATATATTGTTTGAGTACCAATGGTATCTTTGAGGCTGTTCTTTATATATCATCTTGATTTATTACTTTGGGTTACGTAGGTATATTAGGAAGTAGATTATGCATATGCATTCATTTAGTTGAGTTATTTTGTTTATTTTTAGTTCTTTTGTGTTTTTGCTTGAGGACAAGCAAAGGTTTAAGTTTGGGGTATTTGATGAGTGAGTTTTATACACATGAATTGGATACATTCGAGCTTAATTTATTGTTGTTCTCAAGTCTTTTAGATTAGTTTTTAAGTGTTTATGTCTATTCAAGCATGTTTTATGTTGTTTTGTAGGAATTGGGACAAAAGTTACATGTATCGACGTTCGGGGTGGCTAGATTCGCGTTTTCGGCTTGCCATTTACACAGAAGTCACTTCATAGCCAATTTGAGTATTTCTACAGACCTTATTTCGAAAATCTTAAAGAATAAAAGTTGTAGATCTACTTTTCCTCTTTTCGGATCATCTTGAATCATCTAAATCAGAGTTTGGATGAAGAAATTATGGCCATTTTCCCAAAGAACGTCGGAGCAAAAAATGTCAAAAAAAGTGGTAGCGCCGGGGAGCTAATTTTAGGCTTATTTGCAGCTCCGAGGCGCTATAAGGCGATGTCTGAGCGTCGTGCCCGATCTTTGAAGTATTTGGGGAAGAGGTTGGATGCTGGCTTGACTGCGTTTTGGCGAATTTTGACACCTTTTGACTCAGAATTGGATTGGGTTTGTTCCTAAACTTAAAATTGGACTTGTAACCTATAAATACATGATGTAAGGCATAAAATAGGAGGAGATTACATAGATTAGACTAGATTAAACACTCCATTAAATTAGAATCTAAACCCTAGTTCTTAGTTAGCCATTGAAGATTGAAGCAAATTGAAGAACATTGAAGATCAAAAGCAAGAGCAAGAGGGGAGCATCAAATTTGCTGACAACAGATTCTATTCTCTTCTCTTATCATACTTTTATCTTTTAATGTCTATTCAATTGTGGATTCTTGATTTTAATTCATTAATTATGAACTAACTCTTTCATTAAGATTTCAATTGAACCTTTTATGGTTATGAATTGATTATTTAATTTATTCCAATTATTTATGTTGAAGTGAATTGTTCATCTTGCCTTATCCTTATTGATTAATTATCGTCGATAATTACCTTGTTACTCTAGAAGGAATTGAGAAAGGAATTCTAGGGTTAGAAGCTGGGCATGGTGACATGTGACTTAGTTATTTGCACGATGAATAATTAGGTTTGTGAATAGAATGAGAATATCTATTTGTGCATGTAACACACATAAGGAATTGGGATTATGTGAGTTTAATTCAATTGTTTTGCATAGAGATATAGCAAAATTAATCTGGGTTAAATAAAAGGCAATTGATCACTCGAGAGAGGGCTTTTGGCATTTGAGAATTCACATTAACAATTCAATGAGACATAATAATTGGGATAATTGGATAATTGGTTTATAGTTCATAATTGGGGATATTGGAGTCTTAGCCTTTATTTATTTGAATTCATTTATAAAATAACCTAGTTTTAATTAGTTAATTTAGTTTTCTTAATTAGAAAATTCACAATTTTGCGATTGTTTAAATAAAATTGATTTGGTTAAGAGTTAGTAATTGGTAATTTTTAATTTTCCTCGTAAATAATTCACTTTATTACTTGTTATTGATACGATACTTCTTAATTTCGACTAATTATTAAACTTCAACATATCACATAATATCCCTATATTATGACCAACCAACAAATAAGCTTTAGATAGTATTCATTTTACTCATTCTCCTGAAATCGATGATAATGTTATAGTTATGGGTAATATTCATATAAATTTTGCAAATTACGTAAAGTTGTTATAAAATATTAATTTGGTCTTGAATAAAACGCATAAAAATATTTTATAAAAATAACAATCATCGAGGTGTTACTGCATAATTAAAATTGTTATTGTCTACCCGATTGAAAACGTAAAAAACATTTTATAAAAATAACTATGAGGTGTTCTGATTAAAATTGTTGAACTACCCTAAGGTAAAAGTATGCAATTCGCCGTATTGCGTATAAGACACGGTATTGATTATCGACGCTACGGCTGTGAAGTCACCAATTACTTCAATTATTACTTTGAATTGCTGCATCATATCTCTTATATTATTGATTCGAGTTATTGTCACGATATCATCCGTATAATATGTTATAGTATTAAATCAATAATTGAGACGACAAGTTATAAATGATTAATAATTGTTAAAAGATTAAATATGTGTTGATGAAAAAATGATTTGTGGTAAGTTTGATTATTTTATGGGGGCTCTGTATGTCATCATCTAAGAGTCTCTTCGTCGATAGTAATTACCTTCGTCGATAGTAATTACCCTTGTGAATAGTATTTACCTTCGTCGATAGTAATTACCTTCGTCAATAGTAATTACCTCATGAATAATAGTATTTACCTTCGTCAATAGTATTTACCTTCGTTAATAGTAATTACCTTTACTTTACGTCGAACCACTCGTCGTTTCACATTATAGGCGTCGAACCACTTGTCGTTTCACATTACAAAGCGCCGAACCACTTGTCGCTTTCACATTACAAAGCGCCAAACCACTTTTCTTTTCACATCATTAGTCGTCAAGCCACTTGCCTTTTCACACGGCGGTCTTCAAGCTTTTCTAGAAATCTTCTATAAATAGAGGCTGAGGGCTTCATTATTTTCACTTAATTCATTCAAGCTTATAGAGAGAAAGTATAGAGAGAATAAGAGAGAAAGAAGAAGAGTATTTTATTACTACACTTTCTTGCGATATTTAATCTCCTACCAAATGTAAGGGGTGTTATTCTTTCTTATTCATGAAGAGAACTGCTTGTTATTCCATTTCTTATTATTCTGCTGGAATAACTTTGTATAAGTGGTTTACCCTATACTTGGTGACATTCTTCTATTATTCTCATTGGAACATCCTCGTCTCATGTGTTTTACACCTTACTGGTTCCGCTCTTTATTATTATTCATTGGAACATCACATGCGTGTGTTTTACAGGACCTAATTTAAAATCTTTTTTATTATTCTCATTGGAACATCACGCTCGTGTGTTTTACAGGACTCGGTTCCGCTTTTTATTATTCTATTGGAATATCCTATTCATGTGTTTTACACCGGATCCGGTTCCATCTTTATTATTCTCGTTGGAACATCCTCGCTTGTGTGAATTTCACCGACCGGTTCCGTTCTTTATTATTCTGTTGGAATAACTTTGCTCTCTGCGCAAGTATCGCATGCATGGTGATTTCTTTTGTTATTCCATTCTTTATTATACCCAAATTGATTAAAACTTTGACTTTCTATACTCCATGAAATTAGTAGAATATCCTCGATATTTGCGTTTCATCCAAAGATCTTTCATGGAAATATTCTTCTCGATCATTCTTGAATTTTACTCTACAAAAGCAAGATCATGTTGACAATTTGGATGTTATTAGTTCTGAATAACTTAATTCTTGAACTTGTTTTATTGAATTCTTATATCATTGTCATCATCCTCATGTTTATATTTTTTGAAAGTCATCTGTGGCTGTAGAGTATGGATGGACTTGGTATGATTATGACCGTGGATTATTCGGTGTAATCATGACCGTAATGTTACAAATGATGTGGTAAAAGTCCTCATTGGGTCGTAGTGCATTGATGGACAGATTGTTGGCATGATCATGACCATTAATGAATACACAAATATTCTTCGCCCGCCCGTAGTGCATGAATAATTGTGGTCGTGATACTAAAGAATATCCTCGCCGTAGTGCGAGGATGATTCGATGATGTGGAATATTTATTAAAGTCGAGTCTCACCGATAAAAGTGATGAAAAACCTTTTAAAACCTAAAAGATAGTAGATTTTATTTTCTACTTGACTCTTTTAATGGATTGATTATTCACCGCAGCTTAAACTGGTTGTTTATTATATTTTATCAGTTTAACATTGTTGAAGACTATTGATAATTTATTCTGCATTATCTTAGTCATAATATTTCTTACTGGGCTAGTTGAGCTCACCCTTTCTTTCACTGTTCTCTTCAGGAAATGAGAATATAAAGGGGACTAGTCGGGAAACGAGTGATGGTCCTGAAGATAGCATTAGTAGTCCTCACTATTCTGTGAAATAGTGTGATAATAATTGTAATGAGGACTCCTTTTGAGTTTGTATAATATCTAGTAGACGATATTTGTATTTAAACTCACGCTTATGTTTTGTCGTATTGTATACCACAATTTATGTTAGTAAGTTATATTTAAATTTTGTACCATGTAAGTGGCGCACCCAAGATGGGTGATGTATACCTAATTTTGGGGGCGCCACAACAGTATCGAAGCTTAGGATATGATCCCCGGCTAAGATGTGAGAATAGAACTAGGTGGGGAGAGATGGGAATACCTTCGCTAGTATGACCTACTTAAATTTATTTCTGTATTTTATTGGTTGGTCGAAGATAGAGATAATTTGTTACATGTCAATTAACCTTTTGTTTTGTGGCGATCTCGGAAAATGACATCCAAAAATGTTGAGAATAGTAATGGAGCACAAGAGACCGCTGATTCACCACATATCAATAATCGGAGAATGTGCATCGTGAAGGCGACAATCCTCATGCAAAACAACAACACCGACAAATGATGAATGATCAAATGTTCGAGGCTTTATGCAATTTATGCAAAATGTAGAGAGCGAAACATCCCAAACGTCTGGAAACACGGAAAACTCTCGGTCGGTCACCGCTAAACAATTCAAGGAGCCGGGACCACGGAAGTTTAAGGGAGAGCCAAAACCACTTATGGCGGGGCATGGATAAAACAGATCACCAAGATATTTGATGTCTTGGGATGCTCCGAGGAGCAAAAGGTTCCTTTCACGCCTTTATGTTGCGCGGAGAGGCAGATTACTGGTGGGAATTGGTAAAATGTACTCAACCTGCCGTACTGAAGATGTCTTGGGAGAAGTTCCAAGAGATGTTCAACGACAAATACTTTCCCGAAAGTATTCGCCACATGAAGGAGGTGGAATTTATCAAATTGGAACAAAACAATATGACCGTGGACGTTAGGCAAAATTTGCGGAGTTATCACAGTTTATTCCCACTTCGGTGGATAATGAAGAGAGAATGGTGCAAATGTTTTTAAGAGGTTTGAAGACGGAGATACGTCAACATCTTATTTCTCATAAACTATGTTTGTATTCAGATGTTGTAAATAGGGCTCAGTTGGTGGAGCGCGATAATGAGTCAACGTAACTAAAAGAGAGCAGCGGTAAAAAATTATAATACCAAAGGAGAGTAGTCATCGAAGCGGTGACAACAAGCGTGGAGGGAATCAACATGCCAAAAATGGTAACCACTTCGGTGGTAATTAGGGCCAAAACAATAAGAATGGACATTTCAAGAAGAGGAGATTCAACAATGATGGAAAGACGTCAGCACCAGCACCCATTGTTAAAGAAGGAGAAAGACCACCTATCATATGCTTCAAATGTAGAGGGGAGGGACACATCAGTCCAAATTGAGCGATGCCGTCCAAAGCATGTTATAATTGTAAAAAGAGAAGGTCACTTAGCTCGATTTTGTCGTTCACCAAAGACAAATTCAGCTAGGATGGAGGCACCAAAGGTTGTCCCAGAAAAGTTAAAGCCGCTAGTGCAAGGGAGAGCGTTTGTTGTGACCTCCCAGAAAGCAAGGAACTCGAATGAGGTCATCACGGGTAAGCTTATCATAAACTCTAGCGAAGTCTACACTTTATTTGATACCAGTTCTACCCATTCTTTTATTTCTCCTACTTGCGCTCAACGATTAAATTTGACTCGGAGAAATTAGACTTTGACTTATCTGTGGAAACTCCATTGGGAGAAACCATCATTACATCCACTCGCTTATAAGTCTTGTTTGGTTCAAGTTGGTACCCACACATTACCCCGTCGATCTTATTGCATTAAAAATACTTGCATTTGATGTAATTCTAGGGATTGATTGGTTAACTACTCATCATGCAAAAATTGATTATTTTCGTAAGGTTGTTAGCTTTCCTATTCCTAATCGACCTATTATGCTAATTCAAGCAATCAAACCATTAAAATCAATCACTGTCATCTTAAACCATAAAGCTATTTGTTTATTGAAAAACAGATGTCAAGCTTTCTTAGCTCATGTCACAGATCTAAACAAAAATACCTCAATTTTGAATATTATTTCTATTGTTAATGAATTTCCTGACGTATTCCCTGAAGAACTTCCTGCACTACCCCCAGAGCGTGAAATTGAATTTTGTATCGACCTTAAACCCGGTACAAACCCCATTTCTAAATCCCCATATCGAATGGCTCCTATTTAACTTTAGGAGTTAAAGACCCAACCGCAGAATTGTTAGACATTGGCTTTATTCGTCCCTAGTACTTCTCCTTGGGGTGATCATGTTTCTATTCGTGAAGAAGAAAGATGGGAGTATCGACTTTGTATTGATTATCGGGAGTTGAATCATGTCACCATCAAAAATAGGTATCCATTGCCACGTATTGATGACCTGTTTGACCCGATTTGCAAGGAGACAAATTCTTTTCAAAGATTGATCTTAGTTCCGGATATCACCAATTGAAGATTAGAACCGGTGACATTCCAAAGACGACTTTCGTAACTCTAATGCGAGCATTATGAATTCCTAGTCATGTCCTTTGGATTGACTAATGCTCCTCGCGCCTTTCATGGATATGATGAACCGAGTATTCAAGGAATATTTGGATCACTTTGTGGTCGCTCTTTATTGATGACATCCTCATTTATTCCAAAACTCGTGAAGATCATGAGCAACACTTGAGGTCGACACTCTAAAAGCATCGTGAATATAAGCTTTATGCCAAGTTGAAGAAATGCGAGTTCGGCTTGAGGAAGTAGCATTCCTTGGGCACGTGGTATCAAGTCATGGAATATCTGTTGACCCAAAGAAAGATTAAAGCTATTCAAAGTCGGGAACAACCTAAATCGATGACCAAAGTCGTAGTTTTCTTGGCTTAATTTGGTTATTATCGGAGATTCGTGGAAGGATTTTCTCGAATCGCTACTCCACTAACTCAAATGACTCGGAAAGATACAAAGTTCGGTTAGAGCGAGGAATGTAAGAAGAGTTTTCAAGAACTCAAGAGGAGACTTATTTCAAAGACTGCTTATGACAATACCATCCGGTTCTTGGAGGATTTGTCATCTCACAAGGATGTTTCGCAAAGGGTTGGGATGTGTTCTCATGCAACATGGGAAAGTTTTAGCCTATGCCTCACGATAACTCAAAGAATATGAGAGGAATTATCCTACTCATGATCTAGAGTTAGCGGTTTGTTGTCTTCGCACTTAAGATTTGGAGGCATTACTTGTATGGGGAGAAAGTGGAGATCTTTACGGACCATAAAAGCCTCAAATATTTCTTCACTCAAAAGGAACTCAACATGTGACAACGACGTTGGCTTGAATTGTTAAAAGATTATGATCATACCATCCAATACCATCCTGAAAAGCGAACGTGGTAGTAGACGATTAAGTAGAAAATCATATGCGTACGAAAAGCGATATTGTCAACGCAAATGCCCATTTTGTATGACTTGCAAAGGATGGAGATAGAGATTAAAGACTCTGTGGACCCACGTGATGATGGAAAATATACAAGTAGAAACCGACTTTAATCGATAAAGTTAAAGTCGCTTTCAAGCTACGATCCGGAGCCGATGCGTATGAGGAAGAAAGTGCAAGAAGGTGCTATCTTTGGAAGAAAGAATCGATGAAGAAGGAATACTTGAGTCAACTCCGCACTTTGTGTTCCTAACGACCACGATTTAAAGTATAAAATCATGATGGAGGCGCACAACACACCATTTTGCAATCCATCTCGGGAGTACCAAAAATGTATAATGATATTCGACATACATTTTGGTGGGGCAATATGAAGAGAGAGATAAGCGCTGTTTTATCTCAAGGTGTCTAACGTGTCAACGAGTTAAGCGAGAGCATCAAGTACCAAAAGGTCCATTGCAACCACTTGAAATTCCAGAATGGAAGTGGGAGCACATTACCATGGATTTTGTTACTGGTCTTCCCAAAGTTTCTCAAGGCATAGATGCGATTTGGGTCATTGTTGATAGATTGACCAAGTCTCGCTCATTTCTTACCGATCGAGAAACTTATACACTTGAACGCCTTACTCGTATGTACATAAACGAGGTTGTAAGATTGCATGGTATGCCAGTATCCATAGTTTCTGATCGAGACCCAAGATTCACTTCACGATTTTGGGTTAGTTTGCAAAAAGCTATGGGCACAGATTTACGATTTAGCTCGGCATATCATCCTCGAATGGACGGACGGACAAATGGAGAGGACTATTGAAACTCTTGAAGATCTATTAAGACTGTGTCCTTGATTTCAAGGGAAGTTGGGACAAGTTCTTACCATTGGTGGAGTTTTCCTACAACAACAGCTATCAAACAAGTATTGGCATGGCTCCATTCGAAGCGTTGTATGGAAGAAAGTGTCGCTTCTCAAATATCTTTGGGATGAGGTGGGTGAAGCAACGTTGTTGGGACCGGAGTTGCGTATGACTACGGAAAAGATTCAAACGATCCGACAAGAACGTATAAAAACCTCACAAGATCGACAAAAGAGTTATGTTGGTCTTCATCGAAAGGATGTGGAATTCGATATAGGAGATCATGTGTTGTTAAGAGTTGCTCCATGGAAAGGAGTTACGAAGATTTGGAAAGAGAGGAAAACTCAACCCTCGATTCATCTACCCCATTTTAATCCTCAATCGAGTAGGAACTGTGGCCTATAGACTCGCTTTCTGCCAAAGTATGTCTCGTGTTCATAACGCTTTTCACATATCCATATTACGTAAATATGTGGAAGACCCGAACCACATTATTGAGTTGGAACCGATGAAAATAACGGAAGATTTGACGATGAAGAGGTTCCCTGCTCAAATTTTGATAAGAATGAACATATTCTACGCTCGAAGGTTATACCTCAAGTCAAAGTTTTGTGGAGAAACCACGATGTTGAGGAAATGACTTGGGGAGTTAGAATCTGAAAATGAAATCAAGGTATCCTTACCTCTTCGACATACCAGTGTACGCACTTCCTAATTTCGAGAGCGAATTTTCATAAGAAGGGAGATTGTAAAACCCCCAACTTTATAAATAAAGATGAAATTTTCTATAAATATTATTTTTGAATATTATGGAATAAATTTGATATAATAATTATAGATAATATTTATAAATTTTACAAAGTATGCAAGTTGTTATATAATATTCGATTGGTCGGGGAATATTCGCTTTTAACGGGAATATTCGCATATAAACAAACTCAATCATTGGTGGACCCCACAACGGAATTATTGTCGGATTGAGAAAACGACAAAAATATTTTATTAAAATAAACGGTGGAAGTTTTACTGTTGATATTGTTGAACTACTCCTGTAGTAAAAAAGTACGATGAATACGCGTGGTTGCATAGTAGCACACGGTATTGATTATTGATGCTTACGTGAGAAGTCACTCAATTTTGCTTATTTTATAGACACCCATTTACCCGCTTTTCAAAATAATCAGTAGAAGATTATTCAAGATATATATATCAGTGTGGGATCCACCATGTGATGTTGATTTGTTGGTGGAGGAAACATACTGGGGCCACTAGAAGAAAAATGAATTGAGGGGGGAGTGAATACTGATGGTTCAAAAATGGTGGGTGAATATATATATATATATATAATGAAATCAGAAAGTGGGGAGGGAGTAAAAAAATGTGGGGAGTATTATTATGACTTTGTTGGCAAGTGGGGAGGGGGAGAGTACAATTATTATTAGTATATATATAATATATATATATATATATTATATTTTATTCAAAAGAATTTGCTTTAAATATGGACCGTCAGATTCAAGTAAATCGATCTGGACCGTTCAGGAGTTAGTTACTATGCATTCCATTTTTCTATAAATAGAAGCTCATTCCTTCATTATTTTCTTACGAATTCACTAAACTTCAGAGAGAGAAAATTTTAGAGAGAAAGAAAAAGAGAAGTCTGCTACCTTTCTTTTCCTATATTCAATTTCTTTTACGGTAAGGGGTGTTATTCTTTCTTATTCATGAAGAGAACTGTTGTTATTCCATTTCTTATTATTCTGTTGGAATAACTCAGATACTTTGGCCTACCCTATATTTGGTGACATTCTTCTATTATTCTCATTGGAATATCCTCGTGCAGGTGTTTTACACCTTTACACGGTTCCGCTCTTTATTATTATTCCGCTGGAACATCCTCATGCATGTGTTTTACACCTCGACCGGTTCCGCCTTATTATTATTATTACATTGGAACATCCATGCATGTGTTTTACACCGACCTGGTTCCGCCTTTTATTATTCTCGATGGAAAATCACGCTTGCGGCAAATTTTGCACGACACGGTTTCTTTATTATTATTCTGTTGGAATAACCTATCTATACGAAGTACCGCATGCATGGTGATTTTGTTTGTTATTCCATTCTTTATTATACTCAGTTGGTTAAAGTTTTTACTTCTATACTCCATGAAATTAGTAGAATATCCTTGATATTTGCGCTTCATCCAGTATCTTTTCATGGAAATATTCTTCTGATCATTCTTGAATTTCACTCTACAATACAGTATTATGTTGACAATTTGGACGTTAATAATTCTTGGATAAAATAATTCTTGAACTTGTTTTATTGAATTCTTATATCATTGTCATCATCCTCATGTTTATATTTTGTTGAAAGTCATCTGTGGCCTGTAGTGCATAGATGGACTTGGTATGATTATGACCAGGGATTATTCGGTATAATCATGACCGTAATGTTACAAATGATGTGGTAAAAGTTCTCATTGGCCCGTAGTACATTGATGGACAGTTGTTGGCATGATCATTACCATTAATGAATACATAAATATTCTTAGCCCATAGTGCATGGATAATTGTGGTCGTGATACTAAAGAATATCATTGGCCATAGTGCAGGGATGATTTGATGATGTGGATTATTTATTAAGCTAAGTCTCATAAAAGTAAAAAACCTTTTTAAATGAAAAATTTTATTCTCCTTTTAAATCAATTGTTCCAGAAGATAAACTTGATTTTGTTATTCTCTTGTTGTTGGAGACTAATGATAATTTATTCTCTTCATAATGGATTGAATTTTTCACTGTTTCTCTTCAAGTAGTTAAACTTGATGTTTATTATATTCGTCGAAATAGGTTTAACATTGTTGGAGACTAATGATAATTTGTATTCAAACTCATTATCTTAGTCATAATATTTCTATAATTTTGGGCTAGTTGAGCTCACCCTTTTTTTCACCGTTTCTTCAAGAAATGAGAACATATATAGTCAAACTGAGTGATTTTATCCGTTAGGATAAAGCATTAGTAATCCTCACTATTCTGTGAAATGAAAGTACTTGAATCATATAAGTTTATATGATAATTAAGCTAGGTAGTTAATTTATTAACTAAGATGTATAATTTTAATCATTTTCAAGGAAGAGTAATGAAAGTTATGTAAGAAATTAACATAGCTCATTTTCAAGAATATTAGCCTTAACATAGATTATTAAATTAAAAGGATTTATAATCCTTAAGTAATTGATTATTGATATGAGTATGTATGTGTTTATAACTTATTAAGTCAATTTAGGATAATAAGTTAATAAACTATGGGAAATATTTTAGGACATATATGAATTATATACGTGATTGAGTAAATATTATTATATAATGTGTATACATTTATTTTGTAAAGAGATGAAGAATAAAGTTATGTAACCTAATACATATATTAGGTATGATAATTAAATAACCTAATGGGTTATAAATTTAGAGAATGATAGTATTTAAAAAGATATACTAATCCTAAGAGATTTATTTATACATCTCAATTAATTAATTTATAACCTAAGAATAACAAGTCTAGTTGGGTTATGAAATTAAAGATATATGAGTGAGAAATTAACTTACTAATGTGTGTAAGGGAACCCTAATTAAATAATGGGGAATGGATAAAAATTAAAAAGTATAAACTATGTTGAATTGCAAGCCCAAAGAATTTCTAGCCTAAATAATTAATTAATTGGTCCAACTCTTAGCCCAATTGGGAGGGGACCTTTTGGACCATTAAGTAAGCTAAATGAAGCTTAAAAGATAATAAAAGGGGGCCCAAGAAGGCCATCACGGCCGAAATTTACATAGAGGAGTGAAAGGGGGAGGCATTTAATCATTACATTGTTTTAGTAGGTGAACTAATTCGATACGTGTCAAGCCTTGGTCTCATTCTTATCTTTTTCATCCAACCCACAAGTTAAACCAAGAGTGCAAGCAAGCTTATAATGATAAGGAGAGAGAGGAAGAGTGAGACATTGGATGATGATTATAGATACACTAAATATATCTATACAAAATTACTAACATCAAATTTCCTTTCTCTTTCATCTTTTCTATTTCCTTAACTTAGTAATCAAAACAAACAAGATATATATAGAGAGAGAGAGGAAGAGGGATTCTACCATAATAGGGAAGAGAGAGGAGAGTTTTGTAAGTTTCAAAGTTCCATAATCTAAGTATTAGAAAGAAAGAAGAAGAAGAATCAAGAGAAGGTATAAGGATTTCTATTTGTATATAGATTAAGTTTCTTTTTATTTTGATTTGATTTTGATAGTATGAAGTTTTGATCTTAAAGATAATAACTTTAGATCTTGGTGTTTAAAAGTGTTTTATATTTAGATCCAACTCTTTTATGGATCAAAAGTTGAATCTAAACTAAGAAATATGAGTTAGGTTTTTCAAAAGTTTGAAAATCAAATTTTTCTTAGCTTTTGTTGTGTTTGATCTTATGATTGTTGATTATTTGGTGAATTAAACCATGGATCATGTTAGATCCATGAGTATATGAGTTGTTTTGAGTTAATATGATGAGTTATGTTGGTTTTATGGGAGATCATGAAAGTTTTCATACAAAACATAAATAGTTGAAAAATAGATTTTTGAAAAACAAAGTATGATATGGTGATCATATCTCTCATTCTACTTTGAATTTTTGAGCGTGGTCAAGTCCTAGAGTTAGATCTATGAGTCTTCTAAAATATCCAAGTGGAACCACTTAAAAAGGATTTGTAGATTTTTGTGTGGAATAATTTTAGTAAAGGATGAAAAATAAGAAAATGCTTAAAAAGGGTCGCCAAGAAATGCCAAGAAATGAGATAAAATTAGGCCTTTGGGGATAAAAATATATGGGATAAATTAGGTTGTGTCAAAATGAGCTCATTCCGACTTAAAATGAGCGAAGTTATGACTATTTCAATTTTTTGTTTTTCCGTTTTAAATGCTATAACCGAGTTGTATAACTCATGGTCTTGAAATTTAAACCAGAAGCTCATGTTAACATGTATAAGATCCCGCCAAGAGTTGGGAATTTTTGGAGTTAAGTAAGAGGTAGCTAATTTCTTAATGAATTAACTAGGAATTGATTTTTGAAAAATACTTAAGGAGTTGAAAAATTCCGAAAAAATACTTTTGTGTATGGAATATATGTATATATGATTGGCCAAAAGATTAGAAAATAATAAGCTGATTTCATATTTTCGTGAATAGTGTATTTCAGCTTCCCGAAATAAACATTTCAGGTTGCTAAAAAGGGAAACTAAAATGTCAGAAGAGATGTCAGTGTTGTTTTAGCTTGCTGAAATAGAAACTGAAATGATATATTAAGTCTACTGAGTTCATAAATAGTTTTTCAAGTTATATTATGAACTTATAAATGAACGAGTAAGTGTTAAGTCTAAGATAGTATAGTGTACTTACTAATGATTGGTTATGTGATTTCATGTTAAATTGCTATGAGTAAGATATGTGATGCTAATTAAGAGATCGATTTTATCAATGATAGGTCTTACAAAAGAAGTTAACTTAAATTGTGTAGCAGTAGTCAACGAATCACGCAAGTTTCCTAACTCAACTTGAGTTATTATTTTTCAAACATGGTAGTGAATAATTATTGATAGTTATTCACATCTATAATGATTATTGTAATTCATACGTAGTGCAATTGATTCTTGTTCTATTATTTGAACTATTTATAAATCATGTCTCAGCTAATTGTTTTGGCAAGACTAATATTTGTTAAAGCATGAAATGTTCTATTTATTATGAACTGAATTGTTATTCGAAGATCTATGCCATTGGTTTCGGCTAGATTAGTATTGTTATTAATTATTGAAATCATAGTATTTCTTTGAAAGTAATCCAAACCATATTGTTGTGGTACGGACTCGTGATGTAAGACTGAGATGAACAAATTTTAATGTCGTAAATCGACCTATGCGCTATTATTGAGTATTATGCATAATATAGGGTACAAAGGAGTTGGCCGCTCCAGGTACTTGCAGAAGAGTATAATTTAGTTTTTATAACTAATTTATATTCTTGTGGTAGTTTAGTTTTAATAACTAAATGATTCCTCTAGTAGTTCATGATCCTTTTGTGATCACTCAACATGAAATCTGGGTATATCCCACTTTATTGAATATTGTTGCAGTATTGTTAATTCTTATTATTCAATCGAATATTATTGAATCTTTGAAAGAATTTTACTCTTTCATCTCTGATATGTTATTCAGTATGAAATGGGAGAAAGTTTTAGTATTGAGATTGAATTATTATTCAGCTACTTCGAAATCTTTTGATTATTGTTGAAGTTCTAAAGAAGCTAGACTCTTATATTCATGATATATATCATTTATTGTATATTTTAACTTCTTTGGCAAACTCGTTGCTCACCCTTGCTTAAATAAAATATTTTAGTTTATGCCGATGTAGCAGAAGGTTCTAACAGGGATAAAGGCAAAGGCAAGGCTCAGGAATAGTTAGTGTCAACTTTTAATGGTTATGTTTTATCATGTAATTAATTATGTAAACCTTTTGATTATATAAGGGTATGTAAGTTATGTCAAGGTTAGTTAACCTGGGATATTATTATAAGTTGTATTAAAGAATATTATGAATGATGTTTTTCATTAATGAATGAGTAGTTAGATGTGATATATTTGATGGATCGTGAGCACCAAACCCGAGGTTAGAGAACCCGGATTTGGGGGCGTCACAACTTGGTATCAAAGTTGTAGGTTATAAACCTTAGGTGGGGAGAAAAGCCTTGGGAATATAACCATAAACAGGATAGAGAAAACTTGTTTAGAGTTCTAAGTGATGGATTAGGAAAATTCATCAATAGTAAGATATGGGGACACTAAGTGTTTATGGATTATGTTTGATAGTGATGTACTAATGAAGTTATTTAAAAATTGGTGACAGGATGTCAGGAGATGATAAGTTGGTTATGGAAGTGTTAGCAGTTGCACCAATGCCATTAGCCGAGGTGCCAGCTCAGAGTGAGTCAGTTGAGGAAGTTTTAAGAGACGAACCTGCAGTAAATCTAGCAAGCGATCATGACGAAAATACCTTTTGAGATGGAGATGGATGAAGAGGAAGAAATATATTCCAAAGAAACTAAGGTGGAGCCGAAATAAAGATCAAAGATGGGGAAGAAGGTGAAAAGTAGCAATCAAGAAGGTTAAGCATCCGCGTGGAAGTTCAAGAGTTAAGGACTAAATTATTTCTCCGGAGGAATTATGGAAGATGAAAAGAGCATTACGCAGATGATGATGTAAGAACGAAATAATCAAAGGCACAAGTCGATAGAATGAGGGTTAAGTGTAATGTATCATCTAAGGATGTAAGTAAGGAAAAGAAGGGTAATAAAAGGAAAAAGAATAATGACAGTGACAACAACTCAGAGAATTCGCATTCAAAGAAGAAACAAGCATGTGGCAAGTGTGGAAAGAACCATTCGGGGGAATGTATGTGGGGTAAGAATGTGTGTTACAATTGTGGTAAAGAAGGACATCTATCACCAAATTGTCCTAAACCAAAGAAAGGAGGATGTTTTGCATGTGGTGAAACGGGTCATAGGGTTAAGACTTGTCCTAAAAAATAAGACAGATGGAGGAAAGTGGACTAAAGAAAGATTAAGTGTTAGGAGTATAATCTTTTGGAGTATAATATTCGCTTTGGTATGAATATTAAGATAATTTTTTTTTATGTCTCAACTTTTTGTGTAAAGTTGTAGTAATGAATCCCGACTTTTGTCACGTGGGGATAGTAATCGTTTGTAGTAGTTTGCACTATGTACTGAAAAGTACTATGTACTATTTGCATGAATATAAATGCAATGATATGAATATATGTTTGAATAAGTAATTAAATTCCGAGAATTAAATTATTAAGATGATTATCTGAAGAATTTGATAATTCAAGAGTCGGATTAAATAATCCAGGAAAAGTTAAATTGGTTTAAGTTTAAAATTTTGACTACTATTAATAAGATGTTGCATAAAGACAAAGTATAAATGTAAGTTTATATTTCATCGATAATGCCGCCAAGATGACAAAATCGTAACCAAAGGGAGGAGCGGTCTGTGAATAATGAAGGAGATCAAGCTGATCCAATGCAGAACTACGCAGACATGCTAGCTCAAGCTATTCAAACTAGAGCCCCAGGAGCAAGAAATCGACCAGCTAATCGATTAGCTAACTTTAAAGACTTTAAAGCCGTAGGACCGCCGGAATTCAAGGGAACCTTGACCCTATAGAAGCCCAAACCCTGGGTAAATGAGATGGAGAAAGCTTTTGTTATTTCTAGAGTAGCGGAGGAGCAAAAGATAGATTTTGCTACCTATTTGATGAAGGGTGAGGCGAATTACTAGTGGGAGACAAACAAAGCTAGAGTTGGTACACCAGTAGTAACTTGGACAAGGTTTAAGGAGTTATTTTTCGAAAATTATTTCTCAGAAAGTATGCAAGCAAGAATGGAAGTAAACTTTTTGGAGTTGAAGCAGAGAATATGTCATTTGTAGAATCGCCCAAATTCAACGAACTAAGCGAGATTTTCTCCACATCGTGGACACCGAGGTAAGAAAAGTAGCGAAGGTTTGAAAATGGACTGAAACCGTGGATATATAGCAAAGTAGTCAGTGTTGCAGATTAAGACATTTTTGGCCCCGTTGGAAAAAAGCAATCATCGCCAAGGAGGAAGTGAAGTCTATGTCAAGGTATCATCAAGAGAAGAAGAAAAAAAAGATGAATGAAGGAGGTAGCGAGTGGAGGAAGTAACTCTAATAAGCGTAAGTGGAAGGACACTAAATTTGGAGACAAGTCAAGATAATAGGAAGAAAGGTGAGGCATGTGCAAATTGCGGTAAAAAGCATCGTGGGAGTATGTTTAAAGGAAAAGGAGTGTGTTTTAACTCATGGACAAGAGGGACACATCTCTCCAAATTGTCCAAGTCCAAAGAAGATACCAGTTTTTTTTTCATGTGGATCGCTAGAACATCAAATTCAGTAATCGGCCCAAAGAAGAATGCAGAAAGAGGAAGCAACAATAGAGGAAATAGCAGTGGAACACTAGCGATCAAAGGACCTCGCTTTCGGTAGGAAGACCGATAACGCGCATACGTTCAACATGACATTGCAAGATGCAAGATGGTGCGCGGGAGAGGTGGTCACAGTAATGATTTAGTTGAGTAAATGAATTAAAGCGAGAAATATTGGGTATATATAGTCATGAATGGTTTTCTTTTATAGATCCCAAGTCACAAATTAGTATATGAAACACAAATTAATATTGTGTTGATATAAATGAATTGATGATACAACTTTAAAAACATTAGAGAGTAAGAAAGCGGTGATTCCGAGGACGAAATCCTTATAAGGAGGGGAAATGTGAGAACCTGCAAATTTCACATAATTCAAAATTTTCGAATAATTTTTTATTTTTTTTCTTAAAGAATCAAGAAAGTACTTGAATCATATAAGTTTATATGATAATTA
Source organism: Panax quinquefolius (assembly GCA_020205615.1). NCBI lineage: Eukaryota > Viridiplantae > Streptophyta > Magnoliopsida > Apiales > Araliaceae > Panax > Panax quinquefolius. The sequence goes on along the minus strand of CM035172.1, from coordinate 88,336,115 downwards.
AGCTAGATAGTTAATTTATTAACTAAGAAGTTTAGTTAATCATTTTCAAGGAAGAGTAATGAAAGTTATATAAGAAATTAACATAGCTTGAATGTTAGCCTTGATTATTAAATTAAAAGGATTTATAATCCTTAAGTAATTGATGATTGATATGAGTATGTATGTGTTTATAACTTATTAAGTCAAGTTGGGATAATAAGTTAATAAACTATGGGAAATATGTTAGGACATATATGAATTATATACGTGATTGAGTAAATATTATTATATAATGTGTATACATTTATTTTGTAAAGAGATGAAGAATAAAGTTATGTAACCTAATACATATATTAGGTATGATAATTAAATAACCTAATGGGTTATAAATTAAGAGAATGATAGTATTTAAAAGATATACTAATCCTAAGAGATTTATTTTATACATCTCAATTAATTAATTTATAACCTAAGAATAACAAGTCTAGTTGGGTTATGAAATTAAAGATATATGAGTAAGAAATTAACTTACTAATGTTTGTAAGGAACCCTAATTAAATAATGGGGAATGGATAAAAAATTAAAAAGTATAAACTATGTTGAATTGCAAGCCCAAAAAATTAGAATTTCTAGCCTAAATAATTAATTGATTGGCCCAACTCTTAGCCCAATTGGGAGGGAACTTTTGGACCATTAAGTAAGCTAAATGGAGCTTAAAAGATAATAAAAAGGGCCCAAGAAGGCCATCATGGCCGAAAATTACATAGAGAGAGAAAGGGGGAGGCATGTAATCATTACATTACTTTAGTAGGTGAACTAACTTGCTAGGTGTCAAGCCTTGGTCTCATTCTTATCTTTTTCATCCAACCCACAAGTTAAACCAAGAGTGCAAGCAAGCTTATAATGATAAGGAGAGAGAGAAGAGTGAGACATTGGATTATGATTATATATACTAAATATATCTATACAAAATTACTAACATCAAATTTCCTTTCTCTTTCATCTTTTCTATTTCCTTAACTTAGTAATCAAAACAAACAAGATATAGAGAGAGAGAGAGTGCAAGAGGGATTCGGCTATAATAGGGAAGAGAGAGGGAGAGTTTTGTAAGTTTCCAAGTTCCATAATCTAAGTATTAGAAAGAAGAAGAAGAAGAAGAATCAAGAGAAGGTATAAGGATTTCTATTTGTATATAGATTAAGTTTCTTTTTATTTTGATTTGATTTTTGATAGTATGAAGTTTTGATCTTAAAGATAATAACTTTAGATCTTGGTGTTTAAAAGTGTTTTATATTTAGATCCAACTCTTTTATGGATCAAAAGTTGAATCTAAACTAAGAAATATGAGTTAGGTTTTTCAAAAGTTTGAAAATTATAATTTTCTTAGCTTTTGTTGTGTTTGATCTTATGATTGTTGATTATTTGGTGAATTAAACCATGGATCATGTTAGATCCATGAGTATATGAGTTGTTTTGAGTTAATATGATGAGTTATGTTGGTTTTATGGGAGATCATGAAAGTTTTCATACAAGACATAAAGAGTTGAAAAATAGATTTTTGAAAAAACAAAGTATGATATGGAAATGATCATATCTCTCATTCTACTTTGAATTTTTGAGCATGGTCAAGTCCTAGAGTTAGATCTATGAGTCTTCTAAAATATCCAAGTGGAACCACTTAAAAAGGATTTGTAGATTTTCGTGTGGAATGATTTTAGTAAAGGATGAAAAAAAGAAAATGCTTAAAAAGTCACTGCCAAAGAAATGGGAAGGGCTGTTTTGGCCACTTATTTAATGATATAAAATCCGGCCTTTTGGGGATGAAAATATATGGGATAAAGTAGGTTGTGTCCAAAAATGAGCTCATTCCGACTTAAAATGAGCGAGTTATGACTATTTCAATTTTTGTGTTTTCCCGACGGAAATCGCTATAACCGGAGTTGTATAACTCCGATGGTCTTGAAATTTAAACTATAAGCTCACGTTAACATGTATAAGATCCCGCCAAGAGTTGGGAATTTTTGGAGTTAAGTAAGAGGTAGCTAATTTCTTAAGGAATTAACTAGGAATTTATTTTTGAAAAATACTTAAGGGAGTTGAAAAATTCTAGAAAAATACTTTTGTGTATGGAATATATGTATATATGATTGGCCAAAAGATTAGAAAATAATAAGTTGATTTCATATTTTCATGAATAGTGTATTTCAGCTTCCCGAAATGAACATTTCAAAGTTCTTTGAAAGGGAAACTAAAATGTCGTAAGAGATGTCGTTGTTGTTTTAGCTTCTTTGAAATAGAAACTGAAATGATATATTAAGTCTACTGAGTTCATAAATAGTTTTTTAAGTTATATTACGAACTTATAAATGAACAAGTAAGTGTTAAGTCTAAGATAGTATAATGAACTTACTAATGATTGGTTATGTGATTTCATGTTAAATTGCTATGAGTAAGATATGTGATGCTAATTAAGAGATCGATTTTATCAATGATAGGTCTTACAAAAGAAGTTAACTTAAATTGCAGTAGCGATGAGTCAAATCTAATCAGTAAGTTTCCTAACTCAACTTGAGTTATTATTTTTCAAACATGGTAGTGAATAATTATTGATAGTTATTCACATCTATAATGATTATTGTAATTCACACGTAGTGCAATTGATTCTTGTTCTATTATTTGAACTATTTATAAATCATGTCTCAGCTAATTGTTTTGGCAAGACTAATATTTGTTAAAGCATGAAATGTTCTATTTATTATGAACTGAATTGTTATTGGAAGATCTATGTCATTGGTTTCGGCTAGATTAGTATTGTTATTAATTATTGAAATCATAGTATTTCTTTGAAAGTAATCCCAAACCATATTGTTGTGGTACGGACTAATGATGTAAGACCGATGAACAAATTTTAATGTCGTAAATCGACCTCATCTTATTATTATTGAGTATTATGCATAATATAGGGTACAAAGGAGTTGGTCAGCTCCAGTATACTTGCGTAAGAGTATAATTTAGTTTTTATAACTAATTTATATTCTTGTGGTAGTTTAGTTTTAATAACTAAATGATTCCTCTAGTAGTTCATGATCCTTTTGTGATCACTCAGCATGAAATCTGGGTATATCCCACTTTATTGAATATTGTTGCAGTATTGTTAATTCTTATTATTCAATCGAATATTATTGAATCTTTGAAAGAATTTTACTCTTTCATCTCTGATATGTTATTCAGTATGAAATGGGAGAAAGTTTTAGTATTGAGATTGAATTATTATTCAGCTACTTCGAAATCTTTTGATTATTGTTGAAGTTCTAAAGAAGCTGACTCTTCTATTCATGATATATATCATTTATTGTATATTTTAACTTCTTTGGGCAAACTCGTTGCTCACCCTTGCTTAAATAAAATATTTTAGTTAATGCCGATGTAGCGAGAAGGTTCTAACAGGATAAAAGGCAAAGGCAAGGCTCTCAGAGTAGTTAGTGTCAACTTTTAATGGTTATGTTTTATCATGTAATTAATTATGTAAAACTTTTGATTATATAAGGGTATGTAAGTTATGTCAAGGTTAGTTAACCCGGGATATTATTATAAGTTGTATTAAGAATATTATGAATGATGTTTTTCATTAATGAATGAGTAGTTAGATGTGATATATTTGATGGATCGTGACAACGCCTCAAATGGAGCCATGCCAATACTTGCTTGATAACCGTTGTTGTAGAAAACTCCACCAATGGTAAAAACTTGTCCCAACTTCCCTTGAAGTAAAGGACACAGAGTCTTAATAGATCTTCAAGAGTTTAAATTGTCCTCTCCGACTGCCCGTCCGTCTGAGGATGATATGTCGAGCTAAATCTTAAATTTGTGCCCATAGCTTTTTGCAAACTAACCCAAAATTGTGAAGTGAATCGTGGGTCTCGATCAGAAACTATGGATACTGGCATACCATGCAATCTTACAACCTCATTTATGTACATATGAGCAGGACGTTCAAGTGTATAAGCTTCTCGTATAGGTAAGAAGTGAACAGACTTGGTTAATCTATCAACAATGACCCAAATTGCATCTATGCCTTGAGAAATCTTGGGAAGACCAGTAACGAAATCCATGGTAATGTGCTCCCACTTCAATTCTTGAATTTCAAGTGGTTACAATGGACCTTTTGGTACTTGATGATCCACTTTAACTCGTTGACAAGTTAGACACCTTGAGATAAACAGCGCTATCTCCCTCTTCATATTGCTCCACCAAAATGTATGACGAAGATCATGATACATTTTGTACTCCTGTGATGGATTGCAAGCGGTGTGTTGTGCGCCTCCATCATGATTTTATACTTTAAATCGTGGTCGTTAGGAACACAAAGTCCGGAGTTGACTTCAAGTATTCCTTTTTCATCGATTCTTGCTTCCTAAGATAGCACCTTCTTGCACTTTCTTCCTCATACGCATCGATTCCTGTGTCTATAACTTGAGCGACTTTAACTTTATCAATTAAAGTCGGTTCTACTCGTGATATTCGCCATCATCACATGGGTCCTGGAGTCTTTAACTCTATCTCCATCCTTTGCAAGTCACACAAAATGGGCCTTTGCGTTGACAATATCGCACTCGTTCAAGCCTTAGATCTTCTACTCAATGCGTTCACCTACCACATTCGTTTTCCAAGATGGTATTGGATGGTATGATCATAATCTTTCAATAGTTCAAGCCAACGTCGTTGTCGCATGTTGAGTTCCTTTTGAGTGAAGAAATATTTGAGGCTTTTATGATCCGTAAAGATCTCCACTTTCTCTCCATACAAGTAATGCCTCCAAATTTTAAGTGCGAAGACAACAACTGCCAACTCTAGATCATGAGTAGGATAATTCCTCTCATATTCTTTGAGTTGTCTTGAGGCATAGGCTATGACTTTCCCATGTTGCATGAGAACACATCCTAACCCTTTTCCCGTAGTATCATCAGAGATGACAAATCCTCCGAGCGGATGGTATTGTCGAACAGTCTTGAAATGAGTCTCCTCTTGAGTTCTTGAAAACTCTTCTCACATTCCTCGCTCTAACCTAATTTTGTATCTTTTTGAGTCAACTGAGTTAATGGAGTAGCGATTCGAGAAAATCCTTCCACGAATCTTCGATAATAACCAATTAAATGAAAGCTACATACTTCGGTCACTGATTTGGGTTGCTCCCAGCTTTGAATAGCTTCAATCTTTGCTGGGTCAACTGATATTCCATGACTTGATACTACGTGCCCAAGGAATGCTACTTCATCAAACCAGAACTCACATTTCTTCAACTTGGCATAAATCTTGTATTCACGAAGCTTTTGGAGTACCAGCCTCAAGTGTTGCTCATGATCTTCACGGCTTTTGGAATAAATAAGGATGTCATCAATAAAGACGACCACAAAGTGATCCAAATATTCCTTGAATACTCGGTTCATCATATCCATGAAGGCAGCAGGAGCATTAGTCAATCCAAAGGACATGACAAGGAATTCATAATGCCCGTACCGAGTTCTGAAAGCCATCTTTGGAATGTCATCAGTTCTAATCTTTAATTGGTGATATCTGGAATGAAGATCAATCTTTGAAAAGAATTTGGCTCTTTGCAACTGGTCAAACAGGTCATCAATACGTGGCAATGGGTACCTATTTTTGATGGTGACATGGTTCAACTCCCGATAATCAATACAAAGTCGCATACTCCCATCTTTCTTCTTCACGAATAGAAACAGAGCACCCCAAGGAGAAGTAATAGGACTAATAAAGCCAATGTCTAACAATTCCTGCAGTTGGGTCTTTAACTCCTGAAGTTCAATAGGAGCCATTCGATATGGGGCTTTGGAAATGGGTTTTATAACAGGTTCAAGGTCGATACAAAATTTAATTTCACGCTCTGGGGGTAGGCCAGGAAGTTCTTCAGGGAATACATCAGGGAATTTATTAACAATAGAAATATCATTCAAAACCGACGTATTTTTATTTAGATCCGTGACATGAACTAAGAAAGCTTGACATCCTTTTTTTAATAAATGAATAGCTTTATGGCTTGAGATGACCGTGATTGATTTTAATGGTTTGGTCGCTTGAATTCGCATAATAGGTTTATTAGGTATATGAAAGTTAACAACCTTACGAAAATAATCAATTTTAGCATAATGAGTAGTTAACCAATCAATCCCTAAAATCACATCAAATGCAAGTATTTTCAATGAAATAAGATCGATAGGTAATGTGAGGGTACCGATTTGAACCAAACAAGACTTAAAAACAGCGGATGTAATGCAGGTTTCTCCCAACGGAGTTTCCACAGATAAGACAAAGTCTAATTTCTCCGGAGTCAAATTTAATCGTTGAGCGCAAGTAGGAGAAATAAAAGAATGGGTAGAGCTGGTATCAAATAAGGTATAGACTTCGCTAGAGTTTATAATAATCTTACCCGTGATGACCTCGTTCAGGTTCCTTGCTTTCTGGGAGGTCACAACAAACGCTCTCCCTTGCACTACCGGCTTTGACTTTTCTGGGACGGCCTTTGGTGCCTCCATCCTAGCTGAACTTGTCTTCGGTGAACGACAAAATGGAGCTAAGTGACCTTCTCTTCCATAATTATAACATGCTTTGGACGGCATCGCGCAGTTTGGACTGATGTGTCCCTCCCCTCCGCATTTGAAGCATATGATAGGTGGTCGTTCTCCTTCATTAACAACGGGTCTTTGGTCGACGCCTTTCCATCATTGTTGAATCTCTTCTTCTTGAAATGTCCATTATTATTATTTTGGCCCTGATTACCACCAAAGAGGTTACCATTTCTGGCATGTTGATTCCCTCCACGCTTGTTGTCACCGCTTCGATGACTGCTCTCACTGGTATTATCATTTTGTCGACTGCTCTCTTTTGGTTGCGTTGACTCGTTATCGCGCTCCACTAACTGGGCCCTATTTATAACATCTGAATACAAACACAGTTTATAAGAAATAAGATGTTGACGTATCTCCGACTTCAAACCTCTTAAAAACATCCGTGTCATTCTCTCTTCATTATCCACCAAGTGGGACGCAAACCGGGACAACTCGGCAAACTTAGCTTCATACTGCGATACGGTCATATTATTCTGCTCCAACTTGATGAACTCTACCTCTTTTATGTGATGAATACTTTCGGGAAAGTACTTGTCGTTGAATAGTTCTTGGAACTTCTCCCAAGATATCTTTAGTGCGGCAGGTTGAGTACACTTTATCGATTCCCACCAGTAATCTGCCTCTCCTTGCAACATAAAGGCGGCAAAGGGAACCTTTTGCTCCTCGGAGCATCCCAAGACATCAAATATCTTGGTGATCTGCTTTATCCATGCTTCCGCCTTAAGTGGTTTTGGCTCTCCAATAAACTCCGGTGGTCCCAGCTCCTTGAACTGCTTAGCGGTGGACTGCTTCGAGAGTTTCGAGTGTTTCCACCTACATTTTGGACAGGAGCCGCTCTCGCCTGTTGTTGCATGAATTGCATAAAGCCTCTGAACATTCCCTCATTCATCATTTGGTCAGTGTTGTTGTTTGCATGTGGATTGTCGCCTTCCTGATGCACATTATCCTGATTATTGATATGTGGTGAATCAACGGTCGCCTGTGCTCCATTGCTATTCTCAACATTCTCGGATGTCATTTTCAAATACTGCCACAAAACGAGGGTTAAATAACATATAACATATTATCCCTATACTCTAACCGACCAATTAAATACAAAAAAAACTTAGGTCGGTCATACTAGCGAAGGAATTCCCCGTCTCTCCCCTCCTAGTTTTTGTCTCACATCTTAGCCTGGGATCATATCCCTAAGCTTTGATACCAACTGTGACGCCCCCAAAATCGGTATATATCACCCATCTTTAGTCGCCAAATACATGGTACGGAATATAAATACAACTTTAAATATACAACATGAGCTTTGAGTTTTAATACAATTATTGTCTTCAAGACAGTATTCAAACTCAAAATAAGTCATCAATACATTTATTATCACACTATTTCATAGAATAGTGAGGACTACTAATGCTATCATCTGGACCGTTACTCCGTTCCCCGACTAGTCCCTACTACGTTCTCATTTCCTAAAGAGAACAATGAAATCAAAAGGGTGAGCTCAACTAGCCCAGTAAGAAATATTATGACTAAGATATTCGTGTATTCATCAATGGTCATGATCATGCCAACAACTGTCCATCAATGCACTACGGGCTAATGAGGACTTTTACCACATCATTTGTAACATTACGGTCATGATTACACCGAATAACCCCTGGTAATAATCATACCAAGTCCATCTATGCACTACAGGCCACAGATGACTTTCAGCAAAATATATATAAACATGAGGATGATGACAATGATATAATAATTCAATAAAACAAGTTCAAGAATTAATTTATCCAGGAACTAATAACGTCCAAATTGTCAACATGATACTTCTTTGTAGAGTAAAATTCAAGAATGCTCGGAAGAATATTTCCATGAAAAGATCTTTCGATGAAGCGCAAATATCAAGGATATTCCACTAATTTCTTGGAGTATAGAAGTCAAAGTTTTAACCAACTGAGTATAATAAAGAATGGAATAACAAAAGAAATCACCAAGCATGCGATAGACCGCAGACAGTGTGTTATTCCAACAGAATAATAAATAACGTAACCAGTGTCATGAAATGCATGCATGGATATTCAAATGAATAATAAAGAATGGAACCAGTCCGCCAGAAACACATGACGTATGTGATATTCCAACAGAATAATAAGGATCGGAACCGAGTCCAAATAAGAAATGCATGTAGACATGATATTCCAAATGTAATAATAAAGAATAGAACTAGGTCCCACGTAAAAGCGCATGCACGTGATATTATTCCAATGTAATAATAAAGACATGAATAATGTAAGTTCTCTTCATGAATAAGAAGAAATAATACCCCTTATGAGTACAACAATTAACATCCCTTACCGTAAAAGAAGAGTATTCCGACTGGTAGGGCGAGGATATTCTTGAAGAAAACTTACACTACGCTCAAAGCTTTTTAAAACTCTAAACAAATACACTCAAGATTATAGAAGAATTCTCTGAACTTCTGGTGTGGTTTTCAATTCTAACTAATCATCCTATTTATAGGAAAATTTAAGGGATACTGTTTAATCCGTGTGCACCGAATGATTTCACGGATGAATTATTTTGATAACATACGGATGAAAAATTCAAACCTTCCTCCAATAAGAATAAAGCAACCAAATATAATATATATATATATATAAAAATAGTCAACATATGCTATAATGCAACAAAACAACAAAAAAATACTCCCACCCGACAAACCTTAGGATTTTTTTCTACACCCCCATTTTTCTTTCTTCCAACATAGCCCCACATGTTCCCTCCACCAATTTCCAATCACTCATTTATTTATTATACATATAACATTATACTAGATACCCCTCAATAATCAAGATTCCCCCCCACTCCCACTTTCATCATAACACATGTATGTATATGTATATATATATATATATATATATATATATATATATATATAATCGAGATAAATTCTCCCGATTTTGAAAAAATGGGTAAGTGGGGGTCCAAATAATAAACAAAATTTACAACAATATTTCATAAAAACCACCCCAATATTTTTAACAACATTTATCATCATTATTATAATTCACAATATTAATCGAATTGTGTTGTTCCGGGAAGAGGGGCTTTCCAATAAGGATTTCTCCCTATTGGCGCGTAATTAGATGACCAAACCTCTCCTTGACAGAACTCCTAGACATCGTTAATATTGTAAATAATAATATTAATAACTTTGTCATCTCAATTATTGATTTAATAATATATAAAATATTGACAATAATTGAATCAAATAACGTGAGATATTATGCAAAGCAATTATCGTTGTAGCAATAATTGAACAAAACCGAGTGACTTCTCACGTAAGCATCAATAATCAATACTGCGTGTTGCTCTTTCTTGTAACTCTACGCCAGACATCGTATTTCTTTTAACACCGTGTGTTTCAACAGATTAACTGTAAAACTTCCGCTTTTATTTTCATAAAGTATTTTTTTGTTTTCTCAATCCGACAATAATTTCGCTTTGTGGGGTCCACTAATAATTGTGCCATCGCATTTAATATTCCCTCGTTAAAACGAATATTCCCAATTAATCGAATATTATATAACAACTTGCATACTTTTGCAAAATTTATAAATATTACCCACAACTATAACATTATATCAAATTCATTCCACAATATTCAAAAATGATATTTATAGAAAATTCATCTTTATTTATAAAAGTTGGGGTCTTACATGTTTCATAGTGCTTCGTAGTTAATTGTTCAGTTATGGAAGTAAAGCATGTAATTGTTAATGTGATATTCATATGATTCTTTGTTAAGACTTGCTGAGCTAGTTATGCTCATTCTTGCTTGAACCATATGTTTATCAAGCTAAAGTTTAAACTAACCGAGAGTTCTAAGAGAGATAAAGGCAAGGCTAAGATGGACAATTAATTATCCTGTAATAGATTAGTGTATTTGTATGTAATATACTTATGAAGAACAAAGAATGTATTTGGTTTATGAACCTGGGAAAGGATTTATTACCAATGTAATACAAAGATAGTAATTACACTCATTTTGTTGTTATCTCAATGGAATGATTGTATGGATTGTAGTATCGTGGAGCACCATATGTCGGGTTGGAAGATACCCGAATTTGGGGGTGCCACAACAACACTACTGACAACTTCATTTATACAACTGTCATGCAAAATACGACGACACATATACTATGAGTTTCAATACAAATATTGTAACATATATAATACGACAATATTCATACTCAAATTATTACAATGCCATATAAAGTACATTAGCAAATATTTAAAGTCCCCCAAAGGAACACGAGAAGATTTATGTCATCCTCATTCTAATGGAGTGCATTTTGATGCTTTCAAATTCGAGTTCGCATCCCCCTATTTGGTTCACCAAATATAACTATTAAATGATATATAAAATATTTCACACATATTTTAAGTTCTTAGTAGAATTATCATGCCACACCGTTTCATAATTTGATTAGGATTGTGACTAATTCGAAACACCACTTTATACTCATGTTCTCTCTACTAGTCTCAGCTACACTTTTATTACTTGAAAGGAGTGGTGAAGTAAAAGGGTGAGCACAAATAGCCCAGTAAAGAATATCATGACTTAAGATAATTAAATTATTAATAGCCTTCATCAATAATAAATCAGATATTGAGAACATATGGTAGATGATAAAAGTTTTCATCCATAATAGCAGCGGAATCAACAATCCATTAGAAGAGTCAAGTAGAACATAATGTCTACTATCTTCTCTAAATTAAAAGTCGATCATCAATATTCTATTCATGTAACACAAATCAACAGTTCTTCGTTATACCCAAGACAAAGAGAACTTTCACCACCTATTTTTACCTGAAACACAAAGCTCATGGTTATACCAATTTACAGTTTATGTTTATAATTATGCCATTAAATTCATCTTTGCACTACGGCCAAGACATACAACTGTAAAACCAATAATCAACAGTCCATCTTTTCACTACGGGTCAAAGATATACAACTATAAAACCAATAATCAATCATCCATCTTTGCACTACAGGCCAAAGATATACAACTGTAAAAGCAATAATCAATAGTCCATCTTCGCACTACGGGCCAAAGATGACTTTTACCACATCATTTGTCTATAAAATAAATAATTCACATCGCCGAATTATCCATGCACTATGGGCCAAAAATATTCGTTAGTATCACATCCACGAATCATCCATTCACTACGGGCCAAGGATAATCGTTATTATCACATCCATGAATTATCCATGCACTACGGGCCAAAGATATTCGTTATTATCACCAGTGGTCATGATCATGCTAAACAACTGTCCATCAATGCACTACGGGCCAACGAGGACTTCCACCACATCATTTGTCTATAACATTAAATATTTTACATCATCAAATTATCCATGCACTACGGGCCAAGGATATTCGTTAGTATCACCAGTGGTCATGATCATGCCAAACAACTATCCATCAATGCACTACGGGCCAATGAGGACTTTTACCACATCATTGGTAACATTACAGGTCATGATTATACCGATACATAATTCCTGGTCATAATCATACCAATCAATAGTCCATATATGCTCTACGGGCCAAAGATGACTTTCATCACAATATAAGCATGATGATGATGACAATGATATATATAATAAATGAACATAAATAATCAGAATAATAAGATCAAATATATCTTAGTGATTTTCAACTTAATTATCCAGAGTTTAAATTGTCAACATGGTATTAAATGAAGCACAAACTATTAAGGATATTCTAATCATTTCAGGACTTTTCACCATTCAATGATAAGTTGAAGAAACGAATAATAATATCTTACCATTAAATGGAGTGTGAAAGAAAATGATATCCATTTACCATAAAAATGATACCCCTTACCATAAAAATTATATCCCTTACCTTAGCATGTGACTTGATTCTGCTTTCTATGAAATTGATCAACTTAAACAATGCTTGCATTCCTTATCTACACTTGGAGTAACCTTACACTCAACAGAAATACTCACAATATTATACTCACAATATTGTAGTAAAAGAATTTTATATTTTTAGTGTTGTGATAGTGTGTGTTTAATTGCTCAATCGGGCAACCTATTTATACTAAAAATTTAGTAAACAACTAGCACATCCGCTTTGACAAAATAATCAAATGAGGTATATAACAATGGTAGTAGTGGAATTTATGGTCCCACAGAGAAAATTAAACCAACTTGTACACGTTTTAAAAATAATTGAGTTGTGGTCCAGACTACTTTAGAAAAATTAGAGTGTCGGCAAATCCTGCCAAACTTACTTTTGTAAAAAGAAAATAATTGAAAAAACATCTGCATATCATATTTATCTTTAATCAACACTCTTTTATTCATCAATTATTTAAACATTTTCAATCTTTCAATAATTATTCACAATTATTAACATAGACTCACAATACTTCCAACTGGTATAATTATATCATATCAATAATATGAGTTCTGTACAATAACTATTGTGATAATTATTGAATAAAATATTGAGTGACTTCTTACGTAAGAATCAATAATATGAATTATTGTGCAATACTGTGTGCTACTGTGAAATACCGTGTACTACTGTATTTTTATCATCGAGTATTTCAACAGTTTAACGTTAAAACTTTACCGTTATTTTTTATAAAAAGATTATTTCTGTCGCTTTCTATATCCGACAGTTATTCCATTATTGGGGCCCACCAATGATTGGTTAATTCGGCACCTTCGTACGAATATTTCCTGACAAAAAGAATATTCCCCGACCAAACAAATATTTTATGACAAATTGCATACTTCATATATTTTTCACATTTTCGGATTATCTGAGATTTTTCTATAATTATTTCTATTTATAAAAACTATCATTTAATATATTCAAAATAGAAATACTAACCCCACATACTTTTATATCTTAAAAATATCATCAATATTAATCTTATATTATTATAATATTTTTCAAAGAAATTTCATAATTTTCCACCATTCATAGAATTTTCTATGAATTTCCTCTATTTTTAAACTAACCATAATTAGCTTAAAAATACAATAAATATTACTGTCATTCGATAATTTTTGATAACTACCTAGAAATTATAAAATAATATTATAAGATTTTTCACCAAGTTTCATAATTTTTCATCATTCATAGAATTTTCTATGAATTTCTTCTATTTTCAAACTAACTATAAATAGTTTAAAAATACAATAATTACTTCGCTTTTCAATAATTCATCAAAAATTTACAAAAATTCTAAGAAGATATTATAAGAATTTCAGTAAAAATATTTCAAATTTCAAATAATTTTTATGATAATTTAATTATAAATTCTAATATTTAGAAACTTCAATAATTATAACGATTAGCCCTATTATCAAAAAAATACGGATCTTATGTCCTTTCCATGTAAAATTTAATTCTCTACAACTTTGTAAAATAAAGTTTTTCCAAATTCTGACTATAACATAGAGAGAAAGGCTTACCGAAAATTCTGCTACAAAAATTTCTGAATTAATCACCTCTTAAAATTCATAACAAATCGTACGGTAATCTTAAATGGTTAAACCTTTGTGGACAAATACTCAACTTATATATCTATAACATATCAAAAAATTACAACGATCCAACGGTCGGATTAAAAATAATAACTCAGGCAATAGAGCTTAATAAAACTAATTTTTTTGACTATGAGTCCTTCGTACCAGTTGCACTCAAACAGTCACCACGAAAGTTCCACAAAGAATTTTTGGGTGATTCCAATTTCGGAGTTTAGCGTACTTCCAGGGCTTTCTTTGGATATATGGCTCATCTCCCAACTCATTACACACAAAGAGTTATGGATTTTACAAAATCAAGTAGTAAACTAATTTTTCTGAAAATTTCCCGATTTCGTTTTTCATTTGATTTCTTGATTTCTCTCGTTTGATTCATGTTTATGGCAGTTTAAATGATCCAATACATACATAAATATGTACTCTTTACATAAAATTTATAAAAACTAGAATTATCAAGATTTTGAATATACCTTTCTTGATTTCTTTTTTATTCCTTCTTTATTTCATTCTTCTTCTTCTTCTTCTCTCTCTCTATTTTATCTTTGTTGCTGAAGTTTGGCGTAGCCCCAAAAAAATTATTGGAGGTGGGAGGGAGTATAGTGATTCCTTTTCCATCTTTTCTCCCTCTTTCCTTTTTTTCCCTCCCTCTTTTCTCCCTTTTCCTCCTCTTTTTCTTCCTTTCCTATTCCTCCCATATCCCCTTGTCCCCCCGTAATGTTCATCAATCAGCCACCCATGGGGCCCACCCAATCATAGCTAAATTTTCTCCTCTTTTATTAGCTCTTTTATCCGTTTAATTTCCCATTTGATCAATACGACTTTTAAAAATTATCTTTTACATTAAAACCTTAATTCTCGTTACTCACTTCTTATTTATAATTCTCATTTCATTAATTGAAAATTCTGGGATATTCAAATTTAGAATAATAATCATAAAGAAAATTAGACTTTTATTTCATAAAAGTCGGGGTCTTACACACCACGTCGTGTACTATAATATAATTGAGAGTTCAGACTCATGGTATGTGAATGATTAGGATAATCAGATCTTAAGCTAAATATTATAGACTTGGATAAAATGAGAAGTAAACCAATGAAGTTAATGTTAATATAACTAATTGGTATTGTGGTTCTAATGGTATATGTAGGGTATTTGGCGAACGTTTGTAGTAATTGTGTAGCTTACACACGAGGCAAGTTTCCTAAACCTTAATCTTATGTTGAGCAAATTTCTTGGTTCCATCTTGTTTATGATTATGCAATCTCTTGTATTCTAATTCTTTTACATTGAACAAGTTTCATATTCCTAACTTGATATCGTTATGCAAGTTCCTACAACTTTTATTGAGCAAGTTCCTAACTTTTGTTTCTTGTTATTCAAAGCATAAACTGTTCAAGTTCATTGTTCCAAATGAGATTTCCTAACTCTTTTGGATGTAATACTTTGTATATACAATGTCTATTCAATCGTATATTGTTGATATTCAATCTTTGACTTAATTATTATTGTTCAATCTTATATTATTGTGTTGAACCTTCGAATAGAAAATAAACCTTTATTGATTGGACTAATCCATAATTGATGAGTGTTCTAAAATTCTAGAATAACTGTTAAGCTACTCCAAACTAAACTTTCTTTAGTGCAAAAATCCTAAAGTCAAACTGAGATGAACAACCCTAAGTACGAAAGTAAAGGTTTGTATAGTCTAATGACTATTAAAGGTTGAAGTAGAAATACTTAATAACCTTGGGACATAGTTCATGGTCTTAAACAAGGGTTAATTGACATGCCACATATTATCCCTATATTCTGACCAACCAATTAAATAACAAATAAACTTTGGTAGGTCATACTAGCGAAGGATTTACCATCTCACATCATCTCAAATGAAATGATCATATCCCTAAGCTTTGATACCAACTGTAACACCCCCAAAATAGGTATACACAACCCATTCTGAGTCACCAAATACATGGTACAGAATTTAAATACAAACTTCCTTATACAATACGACAAAAACTTAGCTGAGAGTTTTAACACGAATATTGTCTCGTAGACAATATCCAAACTCAAATGGAGTCCTCATTATAATTATTATCACACTATTTTATAAAATAGTAAGGACTCTTACAGCCACCATCTCGGACCGTCACTCCATTCGGCGACTAGTCCCGACTACGTTCTCATTTCCTGAAGAGAACAAAGAAAGTAAAGGGTGAGCTCAACTAGCCCAGTAAGAAATATTATGATTAGATAATGCTGAATAAATTATCTTTAGCCTTCAACAATGTTAAACTGATAGAATACAATAAACAACAAGTTTGATTATAGCGGAACAAGCAATCCATTAGAAGAGTCAAGTAGAGCATGATATCTACTATCTTCTATGATTTAAAAGTTCATCATCAATATTTTATCGATGTAACACAGTTCAATAATCTACATCATTGAATTATCCATGCACTACGGGACAATGATATTCGTTGGTTTCACATTCATGAATTATCCACGCACTACGAGCCAATGATATTCGTTATTATCACCAATGGTCATGATCATGCCAACAACTGTCCATCAATGCACTGCGGGTCAATGAGGACTTTTACCACATCATTTGTAACATTACGGGTCATGATTATACCGATACATAATTCATGGTCATAATCATACCAACAACTGTCCATCAATGCACTATGGGCTAATGAGGACTTTCATCACAATATAAGCATGAGGATTATGACAATGATATAAGAATTTAATTAAATGAGAGAAAGGATAAAATTTAAAGATTTATAATTCAATTTATTCAGAAACCAATAATGTCCAAATTGTCAACATGATACTGCTTTATGGAGTAAAATTCAAGAATAATATTATATCAAAAATAATTTGGACCGAAAAGAAATCAATGAATAGTACCCCGGGTGAATAGTACCAAAGTGAATAGTACCCCATGAATAGTACTTCGTGAATAGTACTCCGTCATGAAAAGATTAAAATTTAACAAGAATGTTCAGAAAAATATTCTTGTGAAAAGATACTAGATGAAGCACTAATTTCAAGGATATTCTACTAATTTCAAGGAGTATAGAAGCAATACTTAACAAAATGAGTGTAGAATTTGGAATCTGAAACGAAATAATATTACTTACATACTACAGAGTATGGAAGAAAATATTATTTCTTACAAATATTGAACAAAAATAATATCACTTACCTTAAAAGGAGAGTACTTCTGACTAGTATAGCAGGGATATTCTTGAAGAAAACTTGCACTATTTTATACACTCAAAGCTTTCTTAAATTCTAAAGAAATACACTCAATATTATAGAAGAAGAATTCTCTTATTCTGGTGTGATTTTCAATTTTAAACAAAGCATCTTATTTATAGGAAAATGACATGATACTATTTAGAAAATAAAATCACGGACTGCACAGTGGGAAAATCACGGACGAATTCTTCGTGGCAAAATTTTTTGATTTTACTATACATCTATGCACACACTATGCATTGTAACGACCCCAAAATTCATACAATTTAATTCTCGACTTTGGTCGTTAACAATACATTCAACCTCTAATTTTACATCATTAAACGATAATACAACCATTGAAATTTGAGAAATAATTAAAAAAAATTTATTACAAACTATTCTCGTTCCCAAAACTTTCAACCTTTACATCTAACTGTCTCAAAATCATTTTAATACTACAAGGGTTTACATCGCAAAACGCTATTACAATTCAACATTAATACATTATTCGGAACCTTAAACATGGTTCAAATATTAATAACTCAGCCAAAGTATATATATCTTCAAGTATCACATCTGATTCATATCTTTCAAGTAGCACATAACTTTACCTTAAATCTTTAACCTACAAAAGTGGTTATTTGCAAGGTTGAGCTCGACAGCTCACTAAAATCTAACATTTTTCATTCATTACATAAAACATAATAACATGCTCGATATACATCTCATAAACATTGGACTAACATAACATATATGCTGTAGTTTATATAACAAGTATAAAGATTGAGTTCCTTACTCAATCAACATTCGTTACTCAATCAACGTAGACATAAATTAACTTTAACATTTCATACTTTCAACATTAATATAACACACCATGCTATTTGTAATAAAGATTTCAAACAGTTCATCATCAAATTCACATAGCAAATAGGAACTGAAAGACTTGTATTGATCATTGTTTACCAATAACAGTTTAACAGCTTACAGTATTCTGCACTTCACGTGCCCTACATAATTATATAATCATACACATCAACTATTAGTCACATAGCAACGCATAGTAGTTGTAATGTAAACTTTACTCTATATCTATTAACTCCGATGACATCCAACTTTGGATATGCTGTAAACATCATATTAACCTATTTTTAAAAGTTATTGAAAGTAGTATGCACACAAGCCAATCATTTTTGATGATAAAGCATATACTTTGTAACAATCTTATTCATTTATTAATAAAAAGTATTAATTTATTAAAGGCTTTTAATTATCTACATGATGCTGTTTTATAATATGTGATAAACCCATAGTTTTAAGCAATGCTTTTAGAATAATGATGATGATCATTCTAATGAGATCTAAATTCTTAGAAAGCTTAAAACTAAAATAGTTCCCAATTATTGGATTACTAAATTGGGGATTAGTGAATCCGGATAGATTGGTACATACGTTGCTTGCTCATTGGATGAGGATGATTGATCTCATGATCATTTGTGTGGAGACACTAAAACAAGTATGTAGGTGCTTATTAGAGAATAAGTTCACTGAACGTGGCTCGCTAAGGAATACCTAATGGAGTTTTACTTGCATGTCAATAGGAATTCAGTAGTGATAGTAGTCTGAAGTAATCCTTGGACTTGAGATCATCATAGTATCTTGTGTATGATGAGTTATACTTTGACTTATTCCTTAAGACCCTTAGGGTATATCAAAGGGTATGCTTGGGTATAATAAGTTGTACATGGAGATAATGTATGATCAATAAAGAATCTACCACTTCTAATAAAAGAAGAGAAATGTCCTATGTGATTCGATAAATGACAACCCAAAGAGTCCTCGGCGGCGTAATGAAATTAGAAAGGAGTTTCTAATTTGCATTATTTGGTGTTGTGCATTTAAGGATCGAAATACATATAATTAAATAAAATAAGACTTGACAGTAATTCCATGTCTTATATTTAATTGGGACATTATATGGTGGAAGGATTGAATTGTACTTGTAACTATTTACTCAAAGGTTCTTTTATGATTAATGTTGAAATCTATATTATCCGGAAAGTCGCTTGATCGCTAGGGAGGCTTATCCCTATTGTAGAATAAATATTATTTATTTAAATAAATTAATTGTTTAATTTATTTATTTAAATAAGATTAGAATTGTTCTAATTGATTTATTCACAACCGGTTTAATATGGAGAACCTAAAGGGTCACACCATAAAAGGAAGAATAATTATTTAAGAAGTTAATGGCATAATCGTAATAATATGTTATGTATATTTAATTTAATCTATGGTGATAGAATAAATTAAATAGCTTAATATTTATTATTTAATATTTTAGAAATATTAAATATATAAATTAATAAGAGGAGTCTTATTAATATTATTACAATTATTATTATTTTAATTTTTAAAAGAGTTTAAGAATTAATTTAATATAAGTACTCTCATTTATTCCTAATTGGATTAGGAAGAAAAATTAGTTAAAAGAGTTTAATTAATTATCCCTAATAAGATTAGGGAGCTTAATTAATTAAAAGAATTTAATTAATTAAATAAAACTCAATTCCTTAATTGTTAAGGTGGGTTGCCCACATCTATAAATAAGAGGAGTCTTTATTATGGGTGGTGGTGGTTGTTGACTTTTACAACGACATAATTCCAATTTGTTGGAGAGTACCCTTTTTCTATAGAGATAGAAAACTAGGGTTTGAGCCAAATACACCATCTTCTTGAATTCTTTATTTTTCCTTGGTGGATCACCTCTGAGGCCAAACGCTTGGGTGGCTAACGTTGATCAAAGGAAGGAACCAAACCCGGTGGATTCAAGTTGAATGCGAAAAGGATTGAGGTGAACTTGTACCTAAGGAAGCCTCGGATCTTCAAGGGTATGTTTGTTCTTCATATCTTTTCGCTTAATTAATAATTGTGCATAAAGGGTGATCCGGGTATATGGTTTGTAAATTTTTTTTAAACTCGATTTTACACGCTTTCCGCACTTTTTGCGCAATTTGATTGCGTTCATGAATATTACAAACATAACAAAGGGCATCGTGAGCCAAACCTTTATGCTAATTATTAATTGTTTTAATTTGATATGTATATTGATATGTGTTTAGAACAATTTAATTGGGCATATTTTTTATCAGTATAAAATTTAATAAATAAAAAAAAAAAAAAAAGGTGCCAAATTTTATTTTTTTTTACGCAAGGCTCATGTGATCCGCGGCTTGGGCATGTTAACAACAATATATATGAATATTAATTAGATGACAACCAAGCGTGATTCAAGTTAATTCTCTTGTTGCAAGTTTGATGAATCATGTTGGCCACGTCACTCAAATAAAGTTTGTAGGGAGGCCGTGGATATTATTAAGCTACGGAAAGTAAGATGACTTGCTTGGAATATTACCATACTATATATATATATATATATATATCAGATATATATATATATAATATATATATAATATATTCATACTAATATATATATATATATTATTATATATACTGTTATATATATATATATATATATATATATATTATTCTCAATAATTTTATAATTAAAATAAAAGGTTTATTTTAATTTTAAATAAAAGTTTATTTTAATTTTAAAATAATAGTTTTATTTTAATTTTAAAATTAAATTTCATGCTAACTAATTAGAGTTGGAATTGGATTCAATGATAACTAATTGGAGTTGAAATTGGATTCTATCTTTCCTTAAATAAAGGAGTTTATTTAGATATGAAATAAGATTTCATATTATTCTAAATAAAAGAGTTTATTTATGAATAGAAAAGTAAATCGTATTTCCTTAAATAAAGGAGTTTATTTAAATATGAAATAAGATTTCATATTATTCAAAATAAAAAGAGTTTATTTTTAAATAGGAAAGAAAATCATGTTTCCTTTAATAAAGGAGTTATTTTTTTTTACATGGAATTGGATTCCATAATTAATTAAAATAAAGGAGTTTATTTTGATTAATGATTTTGATTAAAATAAAATAGTTTATTTTATTCAAAATTGATAAATTAAAATAAAATAATTTTATTTTGATTTAAATTTGGATTAAAATAAAGGAGTTTATTTTGATTCAAAATTAGATTTTATACTAACTAAATTTGCCCATTAAATGATATCAATATATATATTAAATGTTTATTATTCATAAGATGAATATTATTTATTGATGCATATGGTGGTGATGTGTATGACAATAAATGGGATTGATTATGGACTATCGACCAATGCGATTGATTTTTATTTTAGTTGGATGCATGAATGTATGAGTTTTATTAAATGGGGTCTCACAGTATTCTCGCCTTCTCTAATTTTTCTTAATATAAATTCGACTCCTCCTATGTACTTCCCTCGATCACGATCAAGGTTTCTATTTATTTTAAAATAGTTTTGTAATAGAATAGTTAGAATTAATTTTGAAGAATTAGAGATCAAGGAACAAGGAGCGCTTGAAGACCCATTTGTAATGGAGCCCTAAGTTTAAATGTAATAGTTATATTTAAATATTATTTCTTGTACCCCTAGGGGAGCCTGACCTTTTGGTTCACTTGGTGACTCTAGTGAACCAAACTAGAATAAAAGTCCATAATAAATCCGTAGAATATAGTATTCTATATGTGCATGCTTATACTTTATATATATTATATATTATGCAAACATGCTTCGCATGTTCATTAATATGACGCGTATTTTATATATATATGTGCATGCACGCTAAACAAGATGAGACAAATTAATAACAAACCCCTCAATTTTTTTTTTTATATTAAGTCCTAAGCGCTCAAAGATATTTGGAATATCGAACGTCAGCTTTCTAGCATGATAAAATTAATAATAGAGTATTAAATATTTAATATGAGTTTGTTGTGTCACCACAAGGCAAGTATTAAGTATTTAAGATGTTAATTTATCACATTTGATGCTTATAAAGAAAATTGAACAATATTATTTTGTTGTGTCACCACAAGGATGATATTTTTCTTTTTTGAATATATGGAGTGCTAGGTCGGACTTAACTTGGATAATTTTGATTCGGATGTGCCACCACTGATCAAAATAATCTAGGAGGCAAAATACAAGGAGTTGCATAGTTGATGTAATTGACAAAAGTTGTCAACCTATTTATTTATATATAGTTTGTCAGGTCACCACAAGGCTATATACATTTGAAATGGGACCCTTATTCTCACTAATGTATCTTTAATTAGATTTTGCCGAACTATATATATTGAGGTAATATAGTTTGAAGAAAATAGTGGGAGATACCAATTTAAAACAAGACCTAATTTATTTTGGTAATTAATAAAAGAATGTATGTTAAAATGTTGTTAATTACAAATTTCATTTACGTAATTTTACAATGTCTAAAATTACTATCATCACTGCGAAGCATATTAGATGCTAAATTAACCGCACCCAAATTAAACGGATTGGTTAAGGAATTTGAGAATAGTTCTCATAGTCAAAAAGCTATCTTATGTCCTTAATACGCCTATCCTCCTCGCAATGGTTGCGCATAATGCCTCCGAGGAAGAGATTGCTACTTTTAGAAAGTGTCAAAATGATGCACATTGGCTCAATGATCATGCTCGATCCATGAGTAATGAGCTTCAGGTCAAAGATGAAACTATGGATGCTCCTACTATATTCCCGCACATCAAGTAGTTGATGGTGAGGAAAGTAGGACCGATAGATATCGACATATCTAAGGAGCTCTTCCGATCTAGAATGGCCAATGACACTATAGTATGCGAAAAAAAAAGGTTCTTAACATAATCAATTTGATTGATTAATTAGACAACGAAGTTTTGTCATGGATGGAGAGTTGAGCCAAGATTTGATCTTGCACTCACTCCCCTAACTCCTTTCACAATTGTTGTGAATTTTTCATATGAACAAGCTAGATATCGCCATCGCCGATTTGCTTAACATATTGAAAATGTTGAGAGTAACTTTCAACAAAGATCAAGTCTTACCGGGTAGGGACCAAAGGATCTTCTCGAAAAGAAGAACGATTCAAAGAATGTAAATAAAAGGCATAAACAAAGGATAATAAGAACAAAACTGATACGGATAACAAAAGAGTTTGCTTCCACAGCTATAAGCCTAGACACTGGAAAGAAACTGCAAGAAGCATCTTGCAGAGGCTAACCAAAGAAGCTTAGTGAAGTTTTGGTTACAAATACAATTTTGTTCATAATTTAAAATAAATTTTTCTTTAAGTCAAGGTTCTACTTGGGTATTGGATACCGACTTTGGTTATCATAAATATAGATTTATGAAGGACCAAATGTAAGTAGAAAGCTAAACAAATATAAGTAATCCTATGTAATTGGAAATGTAGTAAAGGTTGCCATATTAGCCATAGAAACTTATAGTTTAGCAATGCCTACGGCAAATCTATTAAGTCAATAAGTTGTTATTGTATTCCAGCCTTGTTAAAAATATTATTTCCATTTTATTGTTGGACAATGAAATCTTTGGTATTATAATTAAGAACAATTGTTGTTCTATTTATAATAATAATGTTTTATATAGGATCGAATATTACTTAATGGATTTTGTATTCTTGACTTACGTGAAAATATATTTTGCAAATTGAACAAACTAGTATAAGAAAAGGAGATGATCATTCAAAGAGTTGAATGTGTGTATTTATCGAATACAAGTGTGAATTATTTGAAAGGTTCAAAGAATTCAAAAGTGAAACAAATTGGGAAAGTATTAGATTCTTTGATCGGATCAAGGAAGGAATACTTGTGCAATAAGTTTCTAGATCATCTCAAATGGTTTTCTAATAATAGACACATCCCGATACGCAATAATTAATTGATGTATCTGAATGAAAAATCGTACCTTGTTGGACATGGTGCGGTCCATAATGATTTTACCGACATTCCAAAGATCCTTCCGGGATAATGTCCTAGAAATGGTCGACATCTACGAAAATGGTAACCTCAAAATCCTACCCCAAGACTCCGTAAAAGTTATGGATGTGGAGGATTCCTAATCTTAAGTATGTTAAGATAAGGGTTGTCCAACTTATGTGAAAAGGTTTCAAAGGATAAGCTTGGGACAAGATTTGACAAGTACAATTTGTGGGACATCCTAAAGTAAGTTTAGGTATATGTTCTATAATTCTACTTAGCAAAAGGTGTTTGTTACGAAACACGCCGCTTTCTAAGATAAAGGTGTTTATCATTAAAAGGGCTAGTGGGAGGATAATAGATCTTGAAGAGTTCAAGAACCACAAAATACTATAAGTCAAATAAGAGGAACCCAGAGATGACCTATTATACCACAAATCAATCAGTAAATCGAATAGTACCAAAGATACCTAGGAGGTATGGATTCATCATGGATGATGATGATGAGGTACGCATCATAGAAGATGATGATCCAATTACATATGATGAGGTAAGTGTTGCGTACACTGCGAGAAATGGATTGAAGCAAGTTTCTCAAATATGGAACATTCGCTTTGATGAGGCAATCAAAAGAGTTTGATTTTATCAAAATAAGAATGAACCTAGTGTGTACAAAAGGGTCGGTGGGAGCATCGTGACATTCCTAGTACTATATGTTGATATACTACTTGGATAAGGAATGACATACCAATGCTATAATCAAAAAGATAAAGTTGTTTTCAAACATTCCTCCATGAATGGTTCGAAGAGTATCTTAATTGGGGATATAAATCTATATAGATAGATTTAAGAGGATGCTCGACTTAACCCAAGAAACGATATTCATTTGATGCTAAAGTAGTTTAGCATGGCAAACTCCAAGAGATGTCTCATGTGGATGAGCTATGGAGTGTATCTCTTAATAGTCCCCATGACTCGAGAAGAGAGATCGCATGAGTGACAATCATGTATGCAATGAAATATACGAGACCTCGATGTCGATCACCATATTATGGAGAAGTTCACTATGAGTCGTTGAAAACATCTTAAAGTGCTTAACCCAAGCACTAAGGATGTGATCATATTCATGGTGGGTCTAAATTAAAACTAGAGGGCTTAATGCATCTAAGTTTTCTTATTTGCACTCAAGACGATAGAAAATCCACTTTAAGGTAAAGCGTTACCTTGAATCTGGTCGTGCAGTTGAATTGAAAAGTTCCAAACAAAGAAAGAGTTGCGAGGTTTAGTGATAAAGACAAAGTATATAGCTATAAATGAAGTCATGAAGTTGATTGTTTGGATTAAAAGTTCATTATGTAACTAGGAATAGTTCCTAAGTCTCATCTTGGATCTAAACATGTGTTGTGGCACTTTCATTTGATTATTAGAATCATTGAAAGATGGGAAATCACTATAGAGATAGTGGACTCTCATGAACAACATTACATATCCATTAACTAAAGCTTATCCAATGTAAAAGATAACCGCTCACTTAGAGAAGAAGAGTATAAGATACCATGACGATTGGCTTTAATGCAAGTGGGAGATTGAAAGTAGTATGCACACAAGCCAATCATGTTTGATGATAAAGCATATACTTTGTAACAATCTTATTCATTTATTAATAAAAAGTATTAATTTATTAAAGGCTTTAATTATCTACATGATGATCTTTGTTTATATATATGTGATAAACCCATAGTTTTAAGCAATGCTTTTAGAATAATGATGATGATCATTCTAATGAGATCTAAATTCTTAGAAAGCTTAAAACTAAAATAGTTCCCAATCATTGATTACTAAATTGGGGATTAGTGAATCCGGATAGATTGGTACATACGTTGCTTGCGATTGGATGAGGATGATTGATCTCATGATCATTTGTGTGGAGACACTAAAACAAGTATGTAGGTGCTTATTAGAGAATAAGTTCACCGAACGTGGCTCGCTAAGGAATACCTAATGGAGTTTTACTTGCCTCATCAATAGGAATTCCTCAGTAGTGATAGTAGTACAAGTAATCCTTGGACTTGAGATCATTATAGTATCTTGTGTATGATGAGTTATACTTTGACTTTTTCCTTAAGACCCTTAGGGTATATCAAAGGGTATGCTTGGGTATAATAAGTTGTACATGGAAATAATGTATGATCAATAAAGAATCTACCACTTCTAATAAAAGAAGAGAATGTCCTATGTGATTCGATAAATGACAACCCAAAGAGTCCTTGGTTATATGTAATGAAATTAGAAAGGAGTTTCTAATTTGCATTATTTGAGTGTTGTGCATTTAAGGATCGAAATACATATAATTAAATAAAATAAGACTTTAAAGAATTCCATGCCTTATATTTAATTGGGACATCAGATATGGTGGAAGGATTGAATTGTACAAAGAACTATTTACTCAAAGGTTCTTTTATGATTAATGTTGAAATCTATATTATCCGGAAAGTCGTTGATCGCTAGGAGGCTTATCCCTATTGTAGAATAAATATTATTTATTTAAATAAATTAATTGTTTAATTTATTTATTTAAATAAGATTAGAATTGTTCTAATTGATTTATTCACAACCGGTTTAATATGGAGAACCTAAAGGGTCACACCATAAAAAAGGAAGAATAATTATTTAAGAAGTTAATGGCATAATCGTAATAATATAGTTATGTATATTTAATTTAATCTATGGTGATAGAATAAATTAAATAGCTTAATATTTATTATTTAATATTTTAGAAATATTAAATATATAAATTAATAAGAGGAGTCTTATTAATATTATTACAATTATTATTATTTTAATTTCTAAAAGAGTTTAGGAATTAATTTAATATAAGTACTTCATTTATTCCTAATTGGATTAGGAAGGAAAATTAGTTAAAAGAGTTTAATTAATTATCCCTAATAAGATTAGGGAGCTTAATTAATTAAAATAATTTAATTAATTAAATAAAATCAAATTCCTTAATTGTTAAGGTGGGTTGCCCACATCTATAAATAAGAGGAGTCTTATTATGGGTGGTGGTGGTTGTTGACTTTTACAACGACATAATTCCAATTTGTTGAGAGTACCCTTTTCTATAGAGATGGAAAACTAGGGTTTGAGCCAAATACACCATCTTCTTGAATTCTTTATTTTTCCTCGTGGATCACCTCAGAGGCCAAACGCTTGGGTGGCTAACGCTTGATCAAAGGAAGGAACCAAACCCGTGGATTCAAGTTGAATGCTAAAAGGATGGAGGTGAACTTGTACCGAGGAATCTTGGATCTTCAAGGGTATGTTTGTTCTTCATATCTTTTCGTTTAATTAATAATTGTGCATAAAGGGTGATCCGGGTATATGGTTTGTAAATTTTTTTTTAAACTCTGATTTTACACGTTTCAGCTCTTTTTATGCAATTTGATTGCGTTCATTAATATTACAAACCTAACAGTTATCACTACAAGAAAATCACCCATTGTCGACGGCAGACCGCCGTCAGCTTAATGACCATAAAGTCGCCGTCGGATTGAGGTCATCAATGGGCGGCACGGGCATCGCCATCGGCCATGCCATCGCCCCATAGGTCGTCGCCCCGGACTCTCGTCTCCAGCCGTCGGCATCATTGGCATCACCGACGGCCGTCATTGGCGACGGCATAATACCATTAGCGACGGGACAACCGTCGGCAAAGACCCACGGTTTTTTTGAGGGAATAACTCATTAACGACGTCGTAGCCGTTGGCAATGACATAGGAGCCGTCGGCAATGACCCTTACCTCGTGTCTGTCGTTATAAGTCATTGGCGACGGCAAAGCCGTCGCCATTACCCCCGTCGGCAATGAATACTTAAATTTTGAATTATTTTTTTTTAGATCAAAATTTCCCTGTTCATTTACAAATATACACCGTTATAAATTAATAACAACCATCAAATCACAACTATACTGTTATAAACTAGTAACCCAAATCAAATATATAGATAAAAAATATAATGGTCGTCTGCACAACTCAAAAACCGATAAATACATACATGAAACTCGAATATAACATAAACTAAACTAACTACAACCCGTCATTTGCCTCCATGTCATCGAAGCCTCATGGTCATCACCTCAGATCGGAGGAGGTCAAGGCGTCATCACCTCGATTTCGTCATCATCGCCTCAGATCGAGGAGGCTACTCGTCATCATCTCTGGTCATCACCAAGTTTCCACCTCCACGAGTCTCGGCAACAAGACCTCGCAAAATTAAAATATTAATAACGAAATCAAAATGAAACATATTTACATTATTTTAGTTTGTGTTCTTCAAGTTAGGCAGATGGGACTCGAACTTGGGCTCCGTATATCAGAATCAAGTCCCGTTAGTTGTAACGCGTGTCTATTTTCTACGCAGTGCTATGTGTGTGTTTGCGTGTCATTCGGACGGCCGATGCGGGGTTTGACCTCTTTTTTAGCTTTTTGGCTAACTGTTAGCTAGTTTTGCAAACTGGGTGATAACTCGGGCTCCGTATATCAGAATCGAGTCCCGTCAGTTGTAATGCGTGTCTATTTCCTACGCTTTGCTATGTGTGTGTTTGCGTGTCATTCGGACGGCCGATACGGGTTTTGACCTCTTTTTCGGCTTTTTGGCTAAGTGTTGGCTAGTTTTGCAAACTCATTTTTGATAAGATAGACAGTCCAAAATAGTGTTCAAAAAGGGGCGTTCAAAACTGTTTTTCAATCTTTCCTAGCTTTACCCTCTCTAGCTAAAATAGTCATAACTTTTCTGTTTCAAAATATGTTTGAGCGATTCTTGAGCGCACGTGAAGCTAACTTCCGGGACTACAACTTATATTCTTTGACCTTTTCCAAATTCTAAACACGTAATTCTCGAAAATTTAGTTCAATGTGGTCGCCTTGAGTTGGTTAGATGCTTTGACGCGACTACTTTGAATGTTCATAACTCTTTGCTCAAGTCGGAATAAGTCCGTTCCGGAGTCTATGGAAAGCTTATTCAGTATACAATAACATACCAAAAGCCCAGAAATTTCTGAACAATCTAGCTAACACCGAATTTCATTTTTGGATCAGCAGTCCACTACTTTTTCAAACTTCTCGTTTTGCCATCCAAAACTCGCCTCGACTCGTTCCAACCCAACTTTCTTTACAAATAAGTCTTATTTAACATAATCAGACTCGTCTAAGGTCTCGGGTCCATATCTCTAATTACAATAATTAGAAATCATTTACATAATCAATCCCAAGCCAAAATAAACATAGTAAACTAACTAGTTTACTAACAAAACTAATTAAACTTCCAAAATTTAAACTTTAACTAACAAACTAAATACTTTATTTAAAATAATAACATTACCAAAAATTAAATAAGAAACATACCCGAAAATACGAGTTCCACAAACTGAATACGTACTCGACCAAGATTTAACTAAGGAGATCTTTATAAAAAGTCATCCCACAACAAAGTCTTTCTCAAAATTGGAGGACTTATTATTGGTGAATGAAATAAAGGGCCAAGCCCTTCTATTTATAGGTTTAGAAAAGGAGTAAAGTTCTCAATTTAGTCGATGTGGGACTTGGTTTATACTAATTCTAATTAGTTTATACTATTTTTTCATATTTTTAACATTCTAAGTGTATTCATTCATTACGAATTCGTTTCTTAACCAATTCGATTTGTTCAAGTTGCGTTGTTTTCGTTTTATAGAGGAGAACAACAATCATCCATCAATTTAAAGTTTCAATCACAAATTCATCATCAATTTTAGTCTCAAAGTACACCAAAACACACATTACCATCAAAACCCAAATTCCTATTCTTTAGCATAAATACATGAATTTGATTTATGAAAAATCGTTTTTTAGATGACCATTATGAAATTATAAACTCTAATAACATATATAACCCACAAATTCATTAACCAAAACCCAATTTTAAAAGAATCTCAAGAACACATAAACTAGAAATATAAACTAGATTATGTACATTTATTTTTTAAGAAATAAAATTAATATTATCAAGAAAATTATAATTTCTATTCAACCATTATAATCATAACATTATTTAACAAATTCTCACTCCTCTAATTTAATTATTTAATTAAATTAGAATATCACTATTATACTCAAGCGTAATAAAATACGTATAAATCCCATCTATTTTATCACACTTAAATAAACTATCCCATAACAATTTTTATCAAATATTTATTTAATACCATAAATATTTATTTTATTCCATAAAGTTTCCAATAAAATATTTAATGTACTTAATAAATATTTTACTCGCATTATACTAACATTTACATTTTCATGCAATATATTACCTTCTCACTTTATTAAATCAATTATACTTGTATTAATTCACTATTTTAATTAAGTGAATTATTCACACTATTTATGAAACTTAACTCATAATAATTTCCATTGCCTACAAGGCATAATAATTAAAATTATATTATCTCATAATATAATTTCAACTTAATTAAATTAACTAATATTATTTAATTTTTTTAATAGTTTAATTAACTATTAAATCTCACATTCTCCAACATATGAATATATAATTCTCTTCACACTAAATCACATAATTCAAAATATATACACCTTCATAATAAGAATTTTAATTATTAAATTCATATTTTAATAACTTATGAAAATTGGGTTGTCACATGCAAGATTATATGCAACACTATGCGAAAGATTACTACGCAATCAAATAAAATATAATATATTCAATTTTACATAAAAAACAAAACTTATAATATATATATATAGTACCTCTCCAAGTGACTTTTTATTTTATATATATATATATACACACACACACACATATATATATAACAAAATTGAGATAACATTCTACCGATAATTTTGAAAAATGGGTAAGTGGGGTCCATATAATAAGCCAAATTTAAAATAAATATTTCATAAAATACCCATCTATTTATCTTAATTCATTTGGCTTCTCAAAACACATTTTAATAATATTTATTCATCAATATTATAACTCGTAATATTAACAACTAGATCATTCATAGGAAAGATGGGGCTTTTCGATAAGGATTTCTCCTTATTGGCGCGCAATTAGGTGACCAAACCCCTTTTCTCGACAGAACATTCTAGACATTATCAATAATACAAATAATAAATTGAATAACTTTGTCGTCTCAATTATTGATTTATATATATATATATATATAAGAATTTATATATATAAATAAAAGCAATAAACGCTCCGAATATTATATTCAAACTCAATCGAGATAACTTGATAATATATATATATAAGTTTTTATATATATATAAAAGCAATAAACTACGGACCGACGGCCCGGGCATACACACACACGCGACTCTCAACGTGAATAATAGTGTGTGCAAGAAGTGAAGAAAAAGCTTTAAGTAATGTAAGAAGGCTTATAGTGGACTGCCAAAGAAGACTTTAATAGCTTTAAATAGATGAACACTCGGTTCCCATCGATAAAAAGTCACTACAAGAAAAAGGCCTATTAGCGATCAGATTGGTGGTCACCAACATAGTAATAATAATAGATCGACTTACATGACCGTAATTTTATTCAACAATATTCAATATCAACATCAATCATGCATCGCTAGCACAATTTTGCCTCCAAAAATTTGGCAGGAAATGTTGGCGCGATGATTTTGTGCAACTACTTGATATCATCGACCGCATGCTGTCACTGAGAAGTCCATGTCATTAAAATTTAGCGACTGCATGCGGTCGCTAAAGGCGGTCGCTGATCAAACTTAATCTAACCAAGATTTCCATTCGCCGACACGACATTTAAAGAAAAAAAAGGGAGCAGATAGAGAGAAGAAGGAGAAAGGGGGGAAGAGAAGAAGGAGAAGAATTAGCCGCCGGCCCACCGCCACCACTGCCATTGTCGCCGCCGGCCCGCCGCCACCACTGCCATTGTCATCGCCACCCACAGGTAACCCTAACTGCAATAATTTTTATAGTTTTCTAAATTTGAAGTTAATGTTGAATAACACACAGAATTGTTTGTGGGAAATAATTTATATTCCATATGGATTGTTGTAGTAATTATGTGAAATTTGTTTATATTCCTGTTGGGTGTTCTAGTATTTCTTCTCCATGCATCTTTGATGGATTAAATATATATTTATATTGGGGGTTTTGGGAACAACATTAAACTCTAGTGTTTTATTGGGACCTGTTTTGCTTATCCTAACTTGTGGATTGAGTTATTATATTAAAAGTTTTAGGTTATTGAAATTTATAGGCTAAACAAAGCAGTTTGTTATTTTCACTATGGGAATTGGACAAATAATTCTACTCTTGTCTGCTTTCCTAGATGTATTCAAAGATAATGCAAAAGTTAGGGGTGGGGAGAAGTTTTCACTTTTAACGTGCTAGGATTTCTCCATAATTTTTATATATATATTATTTGAAGATTAGAAAAATTATGAGAGAAATCGGTTAGGTCTCTTTGTAAAAAATTTTCCTTTCCATCACAAATAATCAAGTAATTTTTTTATCTAATATATAGAGATAGGAAAATTATAATTTCTAAATAAACTAATTATCATGGATTCCAACACGTTCGTTTGATTTTGAATGATGAGTGATAGCATATGTTTGAAGAAGCTCAGATAATTAACTAGGAGCACAACTACTACCCATATTTTGGAGACAAATTATAGGAAAAGAGAATTTATTATGAAGAATATGCCTTTGTTTCCTTGATTTCCTACCTCTTTTTTTCTTCTTTTTCTTTGGATAAAAAGTCTATATGCTTCTAGTGCAACACTTGTCATTTTATATTCATATATATACATGTTTATATCACTGTCATGTTTATTGTCATATATACATGTAATCAAATATGACTCATAATAACATCTTGAAATTTGTAATATACATATGGCTTCTGAAACAGCGCAGAAAAAGCGTGGCATGGGTAGGGGGCCTAATCTTGTGCCCAAGGCCCCTACTAATCCGGATGATCGGATTCTTATTCAGATTCACCCTCCTCCGAATAGCACGTACGTCCCGCATATATCATTTATATATAAGCATTTAAGATTCCATTTATACAAGATATATAGAACTTAGATGTAAATTGCTTTAATATATCTACTTATCGTTAATGTAAATTGATGTTAATATGCTAATTGATGTTAATATGCTTATTGTATTGGGAATTTGTATATTTCTCTTGGTTTGTGTCTTGGGTGCCTAAAAATGTCCATATATGCATGTCGTCGTGCATGTGGCTAGTCTTTATTGTAGGGGAGACTCTAGCAAATTTTTTTAAGTATTATAAGTATAATTTGAAAAATGTTCATAAGTATTATAACTTAGATGTAAATTACTTTAATATATCTACTTATCGCTGATGTAAATTATTTTATATTATAGTGATTTTTCAGATAATAAGATCGTCAAGTGCATATCACACCGTGTTTACGTAACTAGCCTACACCTGTGATTACATGGGCGAAACACACCTATCGCCCACAAGGATGTTTGTTTAAAATTTGAATTTCGGTATGTTTTTTTAATTATGATGATAATATAATATTCAAAGGATAATTGTTTAGTAATGTTATTATTGTTGTTTTATTTGCGTAAACGGTATAGATGGGAGGACGCTTGCAGTTTCAAATGTCTGAGACATTATTCTCGCGTAAGTCGCAGATCCTCACCAAAGACAATTTGAACAAAGAAAGACAAAAAGCCCTTCACAATGCCGAGATCGACCATCCAGGCCAGGGAGAGGATTATATGCACAAGCATAACCCTTGGTGGTGCACCCAGTCCATATGGGCTGAGATGTGTGCCCAATGGAGAGCTGAGAGCTGGGTGAAAAGACGAAAGACTGCCTCCACCAACAGATCCTCGGGTGTACCCGATGGCGAAAAGGCTAAAGGGACATACAAGGGCGACAGTATTTCACAGTTGCAGCATATCACTCTAGGGTACATATTTACAAGTTTTAATATGTTTACAATCATGAATTCTAGAAAATACATCACATTTTTACTTAGTAATATTGTGCTATTTTTTGTATAGGAGTCTCAGTCTCAAGGTACACCTATCCATTGGCTGGATGTGTACGTGGCCACCCGTGATGGTCTGCCTGATGCTATCCAGATAGCGGTAATAAGTTTTAATAACTTGATCTTGTTTATCAATGCTTACAAAATTTATTTTTAACTATTTAATTGTTAACATGTTGACAAGATACTTATAAGCGTTTATTGAATGAGCGCTATCCTGAAGGCACTCCACGTCCGACTATTGATCAAGAGCTGTGGGAGAGGGCGTCTATTGTGAAGAAGAACTACATTAAAGGTCAATGACAACGACGACGCCCATCCTTCAGTGGCTCAGGCATCTTTGCTACCTAGTCTTCACAGTCATCGAGTCATCCAGCTGTTCATACTCCGAATGACTGTGTGAGAGCTATATGTCGAGATCGAAATCTTTTGAAGATACTGGGCAAGCATCTGGGGGCTCTTGATCCTGAGGAGTTAGTCAAGCGATGGCGCATAATGAAGAACAGAAAAGAACGACATGGGGATGGTGACGAGGTATAAAATCAATTTGTTGTATATATTGTTGTAATATATATCCGTATCAACATAGTTACTATATTTGTAACTTGTTTTATTATTTTGTTAATTACAGGGTGATCAAGGAGGCGATGATGCTTGACGTACCTGCTTTAGATCAGTTTTGTAGTTATAGTATAAGCTTGTACTTGTATATTCATTCTTTGGATGTCTGTATGTTACTTAAACATTAGATTTGTGGTTATTTATTCAATTCATAGCGGTTTTTAAAGGTTTATATATAGTTTATATACTAGCTAGCTAGTTTGGTGGACGATGGAAGTTTATATTGTTGTGTATGTGTGTTGGGATATAGCAGGTACAAAAACAGTAATTTTTTGGGAATTATGCAAAATAACAAAAGCTATTTTTAGTTTTTAGAATCAAATAACCGCGTCGCGATCGGGCGATGTCTTTTAGCCGATCGCTAAGCATTTGAGGGTATCGATCGACGCTCCATTACTCTAGCGATCGCGACCACGTGGACCACGCCGCCTTTTTGGCCTCGAGCCATGCCGACTCGACTTAGAGACCGAAATGATGAATTCAGTCGCTATTAGCGGTCGCAGATATATCGGTCGCTAATGGTGGTCGCTGATGTGCATCCCAGCGACCAGATTTTATGCGATGACTATCAACGACTGCACTCGATCGCTAATAGCTATTTGCGACCAACTACATACTAACACGCGATCGCTGATTGACCCTTTTCTTGTAGTGAGTAGCCAAATATAAGCTCACAAGTGTTTATAATGAGAAAGCACTCAATTTATAATGTGTACAAAGCAAATTGGACAAGGCTTTCTCGCCTTTTCCTTCTTCAAAATGGCCACCCTAAGCCCTCTATTTATAGAGGGGGAAGCCACAGGTGTACCTGCGGTAGCCATAGATGTACTTGCGGCTGCCCGGGGTGCCCCGGGCTTTGCGGGCCCCATCGTCTCGAAGTACGTGCACTGGTGCAACGTGTTGTCCGCTCAAACTTTCAAAACTTCAATTCGAACATCCGATCGAGATGTATAAGACCTTTTTTATAATGTTGTTATTGAGAGATGCACAAGGACATGGGATAAGAGGTTGTATGAAGTCAGGAAGATGGGTCCATGCCCAGGTCTCCAGGCTTCAAATTATATCTGGTGTGTTGTCTTGTATATTAGTCACTCGGGATTAAAGCTATGCTTCTTGTAGGACAATTATGTATAGCGTATGGGTTGAAATGTTGAGACGGCGTGAATGTGGGATCGAGGTGGCAAAATGACGATTTTTCCCCTCACCGGGGGTTATTTCCAGTTTTGGGTTGATTTAGCAGTCGTTGCTCAGGGTTATCTCTGAGATTGGGCTGCTATAAGTGTTGAATTTCCTCAAGGTTGTCTCTGAGGTGTGCCTGTCCTCTCGGGGTTATCTCCAGGTTTGGAACTGAGTGCCTCGGGGCTATCACCGAGTGTTGAAGCTGATCGCAAGGGTTTAAAACAAACATTTCTGGGGTTATCTCCGGAACTACAACTGCATGCCTCGGGCTTGTCTCCGAGGTTTGAACTGTATCTCCGGGGGTTGTCTCCGGGATTGGAACTGAAGATCTCGGGGTTGTCTCCGAGATAGAACTGAGGATTCTGGGGTTGTCTCCAGAATTGGAACTGCATTCCTCGGGGTTATCTCCGAGGTTGGAACTGAAACTCACGGGGTTGTCTCCAGGACTGGAACTAACTATCTCATGGTTGTCTCCGAGATGGTAAAGACTGAGTATCCCGAGGTTGTCTCCAGGACTGTGTTGCTTTGACTTCTAGGGTTATCTCTAGAAGACGACTTTACCCTGCATGGTTAATAACAGGAATGCAAAAAATTTTGAGTGTCTACACTAATTATCCATCTTAGCCTTGCCTTTATCTTTATTAGAACCCTCGATTCGCTCAGCCTTAGCTGCAATCATATAATTCAAGCAAGAAGTGAGCATAACTAGCTCAGCAAGTCTAGCAATAGATAATATAAATACCACGTTGAGAATCATATGATTATTCTTCAATAACTGAACAAATAGCTATGAAGTACTATGAAACATTGAATAGCACTTTTCATTCTCATAAAACAATACTGTAGTACATATAGTGACTTAGGAATTCTGAGTAGGTCAAAAGACCATGAACATTCTCTTTAGTTTTCATTCATGAAAAAGGACAACCCGACACTAAGTCTGTAAGTCCGATATATCTTACGAGCACTTCTAGGTGATCAGCCTATGGTACTCTTGTTAGGTTTGTAATATTCGTATGCAATCTAATTGCATAAAAATGCTGAGCGTGTAAAAAATCGAGTTTAAAATTTACAAACCATATACCCGGATCACCCTTTATGCATAATTATTAATTAAACGAAAAGAAAAGAATAAAATCATACCCTTGAAGATCGAGCTTCCTCGTGTACAAGTTCACCTCCAAATCCTTTCGCTTTAACTTGAATCTACCGGGGTTTTGTTCCTTCCTTTGATCAACGTTAGCCACCCATATGTTTGGCCTCTGAGGTGATCCACCAAGGAAGAAGAAAAAATTCAAGAAGAAGAGTCTTGCTCAAACCCTAGTTTTCCCTATCTCTATAGAAAAAGGGCGTACTCTCCAACAAATTGGAATTATTACGTATTAGTAAAAGTCAACAAACCCCAACACCCATAATAAGACTTCTCTTATTTATAGATGTGGGCCACCCACCTTAACAATTAAGGAATTGGGTTTTATTTAATTAATTAAATTCTTTTAATTAATTAAGCTCCCTAATCTTATTAGGGATAATTAATTAAACTCCTTTAACTAATTTTCCCTCCTAATCCTATTAGGAATAAATGAGAGTACTTATATTAAATTAATTCCTAAACTCTTTTAGAAATTAAAATAATAATAATTGTAATAATATTAATAAGACTCCTCTTATTAATTTATATTTAATATTTCTAAAATATTAAATAATAAATATTAAGCTATTTAATTTATTCTATCACCATAGATTAAATTAAATATACTTAACATATTATTACGATTATGCCATTAACTTCTTAAATAATTATTCTTCCTTTTATGGTGTGACCCTTTAGGTTCTCCATATTAAACCTAATAGTGAATAAATCAATTAGAACAATTCTAATCTTATTTAAATAAATAAATTAAATAATTAATTTATTTAAATAAATAATATTTATTCTACAATAGGGATAAGCCTCCCTAGCGATCAATCGACTTTCCGATAATACTGATTTCAACATTAATCATAAAAGAACCTTTGAGTAAATAGTTACCGTCATAAATTCAATCCTTCCACCATACAATGTCCCAATTAAATATAAGACATGGAATTCATGTCAAGTCTTATTTTATTTAATTATATGTATTTCGATCCTTAAATGCACAACTCCAAATAATGCAAATTAGAAACTCCTTTCTAATTTCATTTTGCCTTAACCAAGGACTCTTCGGGTTGTCATTTATCGAATCACATAGACATTTCTCTTTTTTATTAGAAGTGGTAGATTATTTATTGATCATACATTATCTCCATGTACAACTTATTATACCCAAGCATACCCTTTAATATACCCTAAGGGTCTTAAGGAATAAGTCAAAGTATAACTCATCATACAAAGATACTATGATGATCTCAAGTCCAAGGATTACTTGTCTACTATCACTACAGAAATCCTATTGACAGGCAAGTAAAACTCCATTAGGTATTCCTTAGCGAGCCACGTTCAGTGAACTTATTCTCTAATAAGCACCTACATACTTGCTTTAGTGTCTCCACACAAATGATCATGAGATCAATCATCCTCATCCAATGAGCAAGTTAACGTATGTACCAATCTATCCGGATTCACTAATCCCCAATTTAGTAATCCAACGATTGGGAACTATTTTAGTTTTAAGCTTTCTAAGAATTTAGATCTCATTAGAATGATCATCATCATTATTCTAAAAGCATTGCTTAAAACTATGGGTTTATCACATATTATAAAACAGCATCATGTAGATAATTAAAAGCCTTTAATAAATTAATACTTTTTATTAATAAATGAATAAGATTGTTACAAAGTATATGCTTTATCATCAAACATGATTGGCTTGTGTGCATATTACTTTCAACTCTATGTTGATCAACAGTCATCCGTTAAACGTATTTACGTTTAAGTTTTGGCAACCTTACGTGCCCATCGAATAATCGATGAAAAATACATTTGTTTATTCATTCTCAGGCTTATCTTTGAATCTGTACCAAAAAATTGGCATAGGATAGCGTTATCAATTCTATATCGAAAGAATTGTAAACAAATCAATCAAACTCTTAAGATTAGTCTAGCTGAGTTAAAACTAGCATCGACTCTTTCGTAAAAACATTCATGCATCTCATAACATGAATCAAATAAAACTTGGCTAACACGAAGGTTAGACAAGCGTTAAGAAAACTTGCCTTCAAGCGTCTTTAAATAAATATTCAACAATTCTCAGTCTGTACAGTCTCTACATGATATATCACATAGCACACTGAAATTAGCTACCAAACAATCTAATCACAATATTTTTACCAACTTCTTTCTCTTCTATAACTTAACCAAATTTATTTCATTAATAAAACTCGTTTACAGTTACTATTCTTCCTTATGGCTTATTAACGTTCTTATGTCCTCAGGGTTGTCTTTGAGGTGTGCATGTCCTCCCGGGGTTATCTCCGGGTTTGGAACTGAGTGCCTCGCGGCTATCACTGAGTGTTGAAGCTGATCGCAGGGGTTTAAAACAAGCATTTCCGGGGTTATCTCCGGAACTACAACTGTATGCCTTGGGGTTGTCTCCGAGGTTTGAACTGTATATCCCGGGGTTGTCTCCGGAATTGGAACTGAAGATCTCGAGGTTGTCTCCGAGATGAAACTGAGGATTCCGGGGTTGTCTCTGGAACTGGATCTGAATTCCTCAGGGTTATCTCCGAGGTTGGAACTAATACTCCCGGGGTTATCTCCGGGACTGGAACTGACTATCTCGGGGTTGTCTCCAAGATGGTAAAGACTTAGTATCTCGGGGTTGTCTCTGGGACTGTGCTGCTTTGACTTCCAAGGTTATCTCTAAAAGATGACTTTGCCCTCCTGCAAGGTTAATAACAGGAATGCAAAAAATTTTGAGTGCCTAAAGATGCCCCTTTTTATCATATTCATGCAGTGTAATGGCATAGATAGGATAAAGAACACTAGACACTTGAAACATGACAAGATATTCATGATGCAATGTACTTCAGCATGATGCAAATGTATGATATATGTGGTTCGTTGGACTATTTTCCAATAGGATGTGATGACTATTTTCTCAATGGCTTCTAATGGGGAATTGGAGTTACCACTGATGTCTTTGATGAACTACTTGGATGTGTACTCTAAAGCTCTCAAGAAATGCCAAGATGTTGACGTTGGGGTTATCACCAGTCTTTAATCCTTGGTACAGACTTTCCACCATAGATGTTCCTCTCATGTGCAAGAGACTCAGGGGGAATGAGCATTTGTCTGATGCAGATTGTGTATAACATATTCCATCATCGGTCCTCCCCGATGAGGATGGCCTTCCCTGATTTGTATCGCCAGGTCCTTCAAGTGATCTATCGGTTATCGCCATGACGATCGTGTTGCCGGTTGCGACTCGACTCTTCTTGACATGTGTATAAATGGATATCATCATCAGATTATCTTCGACGCTTTGGTGGGTTTAATTGCCAACGGCTGAATATCGTCAAGGTTGATTAACCTTCGTTGATGTATATATCAAAGGCTGAAATCATCGGATAGCTTTCGATGCTTCGTTGAATTTACTTGCCAACGGCTGAAGTTGTATGAAATCCTCACTAGGGAGAAGTGTTTTGGAATTACGACCTCGAACTGAAGATATCGAACCTTTATGAGGTATTTTCGATTATAGTTTGCAACAATTGTGATCATCGGTATAGTGAACCCTATGTACGGGCGAATACCAATGAGTGATAGAAAGACCCGCAGTTTGGTCTTGAAAACCAGGATTTTAGGCTTTTCCGCTCAATCACGTAGCATCTTTTCTCCTGATTTGACTCTTTCAACTTGCGAGACCTCCTTTGCAACTCGAATTAGACTGAGTCGGAGGGGGGGACCCACAGAGGGTAGCCATAGGTACACCTGCGGCCAACCGTGGGTGTACTTGTAGGATGTTTTCCTTTCACAAGTCACTTTCACGTTGCGCAACATAGAGAATCCGAGAGTTCTTCTTCAAATCTACTAAGTTTGGGCTGCTTTCTGTGAAATCTGTCACCGCACAAGTGTTTTACACTATCCTGGTAACATATGTATGTCATCTATTCCAGTATTCGTCCGTTGGAAAATGGATTATCACATGAAATGCGTCCAAAGACATGGTAGTGAATATGCATGCTCATATGACTTGATAAAAAATATTCAACATAGTAAATGTTAGTATTAAACCATGCTGAACATAATGATGTGAAAAAATTTGACTTTTGAAACAGTCAAATTGGTAACTTTTTTCTACTATTTCGTATCCTATTTGAGGACAAATGAGCAAAGGTAGTAAAGCAAAATAATCCGGGTAATTAATCTACCATCATGGATTATTACTATGACATGTTTATGCATATAGGATGTTTATGACTGTGGGTAGGTGTGCTACTGAATGGCCACCTAGTCATGCCTATGTGCATGTGGATAGTCTTGTTTACAAAGGAGACTCTGGAAAAATTTTCCAAAAGTCTAGACATTGGGTAGACATATATTTTTAACTCTACTATAGGCGTATGTTAAAGTAATGCATGCATGTAGTCATAAAATGCATTTAAAAAGCTCCAGGTTAGAATTTACCACACCCTTTCTGAGGTGATTTGGAGGTTTGTGTCCAGATATTATAGATCTGAATCAACCGAGTAGTTCCCGCAGGACCACTTCAGGTGTGCGGAGGAGGGCTTCTGAAGTGCCTCGACCCCGTTCAGTCAGACAACCTCATCGCTTGATGGAGGCAGTGATTCATCCTATCTAGGTTGATGTACCGAATGTTGAGGACGAGGAGGAGGATCTACCAGTTATGGCTCCAGCTCATGATGCTCATGCTCCTCGCAGGGATCTACCAGGCATTGTTGTGACGATTCTAGATCTTCTGGGTGATTTGAGTCGCCACCCCTCAGTTTATGTGACACCCCCAAATCCGAGTTACCTGGCCCCTGAGTTTGGTGTTCACGATTCACAATATAATAACATCTAACTACCCATTCATATAGAAATAGTAATACATAAGTTATTAACAGAGATTATTAATACATTAGTCACAGGTCCACTAACCTTAACATTACAAACATACCCCTTAGATATACAAAAAGGGTTTACAAATACAACATATTCATAATGTTTATAAAAACTAATCCAGCATTTTGTCTTTGCCTTTGTTCTTCTTTGACCCACTGGCCTCTTCGTTCCTAGCTGAAATATTTTATTTAGCAAGGGTGAGCAACAAATTTGCCCCGCAAGTTAAGAATGCAATAAATGTATACGAATCATTAAGAACAGACTATCTATTTTGATAGGATAATGCCAAAGTTCGGGGAACTTTGAATTAGCTAAACAAAGCTTTAATAACTAATAAGTCTTCTCATAATCTAGGCAACACAATAATTTGTTAATGAAAGAGTACAACGCTTTCAAAGTCTCTACAATATTCTATTGAATAGTTAAGAATCAATTCTACGCAATAACAAAGTGGAATGTTTTCCATATTTATGCTGAGCGATCCGTTGGATCTTGAACTTCTCTTCTCGGGTATATATCAAAGTTTTACTTTGAAATATACGCAGGTGTTTCAGATAACCATAAAGATTAAATCATACCCCTCTGCAAGTACTTAGAGCCGGCCAACTCTTTGTACCCTATATTATGCATAATACTTAATCGCAAGAATGGCCGTAATATATCGACCTAAAATGTTCCTTTATATAAAAGGTTGTTCTTCTCGGCCTTTGAATCAGAATTTGATTTAACAACGAAATGCAATGATTTCAATATCTAATCACTTCTCTTCTATTCTCTTCTCAAACCTATCAAGTTTTTCTTTTTTGATCTAGCCGAAACAACTGGCATTGATCTATCAATAATAATTGAATTCTCTTCTCTTCTCTTCTTGAACCTATCAAGTTCTAACATATGTTCGTCTAGCCAAAATAATTAGCTAAGACATATTTCAACACGATTAAATAATAGATAGAATTTAACTATACTATTTGAAATCAATAATAGCTTCTACAGATGTGAATATCCAACAACAGTTATTCTACAAGTATATTCTCAGAATCACTAATTCAATTTGAATTAATAAACATGCACTAACTGTGAATAATCAACAATAAATTCTTGGACGTGGTCTAATCAATAATAATTAACCACTATAATAATTGAATAAATATAACTCAAGGTTGAGTTAGGAAACTTGCTTCTTCTGCTGTTTACAGCTACACAATATACTTATCTGCTTTCGAAAGACCTATATCCAATAATATCGGTCTCACAATTTGCACAATAATTCATAACATGTATCATTGTAATTCACAGTCAATCTGTCTCCTAGGCACATTAGCACATAGCCACATTAGTGTTTATAACCAATATAAACACTTATTAAGTCTAACTAGTTCGGTCTGGTTGGACTTCGGTCTCATCTCGGTGTTCTGGTCACCAAATCCGACAACTAACACAGTTATTGTCAATTAAACTTGGTCTCTAAGCTTCAATATTATTTTAGATAAGTCAAATATAGTTTATAATATTTTTCGGAAGCTTTTAATAATATTTAAACAATTATTATAATTTATAATAATTTTTCAAACACTTAAATCATTTTTAAATGATTTATTATCAAATATTCTTATCATCATTAATATTTAATAATATAAAAATATTAATAATATATTTGTCAAAATATTAAAGTTATTACTAATAAATTAAAATATTTTTAAATCATTGATATTCTACTTAAATGATTTTTAAAATAATAAAAATCGTTTTAAATCAACACCATTAATATTTAAATATTAATGTATTATTAAAATATTAAAAGTCATTTATTATAACTTAAAATATTTTTAAATCATTTTCCTCATTTTTAATTGATTTTTAAATCAATAAAACCATTTTAACTCATTAAATAAATCTAATATCATTAATATTAATTTATTAATGAGAATTCTCCAAAAATATTGAAAATTATATTTTATAATTCGAATATTTTCTAACACTTTATTCTCATTTAAAATGATTTTTAAATCAATAAAATCTTTTTTAACTTATTTATTTAATTTAACAATTAAATAAATCTAATATCATTAATATTAAATTATTAATAAAATTCTCTAAAAATATTAAAAGTCACATTTTATAACTCAAAATATTTTTAAATATTTTATTCTTATTTAAAATGATTTTTCATAATATAAAATCATTTTTCTCTAATTTATTTAACACACTAATTAAATAAATTAAATATCATTAATATCCAAATAATTATAAATATTAATAAAAATTGTCTTAAATAATTAAAAGTTATTTTTCTAATTTAAAATGATTTTTAAACCATTTTTGTTATTTTTAGAATTTATTTTCTATTTTAATTAATTTCCAAAAATTAGAAATTAAAATAAATAGAAATCGTCATTTGAAACTATGGCGACAATTATGTCTGTCGTCTTTAGGTGTTCTTGGCATCAAGAACAACGGCATTGATGTTTCAAGGTGCCTTGTTTGGCCGAATGTAATTCTCTTTCTCAAATTGTTTCTAGGCCGTATTAAACATTGATAATGTAGTGTTTATGTAACACTACACGAATCAATAATCATTTACGTCATACAATCACATAACGAGAAGATCCAGCTCCTCAAACTTTCATCGAATCCAAGATCTAGGTTTTTGGGTAATCCAAACCCGCATAAA
Organism: Panax quinquefolius; assembly: GCA_020205615.1. Taxonomy (NCBI): domain Eukaryota; kingdom Viridiplantae; phylum Streptophyta; class Magnoliopsida; order Apiales; family Araliaceae; genus Panax; species Panax quinquefolius. The sequence goes on along the minus strand of CM035172.1, from coordinate 88,291,152 downwards.
TGTCGAGTTGACACTTTCAAGCTCGATTAAGTTAGTGCTCTGATCATTAATCAAGTGGTCTCATGGTCCAAATCTATACGCCTTGCATCAATGAACAACACTACAACAACAGATCGAATAAACAACAACAACATCACAAGTTACAGCTTGGTCAAAGGCTGTCAGAAAGTTCGTTCTTCATGTTTCTGGAAAATCCCAGAAATGCAAATCAGTGCAAGTGGCCTAATTTGACCACTTGCTACGATCGATATGTTGATTTTTTATGGGATCTTAAGGCATGGGTCTACAGTCCATATTACCATCTACAACATGTTTATAACAAAAACATCAAATCATTTAATACCTGACAGATCTGAGCTTCGAGAAATGTTCTCACTCGGTTTTTTAAATTTCTGGGTTTTTCCAGATTTTGACCCGGTCATGCCCGGTAACTAAGTTTTGAATTGCATTAATAACACACGATCTAGACATCCAATGACACTGATTCCACTTGCAGATTAAAGAACACATGACAAGCTACAGATTACAACTTTAAAACAACAAAAATCATAAACGAGCAAGGATCTGTGGCCACTGACATTCGGTTGTTAGACCACATTTCAAGCTCAAGAACATATTTTGAAAAACACCATTTTAAGGCACTTTAATGCTATGGATCCATGATGGATCAACATAAATCATCTAAAAATATCTTTTAACACAAATATAAACACTTAAACACAAAAATTTTCTTAACAATAAGGATCAAAAATCAAATTAGGTTTATACCTCTTAGCTTTAAATTTTTGATCTTGATCTTCCTAACTGATCTTGGTTGATCAAGGGGTTGTTTTTAGGACTGAGTAACTTGAAAAATTCGGAGGTTTTGTGTGTGAGAGAGTTAGTGAGAGCTTTATATCAAAATAAGCAAAATATGAGAACTTTCTCTCTCTAATTCTATATATATTGCTTAGATGCATGAATGATATGATGTTGCTATCAAAGGGAGGTTAATTTGTTGATATTTTAATGCCACAAAGTCAATCAATTAGGTTACCTACTAAAGGTCTTGGTATTTTTACAAGTTACCATTTAAAGAAAATGAAAAAGGGCATTTTGGTCTTTAGCATTATATTTTTAATGGCATACTTGACATTGTTCAAACCCTTAGGGTTTAACCCTAAGGTTTTAACCCTTAGGTTTTAAATATTTAGTTTCTAAAAATTTCTAATTAAGGTTTTTAATTAGAAAAATTAAAATTTAAAATTTCTAAATTACAATTAGGGTTTCCTTATTAAATTATGGTTTCCTAATCATATTTACATTTACTAAACATGTGACGCCCCCAAAATAGGTATACATCACCCATCTTGAGTCGACAAATACATGGTACAAAATTCAAATACAAACTTAATTATACAACCGTCGTGTAGAATATGACTAAACCTATGCTGTGAGTTTTAATACAAATATTGTCATCTAGACAATATACAAACTCAATGGGGTCCTCATTACATTTATTATCACACTATTTCACAGAATAATGAGGACTACTAATGCAACATCTAGGACCATAACTCTGTTCTCCGACTAGTCCTTGCTACGTTCTCATTTCCTGAAGAGAATAATGAAAGTAAAAGGGTGAACTCAACTAGCCTAAGTAAGAAATATTATGACTAAGATAATGCGTAATAAATTATCATTAGCCTTCAACAAAGGTTAAACCGATAAAATATAACAAACATCAAGTTTAAGCTGCAATGAATAAGCAATCCATTAGAAGAGTCGAGTAGAGAATAAAATCTACTATCTTCTATGATTTAAAAGGTTTTTCATTACTTTTTATCGCTGAGACTTAGCTTAATAAATAATCCACATCATCCTCAAGCACTACTGACCAAGGATATTCATTAGTATCACGATCACAAATTATCCATGCATTACGTGCCGAGGATATTCGTGTATTCATCAATGGTCATGATCATGCCAACAATCGTCCCATCAATGCACTACGGGCCGGTGAGAACTTTTTTCCACATCATTTGTAACATTACGGTGGCGATTACAATCAATATACCTCTGTTCATAATCATACCAAGTTCATCTATGCACTTTCAAAGCCATGATTTGACTTTCAACATAATATAAATATAAGGATGATGACAAGGATATAAGAATTCAATAAAACAAGTTCAAGAATTAATTTATTCAGGAACTAATAATGTCCAAATTGTCAACATGATACTTCTTTGTCTAACACTCAAGAATGCTCAAAAGATTATTTCCATGAAAAGATACTGGATGAAGCGCAAATATCAAGGATATTCCACTAATTTCATGGAGTATAGAAGTCAAAACTTTTAACCAACTGAGTATAATAAAGAATGGAATAACAAAAGAAATCACCTGGCATGCGATAGCCGCATGCAGACGAGTTATTCCAACGAATAATAAATAACGGGCGAAGTCATACGTAAATGCACGCAGATGTGATATTCCAATGTAATAATAAATAATGGAACCAGTCATGCGTAGATGCACGCATGTGGGATATTCCAACAGAATAATAATTAACGGAACCAGGTCATGCGTAAAGCATAGACAGGATATTCCAACAGAATGATAAATAATGGAACCAGGTCATGCGTAAAGCACAGACAGGATGTTCCAACAGAATAATAAAAAAATTAGAATAATAGAAGAATTTGACGGTATATAGGGTAGCTGGCATATACAAAGTTATTCCAACCGAATAATAAAGAATAGAATAACAGAAGTTCTCTTCATGAATAAGAAAGAAAGAATACCTCTTACGAGTACAACAAATAATATCCCTTACCGTAAAAGAATAGTATTTCGACTGGTAGGGCGAGGATATTCTTGAAGAAAACTTACACTACGCTAAAGCTTCTTAAAACTCTAAAGAAATACGCTCAAGATTATAGAAGAATTTCTCCTAACTTCCGTGTGGTTTTCAATTCTAACTAAGCATCCTATTTATAGGAAAATAGAAAGGATACTATGATGCACTATGCAATAAAATATAATATATTCTAAATATATATATATATATATATATATTATTTAAAATCTAATAAAACAAATAACTTTATAAAAGTATTACATTTTATATAAAAAGATTTTACTATCAAAACACTATGAAGGCACTATGCAACACTATGCATAATAAAATATAATATATTCTAATTATTGTCTAATAAAATAAATAACTTTATAAAAGTATTCTGCTTTATATAAAAGATTTTACTATGCAAAACACTATGCATAATAGAATATTATATATTCTATTTATAGTCTAATAAAACGAATAACTTTATAAAAGTATTCTATTTTATATAAAAGCTTTTTCTGCTTTTATTACATTAATAATACTAATAAAACAAAACTCATCATCATTATTATAATTCACAATATTAATCGACTAGGTCGTTCCTGAGAAAGAGGGGCTTTCGAATAGGATTTCTCCTCATCATGCGCGCAATTAGGTGACTAAACCTCTTCTTGACAGAATTTCTAGACATCGTTAATATTGCAAATAATAATATTAATAACTTTGTCACCTCAATTATTGATTATAAAATATTGACAATAATTGAATCAAATAACGTGAGATACTATGCAACAATTACTGTAACAATAATTGAATAAAACTGAGTGACTTCTCACGTAAGCATCAATAATCAATATCGTGTGCTACTATGTAATCACGCGTATTACTGTACTTTTAACACCGGGTGTTTAACAGTTAACGATAAAGCTTCCGCCGTTATTTTCATAAAGTATTTTTGTCGTTTTCTCAATCCGACAATAATTCCATTATGGGGTCCACCAATGATTCTATCGTTGTACGAATATTCCCTGTTAAAACAAATATTCCCCGACCAATCGAATATTATATAACAACTTGCGTACTTTGCAAAATTTATAAATATTACCCACAACTATAACATTATATCAAATTCATTCCATAATATTCAAAAATGATATTTATAGAAAATTCATCTTTATTCATAAAAGTTGGGGTCTTACAACCTCCCCTTCTTATGAATTTTTGCCCTCGAAATTAGGGTACGTACCTGGTATGTCGAAGAGGTAAGGATACCTTGATTTCATCTCAGATTCTAACTCCCAGGTTATTTTCTCAACATCGTGGTTCCTCCACAAAACTTTAACTTGAGGTATAACCTTGGAGCGTAGAACATGTTCCTTATTGTCCAAGATTTTAACAGGAACCTCTTCATACGTTAAATCTTCCGCTATTTCGTCCGGTTCTAACTCAATAATGTGGTTCAGGTCTTCCAAATATTTACGTAACATGGATATGTAAAAAACATTATGAACATGAGACATACTTGGCGGTAAAGAGAGTCTATACACAACAGTTCCTACTCGATCGAGGATTAAAAATGGGCCAATGAATCGAGGATTGAGCTTTCCTCTCTTTTCAAATCTCGTAACTCCTTTCCATGGAGCAACACGTAACAACACATGATCTCCAATATCGAATTCCACGTCCTTTCGATGAAGATCAGCATAACTCTTTTGTCGATCTTGTGAGGTTTTTATATGTTGCCGGATCGTTTGAATCTTTTCCGTAGTCATATGTACCAACTCTGGTCCTAACAACATTGCTTCACCCACCTCATCCCATCACACTGCAGAACGACACTTTCTTCCATACAACGCTTCGAATGGAGCCATGCCAATACTTGCTTGATAACTATTGTTGTAGGAAAACTCCACCAATGGTAAGAACTTATCCCAACTTCCCTTGAAATCAAGGACACAGAGTCTTAATAGATCTTCAAGAGTTTGAATAGTCCTCTCCTACTGTCCATCCGTCTGAGGATGATATGCCGAGCTAAATCGTAAATCCGTGCCCATAGCTTTTTGCAAACTAACCCAAAATTATAAAGTGAATCTTGGGTCTCGATCAGACACTATGGATACTGGCATACCATGCAATCTTACAACCTCGTTTATGTACATACGAGCAAGACGTTCAAGTGTATAAGTTTCTTGTATAGGTAAGATGTGACGCCCCCAAAATTAGGTATACGTCACCCATCTTGGGTCGCCACTTACATGGTACATAAATTCAAATACAACTTACTAATATAATGCATGGTATGCAATACGACATAAAGCGTGAGTTTGAATACAAATTTTGTCTACTAGATATTATACAAACTCAAAAGGAGTCCTCATTACAACTATTATCACACTATTTCACGAATAGTGAGGACTACTAATGCTATCCTCCGGACCATTACTCAGTTCCCCAGACTAAATCCCAGCTTATGTTCTCATTTCACGAAGAGAACAAAGTGAAAGAAAGGTGAGCTCAACTAGCCCATAAGAAATATTATGACTAAGATAATGCGAGAATAAATTATCATTAGCCTTCAACAAGGTTAAACCGATAAAATACAATAGACAACCAGCTTTAACTGCAATGAATAAGCAATCCATTAAAAGAGTCAAGTAGAGAATAAAGTCTACTATCTTTTAGGTTTTAAAAGTTTTCATCAATTTTTATCATTTGAGACTCGACAATAAATAAACCACCACATCTAATCATCCTGTACCACGGTCAAGGATTTTCATCAAGTTATCAATGGTCATGACTATACCGAATCACCCACGGTCATAATCATACCAAAACTATCCATCAACGCATTACAGTGCCACCGAGGACTTTTGTCACATCATTTATATCAAGTCATGATTATACCGAATGATCCTCGGTCATAATCATACTAAGTTCATCTATGCACGTAAGCCAAAGATAACATAATATAACATGAGGATGATGACAATGACATAATAATTCAATAAAACAAGTTCAAGAATTATTTAATCCATGAATTATTAACGTCCAAATTGTCAACATAATAATCGTTTCATAGAGTAAAATTCAAGAATGATCAGAAGAATATTTCCGTGAAAAGATACTGGATGAAAAGCAAATATCAAGGATATTCTACTAATTTCATGGAGTATAGAAGTCAAAGTTTTAACCAACTGGGTATAATAAAGAATGGAATAACAAAAGAAATCACCATGCATGCGGTGCCGATGGCATGGAGTTATTCCAACAGAATAATAATAACGGAACCAGTCGGTGAAATTCACACCGGCGGGATGTTCCAACAGAATAATAAAGATGGAACCCGGATCCGGTGTAAAACACACGAGATAGGATATTCCAACGAGAATGATAAAGATTTTAACCGTGTCCTGTAAAAACACATGACGGATGTTCCAATGAATAATAAAGATTTTAACCCGGTCCTGTAAAACACACAGCACGAGGATGTTCCAATGTAATAATAGAAGAATGTCACCAAGTATAGGGTAAACCACATTATACAGGTTATTCCAATGTAATAATAAGCAATGGAATAACATAAGGATTTCACCAAGTATAGGGTATGCCATGATACACGAGTTATGTATAGGGTATGCCACTTTTACAAGTTATTCAATGCGAATAATAATGAATGGAATAATGAAGTTCTCTTCAAGAAGAAAGAATAACACCTCATGGTAGTAAAAAACCGAATATAGAAGTGAAGAAGTAGCGAATACTCTTCTTCTTTTCTATAATTTTCTCTCTATAAACCTTCTCTCTAATTTCTCTCTCTAGAGTTTCAATGAATTAAGTAAGAAAATAATGAAGGAATGAGCTTCTATTTATAGGAAAATGGAATGCATAGTAACTAATCCATGAGCGGTCCAGATTGATTTACTTTAATCTGACGGTCCATATTTAAAGAAAATCTTTTAAATAAAATATAATATATTCTATTTATATAAAAACATTTTACTATGCAAACACTATGCAATACTATGCAAAACACTATGCAAAAATACTATGCAACACTATGCATAATAAAATATAATATATTCTATTTATAGAATAACTTTAATAAAGTATTCTATTTTATATAAAAAGATGTTTACGCTTTATTACGTTAATAATACGAATAAAACAAAAAACGTCATTATCGCTATAATAATTCATATTATTAATCGACAATAATGGAATCAAACCGAGTGACTTCTCACATAAGCATCAATAATCAATACCGGTATCTACTATGCAACCACACGACATCTTGTACTTTTACTACTAGAGTAGTTCAACAAAGAACTACGGTGAAACTTCCGCCGTTATTTCAATAAAATATTTTTGTCGTTTTCTCAATCCGACAATAATTACATTATAGGGTCCTGATGATTGAGTAGTTGTCTGCGAATATTCCCCGCTAAACCGAATATTCTGAGGCAATCGAATATAATATAACCACTTGCATACTTTGCAAAATTTATAAATACTACCCACAACTATAATATTATCTCAAATTCACACCATAATATTAAAAATTATTTTGACAAAATTTAAATCTTTATTGATAAAATCAGGGGTCTCACAATCTCCCCTCCTTATGGAATTTACCTCTCAAATTAGAATTGCGTACACTGTATGATAAAGAGGTGAGGATACCTTAAATACCTTTATCGTTTAAAAATATTAAATTCATCTTTGAAATCACGCCAAAGCTATTCATTAACAATTCATCTTTGCACTACTGAAGCAAAAGATATACAACTCAGAAAACCAATAATCTTTGAGGCCGCAGCCTTAATAGTATCACGACCACGAATTATCCATGCACCAATGGCCAAGGATATTCGTGTTTTCAATTACTGATCATGATTATAATCAATAATCCTTGGTCATAATCATACCAAGTCTATCAATGCACTACTGCCAAAGATGACTTTTACCACATCCATGAATTAATATTTCATTCTTTGAGACTCACCTCAATAATTAATCCATATCATCGAATCATCCACGCACTACTGGGCCGAGGATATTCATTAGTATCACGACCACAAATTATCCATGCACTACTGACCAAAGATAATTGTGTATTCATTAATATCACGACCACAAATTATCCAAGCACTACTACCAAAGATAATTGTGTATTCATTAGTATCACGACCACAAATTATCCATGCACTACGGCCAAAGATAATCGTGTATTCATTAGTATCCGACCACAAATTATCCATGCACTCTACGAAGATAATTGTGTATTCATTAAGTATCACGACCACAAATTATCCATGCACTACGGCCGAAGATAATTGTGTATTCATTAATATCACGGCCACAAATTATCCATGCACTACTACCAAAGATAATTGTGTATTCATTAGTATCACGACCACAATTATCTATACACTACTACCAAAGATAATTGTGTATTCATTAGTATCACGACCACAATTATCCATGCACTACTGCCAAAGATAATTGTGTATTCATTAGTATCGCGACCACAAATTATCCATGCACTACTACCAAAGATAATTGTGTATTCATTAGTATCACGACCACAAATTATCCATGCACTACTGACCAAAGATAATTGTGTATTCAATTACTGTTATGATTATACCAGAACAATCCTCGTCATAATCATACCAAGTCCATCTATGCACTACAAAGTACCCATGATGATTTTCAACATAATATAAGCATGAGGATAATGATATAAAGAATCAATCAAATGAGATAAAGGATAAATATTAAACATTTATAATATAATTTATCCAGATTCAAGAATATCCCCAAGTTATCAATCACTTAATAATCTCATAATCTAATATCATTAATATTATAACAATATTTTAATCACTTCTTAAATTTATAAACAATTTATCTTAATTGTTTACGCTTTACCATATAATGCATTTAATCATTCAAAATGCCATACTCATAAAATATCATCACCAATTATCAAATCCTCATCAAAAAAATATGCATATACTCTATATAGGATTCTCTAGCCATAAAATCATATTTTCAACTTTGTTACTTCACATAACATATTTAACTCATATGTTCGTAACTAAACTATTTTCATGAAAAATACCAAATCAGTCCCAAAATATTTCTTTTCTGGGATTTAGCATAATATAGTCCCATAATGAAAATATATTTTCTCGAATTTTAAAATTTATTTACTATTTTTCAAAAATCAATTTCTAATTAATTCCTTAAGAAATTAGCTACCTCAAGTTTAACTCCAAAATTCCCAAATCTTGGCAGGACCTTACACATGTTATCGTGAGCTTCCAGTTTAAATTTCATGGTCATCGGAGTTATAGAACTCCCGGTTATAAGCGTTTTTTCGGATAAACCTAAATATTGAAATAGTCATAACTTGCTCATTTTAAGTCGAAAATGAGCTCATTTTTGGACAGGAGGTACTTTATACCATATACTTTCATGTCCCAAAACCCAGAATTTTTCTCATAATTTAAGTGGCCGAAACAGCCCTCTAAAATCATGGCAGCAGCTTTTTCGGTTTTTGCAGCTTTGCACTCCTTTGCTAAAATCAGTCCACACAAAAATCTACAACACCTTTTCCAGTAATTCCACTTGAATTAGTTAGGTAACTCATAGATCTAACTCTAGGTCTTGACCACATTCAAAAATTCAAAATATAATAGGAGATATGGTCTATTGAATTTCATGTTACGTTTTTCACCAAAATCTGATTTTCAACTCTTTGTGATTTTTAAGAAACTTTCATGTTTTTACATACTAACCAACATAACTCATCATAAAACTTACTAATACCACGAATACCCATGATTTTCATTATTCCAATGCTTTTATTATGACTTTCATCATAAACCACGTAAACTGTTCATTTAGTTGAAGAAATATTTGAGGGTTTAAGAAATGGGTTTTTGTACTGGGGTCAATACAAAATTCGATTTCACGCTCTAAGTAGGCTAAGAAGTCTTCAAGAATACGCCAGGAAATTTATTAATAATAGAAATATCATTCAAAACTGTGACTCTCATCCAAGACTTGGATAGTACGTCACATTGATACCAACTGTGACTTCTATCCCTTAACCTAGATAGCACCTCACAATGATACCTATAAACTTGACATCTTCATTCACGATGTCGCCTACAGAAAGTCCGGCTTCGGTGCATTCCACACAAGGAAGTTAACAACGAAAGGATCGGGGCTCTTTACTTATGGCTTGATATAACAGTGATTAACTTTAGGGTTTGGTTACTTTGAATTCGTATAACAGGTTGGTTAGGAATATGAAAGCTAACAACCTTACAAAAAGAATAATGAGTAGTTAATCAATCGTTTTCAAAAATTACCTCAAAGGCAAGTATTTTCAAAGAGATAAGATTGACGGAGTAACGTTGAAAGTGTTTATTTGAAACAACAAGATTAATAAACGATGGAGGTAACGAAGGTTTCTCCCAACGAAGTTTCAATAGATAAATCAAAGTCTAATTTCTCCGGAGTCAAATTTAAACGTTGAACGCAAGCAAGAGAGATAAAAGAATGGGTAGAACCGGTATCTAATAAGGTATAGACTTCGCAAGAATTTATAATTAACTAACCCGCTAAACCGTTTGGGTTACCCACTTTTGAGAAGTCACGAAAACGCTTTCACCGAAACCCATTTAGCTTTGTTTTATCCGTATCCGCCTTTGGTGCCACTATCCCATTTGGACTTGACTTCACTATACGACAAAATCAAGCTAAATGACCTTCTCTTCTTGAAATTTCCACTTCTATTATCTTTGCCATGATTACCACCAAAGTGGTTACCATTCTTAGCATGATAATTTCCCCGCGATGGTTATCATTGTTACGATGGCGGGTTGCCACCAATATGATTATTATTATCGTTTGTTGGTCGTTACCTTTTGTTTGAGCCGAATCAACACTCTCCACGTGCTTCATTGCTTAACTCAAAGCATTTTCAGATGCCATTCTCAAACACTTTGTCACAAAACAATGGTTAATTGACATGTAACAAATTATCCCTATATTCGTGAGCCAATTAAATACCAAATAAATTTAGGTAGGTCATACTAGCGAAGAATTCCCGTCTCTCCCCTCCTAGTACTATTCTCACCTCTTAGCTAGGGATCATATCCTAAGCTCGATACTGTTGTGGCGCCCCCCAAAATTAGGTATACGTCACCCATCTTGGGTCGCCACTTACATGGTACATAAATTCAAATACAACTTACTAATATAAGCGTAAATGTATGCAATCGACATAAATCGTGATTTGAATACAAATTTTGTCTACTAGATATTATACAAACTCAAAAGGAGTCCTCATTACAACTCTTGTGGCCCCCAAAATTAGGTATCGTCACCCATCTTGGGTCGTCACTTACATGGTACATAAATTCAAATACTGACTTACTAATATAAGCGTAGGTATGCAATACGACATAAGCGTGAGTTTGAATACAAATTTTGTCTACTAGATATTATACAAACTCAAAAGGAGTCCTCATTACAACTATTATCACACTATTTCATAGAATAGTGAGGACTACTAATGCTATCCTCACGGACCATTACTCAGGTTCCACGACTCGTCGGTATGTTCTCATTTCACGAAGAGAACGGTGAAAGAAAGGTGAGCTCGACTAGCCCGATGAAATATTATGACTAAGATAATACGAGAATAAATTATCATTAGCCTTCAACGATTATTAAACCGATAAAATACAATAGACAACCGGTTTAAGCATGGCGGAATAAGCAATCCATTAAAAGAGTCAAGTAGAGAATAAAGTCTACTATCTTTTAGGTTTTAAAAGTTTTCATCAATTTTTATCGTGAGAGACTTCGACAATAAATAAACCACCACATCTAATCATCCACGTACCACGGTCAAGGATTTTCATCAAGTTATCAATGGTCATGACTATCTGAATCACCCACGGTCATAATCATACCAAAAACTATCCATCATTGCATTACAGACCCTTTGAGGACTTTTGTCACATCATTTATATCAAGTCGTGATTATCTTAGAATGATCCCCGGTCATAATCATACTAAGTTCATCTATGCACGTAAGCCAAGATAACATAATATAACATGAGGATGATGACAATGACATAATAATTCAATAAAACAAGTTCAAGAATTATTTAATCCATGAATTATTAACGTCCAAATTGTCAACATAATCTTTGTTTCATAGAGTAAAATTCAAGAATGATCGGAAGAATATTTTCGTGAAAAGATCTTTGGATGAAAAGCAAATATCAAGGATATTCTACTAATTTCATGGAGTATAGAAGTCAAAGTTTTAACCAACCTGGGTATAATAAAGAATGGAATAACAAAAGAAATCACCATGCATGCGGTACTTGCATGGACGGAGTTATTCAACGAGAATAATAATAACGGAACCGAGTCGGTGAAATTCACACGCAAGCGAGGATGTTCCAACGAGAATAATAAAGATGGAACCGATCCGGTGTAAAACACACGGATAGGATATTCCAACGAGAATGATAAAAGGCGGAACCGGTCCGGTGTAAAACACATGAGCGAGGATGTTCCAATGAGAATAATAAAGACGGAACCGGTCCTAGATAAAAAACACCTGCATGAGGATGTTCCAATGAGAATAATAGAAGAATGTCACCAAGTATAGGGTAAATCAAGCATATCACAGAGTTATTCCAATGAGAATAATAAGCGATGGAATAACATAAGGATTTCACCAAGTATAGGGTATCTGCGTATACAAGGTTATGTATAGGGTATGCCACTTTTTACGGAGTTATTCCAATGAATAATAATGAATGGAATAATGAAGTTCTCTTCAAGAAGAAAGAATAACACCCCTTACCGTAAAAAGAACCTGAATATAGAAGTAGTGAAGTAGCGAATACTCTTCTTCTTTCTATAATTTTCTCTCTATAGCTTCTCTCTATAATTTCTCTCTCTAGAGTTTCAATGAATTAAAAAGAAAATAATGAAGGAATGAGCTTCTATTTATAGGAAAATGGAATGCATAAGTAACTAATCCATGAACGGTCCAGATTGATTTACTTTAATCGACGGTCCATATTTAAAAGAAAAATCTTTTAAATAAAATATAATATATTCTATTTATATAAAAACATTTTACTATGCAAACACTATGCAATACTATGCAAAAACACTATGCAAAAATATATGCAACACTATGCATAATAAAATATAATATATTCTATTTATAGAATAACTTTAATAAAGTATTCTATTTTATATAAAAGATGTTTACATTTTATTACGTTAATAATACGAATAAAGCAAAAGCGTCATTATCGCTATAATAATTCATATTATTAATCGACAATAATGGAATCAAGTGAGTGACTTCTCACATAAGCATCGATAATCAATATCAGAGTATTATTCTTATGCGACCACATCGTATTCTTTGTACTTTTACTATCGAGGTAGTTCAATGGTAACCACGATAAAACTTCCGTAGATTATTTCAATAAAATATTTTTGTCGTTTTCTCGATCAAAGACATGATAATTACATTGTATTAGGGTCCACACCATGATTGGTAGTTATCGAATATTCCTCGCTAAATAAGAATATTCCCAGACCAATCGAATATAATATAACCATTGCATACTTTGCAAAATTTATAAATACTACCCACAACTATAATATTATCTCAAATTCACACCATAATATTAAAAAATTATTTTGACAAAATTTAAATCTTTATTGATAAAATCTGGGGTCTCACATAAGAAGTGAGAAGACTTGGTCAATCTATCAACAATGACCCAAATTGCATCTATGCCTTGAGAAACCCTGGGAAGACTAGTAACGAAATCCATGGTAATGTGCTCCCACTTCCATTCTAGAATTTCAAGTGCTTCCAATGGACCTTTTGGTACTGCCAATGCTCGCTTTAACTCGCTGACAAGTCGAGACACCTTGACATAAACTGGCGAGACCCAGTTTTATGAATAAATATTTAATTTTCTCGAAATAATTTTTTGAATATTATGGTGTGGATTTGATATAATGTTATAGTTGTGGGTAATATTTATAAATTTTGCAAAAGTACGCAAGTTGTTATATAATATTCGATTGGTTGAAAATATTCATTTTAACAAGAAATATTCATACAACGACAATCATTGGTGGACCCTAATGTAATTATTATCTGATTGAGAAAATGACAAAAATACTATGAAAATAACGACGGAAGTTTTACTGCTAATAATCGCTGAAACACTTGCTGTTAAAAGTACGAAGAATACTGGTGGTCGTATAGTAGCAATACCATGATTTGATTATTGATGCTTACGTGATAAGTCACTTAGTTTTGTTTTATTAGTATTATTAATGTAATAAAATGTAATACTTTTATAAAGTTATTCTATAAATAGAATATATTATATTCTATTATGCATAGTGTTGTATAAAGTCTACTGCATAGTATTTTGCATCGTAAAATCTTTTATATAAAATAGAATACTTTTATAAAGTTATCATTTTTATTAGACAATAATTAGAATATATTATATTTTATTATGCATAGTGTTTTGCATAGTACTGCGTATAAGGTTTGCATAGTAAAATCTTTTATAAAGTTATTAAGCTTTATTAGATTATAAATAGAATATATTATATTTTATTTAAAAATTTTGCTTTAAATATGGATCGTTAGATTAAAGTAAATCAATCTGGACCGCTCATGAGTTAGTTACTATGCAAATTTCATTTTTCTATAAATAAGCTCATTCATTCATTATTTCTTACAATTCACCGAAACTCTGAGAGAAACTATAGAGAAAGAAGAAAAGTGTTCATTACTTCACTACTTCTATATCCAAAGATTTTCTTCTTCTAAGGTAGGAATTTTATTTATCAGACTCATAAGGGGTATTCTTTCTTTCTTATTCATGAAGAGAACTTCTATTATTCCATTCTTTATTATTCTGTTGGAATAACCTGTATACGCGAACTACCCTATACTTGGTGACATTCTTCTACTATTCCGTCTTTATTATTATTCTGTTGGAATATCCTGTCTATGCGTTTTACGCCGGACCTGGTTCCATCTTTATTAATATCCTGTCTGTACGTTTTACGCCGAACCTAGTTCCGTCTTTATTGGTATTCTGTTGGAATAACCTGTCTATGCAAAGTTCCGCATGCATGGTGATTTATGTTATTATTTCATTCTTTATTATTCAGTTGGAACATCTTGTCGGTGTGATTTTCACTTTGACTGGTTCCGCTTACTTATTATTCATTGGAATAACTTTGTCTTTCGAAGTACCGCATGCATAGTGATTTCTTTTGTTATTCCATTCGTTATTATACTCAGTTGGTTAAAGTTTTGACTTCTATACTCCATGAAATTAGTGGAATATCCTTGATATTTGCGCTTCATCCAGTATCTTTTCATGGAAATATTCTTCCGAGCATTCTTGAATTTTACTCTACAAAGCGTATCATGTTGATAATTTGACGTTATCGGTTCCTGTGATAAATTAATTCTTGAACTTGTTTTTATTGAATTCTTATATCATTGTCATCATTCTCATGTTTATATTTTGTTGAAAGTCATCTGTGGCTCAGTAGTGCATAGATGGACTTGGTATGATTATGACTGAGGATTATCTTGATAATAATCACCGTAATATTACAAATGATGTGGAAAAAGTCCTCATTGGCCCGTAGTGCATTGATGGACGCTTTTTTGGTATGATTATGGCTATATGATTCTCTTCGCCAAGGGTGCAAAGATGAATTGTTTTATGGCATGATCAGGGACCAGTTGATGAAAACACGATTATCTTTGGCGTGTAGTGCATGGATAATTCGTGGTCGTGATACTAAAGAATATCCTTGGCCGTAGTGCGAGGGTGATTCGATGATGTGGATTATTTATTGTCGAGTCCCGTAGATAAAAGTGTACTATTTTATTCTCTACTTGACTCTTTTAATGGATTGCTTGTTCATGCAGCTTAAACTTGATAGTTATTATATTTTATCGCTTTAACATCGAAGGCTAACGATAAATTATTCTTCATTATCTTAGTCACAATATTTCTTCGGGCTAGTTGAGCTCACCCTTTTCTTTCAACGTTTCTCTTCAAGAAATGAGAACGAAGTCGACTAGTCGAGGAACAGTGATGGTCCTAGATGGTGCATTAGTAGTCCTCACTATTCGTGAAATAATGTAATAAAATTGTAATGAAGACTCCTTTTGAGTTTGTATACTCTAGTAGACAATATTTGTATTCAAACTCATAGTTTATGTTTTGTCGTATTATACAATACGGCATATGATTAAGTTATATTTGAATTACGTACCATGTATCTGGCGACTTCAAGATGGGTGATGTATACCTAATTTTGGGGGCGCCACATAAACAGCGCTATCACTCTCTTCATATTGCTCCACCAAAATGTATGACGAAGATCATGATACATTTTGGTACTCCCAAGATGGATTGAAAATGGTGTGTTGTGCGCCTCCATCATGATTTTATACTTTAAATCAGGGTCGTTAGGAACACAAAGTCTAGAGTTGACTCAAGTATTCCTTCTTCATCAATTCTTGCTTCCAGATAGCACCTTCTTGCGCTTTCTTCCTCATACGATCGGCCTGTTCCTAGCGTAGCTTGAGCGCTTTAACTTTATCGATTAAAGTCGGTTCTACTCATATATGTTCCATCATCACATGGGTCCCTGGAGTCTTTAACTCTATCTCCATCCTTTGCAAGTCATACAAATGGGCCTTTACCGACAATATCTCACTCGTCGTATATGATCTTATACTCAATGCGTCGCACCACTACGTTCGCTTTTCGGGGATGGTATTGGATGGTATGATCATAATCTTTCAACAGCCTCAAGCCAACGTCGTTATCGTATGTTGAGTTCCTTTTGAGTGAAGAAATATTTGAGGCTTTTATGATCCGTAAAAGATCTCCACTTTCTCCCCATACAAGTAATGCCTCCAAATTTTAAGTACAAAAACAACAGCTGCCAACTCTAGATCATGAGTAGGATAATTCCTCTCATATTCTTTGAGTTGTCGAGAAGCATAGGCTATGACTTTCTCATGTTGCATGAGAACACATCCTAACCCTTTGTAGAAGCATCACTTGAGATGACAAATCCTCCGAGCCGATGGTATTGTCGTAACAGTCTTTGAAATGAGTCTCCTCTTGAGTTCTTAAAACTCTTCTCACATTCCTCGTTCAAACCGAATTTTGTATCTTTCCAAGTCAGCTGAGTTAATGGAGTAGCGATTCGAGAAAATACTTTTATGAATCTCCGATAATAACCAAATTGAGCCAAGAAAGCTACGTATCACTACGACCATCGATTTAGGTTTCTCCCGGCTTTGAATAGCTTCAATCTTTCTTTGGGTCAATGATATTCCATGACTTGATACTACGTGCCCAAGGAATGCTACCTCCTCAAGCCAGAACTCGCATTTCTTCAACTTGGTATAAAGCTTATATTCACGAAGCTTTTGGAGTATCAGCTTCAAGTGTTGCTCATGATCTTCACGGATTTTGGAATAAATAAGGATGTCATCAATAAAGACGACCACAAAGTGATCCAAATATTCCTTGAATACTCTGTTCATCATATCCATGAAGGCAGCAGGAGCATTAGTCAATCCAAAGGATATGACTAGGAATTCATAATGTCCGTACCGAGTTTTGAAAGCCATCTTTGGAATGTCATCGGTTCTAATCTTTAATTGGTGATATCCGGAATGAAGATCAATCTTTGAAAAGAATTTGGGTCATTGCAACTGGTCAAACAGGTCATCAATACGTGGCAATGGGTACCTATTTTTGATGGTGACATGATTCAACTCCCGATAATCAATACAAAGTCGCATACTCCCATCTTTCTTCTTCACGAATAGAACAGGAGCACCCCAAGGAGAAGAACTAGGATGAATAAAGTCAATGTCTAACAATTCCTGCAGTTGGGTCTTTAACTCCTGAAGTTCAATAGGAGCCATTCGATATGGGACTTTGGAAATAGGTTTTGTACCGGGTTCAAGGTCGATACAAAATTCAATTTCACGCCCGGGGTAGGCGCAGGAAGTTCTTCGGGGAATACGTCGGAAATTTATTAACAATAAAATATCATTCAAAACGGCGTTTATTTTGTTTAGATCCATGACATGAGCTAAGAAAGCTTGACATCCGCTTTTTAATAAACGAATAGCTTTATGGCTTGAGATGACAGTGATTGATTTTAATGTTTTGGTTGCTTGAATTCGCATAATAGGTTGGTTAGGAATATGAAAGCTAACAACCTTACGAAAACAATTAATTTTTGCATGATGAGTAGTTAATCAATCAATCCCTAGAATCACATCAAATACAAGTATTGTTAATAAAATAAGATCGATAGGTAATGTGAGGGTACCGATTTGAACCAAACAAGACTTATAAACAGTGGATGTAATGAAGGTTTCTCCCAACGGAGTTTCCACAGATAAGTCAAAGTCTAATTTCTCCGGAGTCAAATTTAATCGTTGAGCGCAAGTAAGAGAAATAAAAGAATGGGTAGAACCGGTATCAAATAAGGTATAGACTTCACTAGAGTTTATGATAAGCTTACTCGTGATGACCTCGTTTGGGTTCCTTACTTTCTGGGAGGTCACAACAAACGCTCTCCCTTGAACTACTGGTTTTGACTTGTGCGAACGGCCTTTGGTGCCTCCATCCTAGTGAACTTGTCTTGATGAACGACAAAATTGGGATAAGTGACCTTCTCTTCCACAATTATAACATGCTTTGACGCACATCGCGCGATTTGACCGATGTGTCCTCCCTCCGCATTTGAAGCATATGATAGGTGGTCGTTCTCCTTCCTTAACAACGGGTCTTTGGTCGTGGCGTCTTTCCATCATTGTTGAATCTCCTCTTC
Organism: Panax quinquefolius; assembly: GCA_020205615.1. NCBI lineage: Eukaryota > Viridiplantae > Streptophyta > Magnoliopsida > Apiales > Araliaceae > Panax > Panax quinquefolius. The sequence goes on along the minus strand of CM035172.1, from coordinate 88,272,341 downwards.
TTGAAATGTACATTCTTATTATTTTGTTCCCGATTACCACCGAAGTGGTTACCATTTCTGGCCTGTTGATTCCCTCCACGCTTGTTGTCACCGCTTCGATAACTATTCTCACTAGTATTATTATTTTGTCAGTTACTCTCTTTTGGTTGCGTTGACTCGTTATCGCGCTCCACTAACTGAGCCCTATTTACAATATCTGAATACAAACACAGTTTATGAGAAATAAGATATTGACGTATCTCCGGCTTCAAACCTCTTAAAACATCCGTGTCATTCTCTTTCATTATCAACCAAGTGGGACGAAACCGGACAACTCGGCAAACTTAGCTTCGTCTTTAACGACACGACCATATTATTCTTCTCAACTTGATGAACTCTACCTCCTTCATGTGACGAATACTTTTGGGAAAGTACTTGTCATTGAACGCTTCTTGGAACTTCTCCCAAGACATCTTCAATGTTTGTGGGTTGAGTATGCTTCTGGATTCCCACTAGTAATCAGCCTCTCCTCGCAACATAAAGGTGGCAAAGTGAACCTTTTTGCTCCTCACATCCCAAGACATCAAATATCTTGATGATCCGCTTTATCCACGCTTCCGCGCTTTAAGTGGTTTTGGCTCTCCAATAAACTCCGGTGGTCCTAGCTCTCGAATCGTTTAGCGGTGACCGTCCCGAGAGTTTCCAATGTTTCCACCTACATTTTGGACAGAACCACTCTACTTTCTTTGTTACATAAATTGCATAAAGCCTCTAAACATTCCATCATTCATCATTTGGTCAGTGTTGTTGTTTGCATGAGGATTGTCGCCTTCTTGATGCACATTATCTTGATTATTGATATGTGGTGAATCAACGGTCTCCTGTGCTCCATTACTATTCTCAACATTCTCCAATATCATTTTCAAATACTGCCACAAAATAAAGGTTAATTGACATATAACATATTATCCCTATATTCTGACCGACCAATTAAATACCAAATAAACTTAGGTAGGTCATACTAGCGAAGGAATTCCCCGTCTCTTCTCTCCTAGTTGTATTCTCCCATCTTAGCCAGGGATCATTGATAAGTAGGATTTACACCTACTTATAGAGTACCAATTCACGCGAACTATGCCCATCTCAAGTACATTTTAGTTTGTTTTAGCTGCATTTTATGTTAAATTGCATTTCGCATACTTAAAACTCCTTTTGGTGAATAAGTGCAGGAATTGGCCTAATTTGGTGGTGATATCGGGCACGAGGCTAATGAAAGCGTAAGGCGAGGCAAAAGATAGGATGTGCATGGGAGTGAGTGGAGCATAGATGGACAAGCATTGATATATATAGGACATGTCAGTAGCAGCAGCAACACTGCAGAACCAAGCTAAGGCGCGAATCGGAAGACGGACATCCGCAGTCAGCGATAAAGATAGCTTGGAAGCGCTACCAAGCACGAAGTTCCCAACCAAACCAGACAACTTCATCGCAAGTTGCATGCGATCGATGAAAGATGAGCCTAGGGAGCGCGAGACCCATACAAACATACAAACTCTCTCGCAAGTCTCGCAACTCATGAGAATATCACGATGGAGGAGGATGTTGCCATGCAGCCCCTAAGTCACGACTTGTTTTATTTTATTTCCAAATTTTAAAGGTTGTAATTGATTTAAAACGATTCCTGACTGGTGTCAGGGGTATCACTTGACATTTTATTAGTTTTTTCACGTATCTTTACATCGTAATTAGGGTTTTACTCTTTGGGGGAGATTCCAACGTAGGAGGAGGCCATAACTCTATCTTTTTGTTCCTTCTTGGGATTTTCTACCAGAGTGGGATTGATATTATAAGTTTTGCTGGAATCGTATGAGGATTTGAATTTTGATTCGTATTCCGCAATTGGGTTTGATAGTTTCATCTTTCATCTTTCAATTGTCGTATTAGATTCATAAGAACTGTGAGGTATGCAATTATAAACATGCAACTATATGCTAAAATGTAATCTAAATATGCACATAAAAATTAAACTAATCATGCAAAACTATATGAATCATGCAAAACTATATGCAAAACTAAAAATACTAACTACTACCCAATACTCCCAAACTTAAAATATTCAATGACCCAATTGAATGAAGGTAAATGGTACGAAAACTCCCCCTAATTATCGGTGGTGCCACCTCCTTGGGTGGTGAATCCGATGGTGGATATATAGTCTTTGCGGTTCCAAATCGAGGCCATTCTTGTGTTGTTCCTTGTTACATAAACGCTTGGCTTAAAGCCCTTATGAGTCCCGGTCAAATGTGTGCCCAAATTGTAAATACGGCATCAACCTCAGCCCAACCTAAACTATTAAATAAATCTACATGGCATGGCATTGTGGATATATAAGTACATGGCATTAACAATTAAATAAATCTAATATCATTAATATTAAATTATTAATGAAAATTCTCTAAAAATATTAAAAGTCACATTTTATAACTCAAAATATTTTAAATACTTTATTCTTATTTAAAATGATTTTTCATAATATTAAATCATATTTCTCTAATTTATTTAACACACTAATTAAATAAATTAAATATCATTAATATCCAAATAATTATAAATATTAATAAAAAATGTCTCAAATAAATAAAAGTTATTTTTTAGAATTTAAAATGATTTTTAAAACCATTTTTTTAATTTTTAGAATTTATTTTCTATTTTTAATTAATTTCTAGAAAATTAAAAATTAAAATAAATAAAAACCGTCACTGAAACCTATAGCGACACTTGTCTATCGTCTTAGGTGTTCTTGGCATCAAGAACACTGATAACCCAGTGTTCAAGGTGCCCTGTTTGACCGAATGTAATTATCTTCTATAATTGTTTCTAGGCCATGTTAAACATTGATAATGTAGTGTTTATGTAACTGTGACACCCCCAAATCCGGGTCTCTTTCAACCCGACAGATGGTGCTCCACGGTGCTATAGTTCACACAAACATTCAATTAAAAAAGCCTCAAAAGAAGGAATCTGTCTTATATATATTCCAAAACAATACTACCATTCCCCAGGTTCTTTATAACCGTTACATTTATTCTTGTCATAATATCAAATATTATCATTACAAACCTATACTATTACATAGGTACGCTACAAGTTCGCTTTTGCCTTCACTTTATCCTTATTTAATCCTTTGGTCATATTGTACAAGCTTGCAATCATATGGTTCAAGTAAGTGTGAGCATAACAAGCTTCAAATAAGTACAACAATTTCATTTTTAAAAGCATGCTTGAAACATAGGAATCGATATCTTCAATAATCTGGATGATAGTTAAATGGCATACTATCAATAATTCAAAATAGCTTTCCTTTTCCTTCAAAACATTTTACAATAACAATATTCATCAATTCTGGTTCAAGACGTGAATGTCTTATAGTTTCTTTGAAAAGGACAACCCGACACGAAGTTCGTAAGTCCGGCATATCTTACGAGCACTTCTAGGTGATAAGCCTATAGTACTCTATGTTGATTAACACTACATCCATTAAACGTGTATATGTTTAAGTTGTGGCAACCTCACGTGCCCATTGAATACTCGATGAAAATACATTTGTTTATTCATAATCAGGCTTACCTTGAATCCGTACCACTTAGTTGGCGTAGGATAGCGTTAGCAATTCTATATTGAAAGACTTGTAAACAGTTCAATCAATCTATCAAGATTAGTCTAGCCGAGCTAAAACTGGCATCGACTCTTTCTTCAAAACCATACACGCATCTCATAATTTGAATCATTTGAAAACCTGGCTACCACGAAGGTTAGACAAGCGTTTAAGAAAAATTGCCTTCTGCGTCTGCTACAGTATAATTATGTTTCCTTTGAGTCTTTACAGTCTCTACAACACATAATAACATAACATACCACATTAGGTCATGAATGAACATATTTGGTTCTTAAAGAATCTTACCCTACTTCTCAATCTAATCCCTTATTAGATTTGTTATTATTGGTGCGGGCTTTTCATCATTCTTTACATCATTCTTACCAACTTCGTTCTCTTCTATAACTTAACTAAAATTATTTCATTAATACAACTCGGTTCGAGTTAAGTGTCCTTCATCGCGGCTTACTAACTTTATTATTAATCGAAGTTCGATCGTCATTGGTTTAGGACTTATTTCACAGCGTTTGCATTTATCTTCAATTGACTTATTTTAACCCTAAGTGATCTTACTTGGGTTTAATCATGACTTAACAATGTTTGATTAAGTTCCTTAGTTCATTGCTAACAATTTCCCTTCATGTTCCACTTGTAAACATTTTTCATTGTCTAAGCTTTAAGTCCGGCATTACATTTATTATATACACTCTGTGCTGACATGGCATGCCGCTTATTATAGCTTGAAGACCGGACTCGGTGTTGTGGCGCGAGTCCCTTCATTATTTGTCGCGCTGCAGTGCAAGTTTGCAGGGGACACAGGCCACTTTGGCGCCGTGGTGCCTGTCATTTAGGCTTGGAGTCGCGCCGCGACGCGGACTCTGTGCCACATACAATTTTGACAGATTTTTCATTATGTGGGATTCTCGGCTTCGTAACTTCTTCGTTATAGGTCCGAATTGGCTCATTCAAGAGCCTACAGTTCACAAATCACGTACTCTACGTGTTCATGCAAGAATTTTATCTATTCGACTTCGTTTGCTAAAATTTCACCTATTAGTCCATTTTAACTTGAAACGATAAACGTTAAGTGAACGTTCAACGCTTCGTTCTTCGTTGTAAGTCAGAATCCGGCCATTTTCGAGTCTGCAACTCTATAATGACAAATACAACTTGTCTCCATTGAAAACCAATGTTTCCAAGCTCAATATCAAAATTCGACTTCCATTCCGAGAATTTCACGAATTCGACGATCGTCGTCTAATCGTGTCAATTCCGGCAAAACTTCGTTACTTAAGATTTTTAAACCGTTTCAATTGGATTCAATCCATTATACTAACATCTTGACATACATGCTTCATTAACTGATAAACATGATAAGTTATTATTAGTTCATTATGAGTTTGTAACTTATGAAAATATAGACTACTTACTATGATTCCATGACTTATCATGATCTTAATCTTTAACCACCATTCTTGCTTCTTACCTTCATACCAATTCCATTAATGTGAACATGTTACCAGCTTTTACAAGTTTCTCTTAATTCATAACTTATATAAGTATAAACAACTTATTCATGACTTATTACAGCTTAAGTCCATTTATTAATCATTCTCATCATTTCTTAGCATGCTAGTTCTACCAATACCCTCTCTAACAATGGAAGAGAAAGAAAACATGGTTCAAGAACACTTAATCTTTGATGATCACTTGATTCTTTCTTGTGCTTACTTTCTTCAAAGTATAACTTTTCCTAACTTATTATCTCTAACCAATAAGCACTTTGCTAGATGGAAGGGGTTGGATAAAATTAATCAACAACAAATAAGCTAACATGTCCCCACTCTTCTTCTTGCTTCTTAAAATATGAACTCTAGCTTTCTAGCTTTTCTAGCTTATTCTCTCAACCAAATAAGCTCTCAACTTATGTGTTTATTGGATGAAAAACTAACAACCAACAAATGAAAACAAAGCTTGCTATTTATAGGATTTCTAAAGTGAGGGCATAAGGGTCATTAGGACCTTCCACCTCCTTATTATTCATAGCTTAATGATTAAGTAAACTTGCTCCCCACAACACTTGCTCACCACACTTACTTAATCATTAAGTATACTTGATTATCACATTAATCACTTTGTGTGCTCACCACACTAACTTAGCCTCTAAGTTTACTTGTTCATCACATTGGATCATCCATGGGTTGCTCCATGGTTCTTACCCATTGGATAATTACTTTGGGCTTCTAGCATAATTTTTACTTTGGGCTTGTAATTAAACAAACATTGGGCTTACATTAATAAATCTTTGGGCTTTACATTACAAACACTTAAGCTTGCACATTAAATTACTTTGGACTTTCATATTAATTCATATTGGACTTAACCATCTCCTACATTTGGGCCTTGTCATTAATCCCATTGGACAAAACATATATTGCCTACACAATTTAACAAATCCATTACATTTGGCTTAAAGCCTTATAACGTATTATACATATAATTAGTGTATTCTAACTCATATATTAATTCATGATATACGATATACCATCATTCATACATACTCGTGTAATACCTCGTATCATACTCGTATACTCTACCTCGCACAATTTACTTATCATACAATTATTACCCTAACTTCTTAACGCTTGATTTTCCTAACGTTCTCAAATTAAGTCCACAGGCAAAATATTACGTTTTCCATAACTGAAATATTATTGGATATTACATCTCACCTAAATATACTATCATTACGTATTTCTCGGAAGTTCAAAAATAATTCCCGAGCAGAAATGCGTGAATAGTGTTTTTCGGAAAATTTCTCGGAAATCTTTTATTTTCGTCTTGGAAATTCACACACTTTAATTCTACCACGTAGCCAAAATCCTACGATGTTCTGACATTTCTAGGTCATAGAACGACCTTCGATTAGCTTGCTCCATAAATAATCCATTAAATTCATTTAATAAAAATAAAAATTTAATTCTCAAAAATCCGATTTTCTCGGGCGTTACATTCTTCCCTCCTTATAAGGATTATGTCCCCAGAATCTAGCTAATAATACCTACGCCACAGAGGATAATTTTCCTTTATTTTAATCTCGAGTTCCCACAATGCTTCTTCGACATTGGGGTTCTTCCATTTAACCTTCATCGAAGGTATTATCTTTTCACACGTGACTCATTCAAGAGCCTACGGTTCACAAATCACGACGTCTCTACGTGTTCATGCAAGAATTTTATCTATTCGACTTTTGTTTGCTAAAATTTCACCTATTAGTCCATTTTAACGAAAACGATAAGCGTTAAGTAAACGTTCAACGCTTCGTTTCTTCGCTGTAAAGTCGAATCCTAGCCATTTTCGAGTCCGCAACTCTATAATGACAAATACGACTTGTCTCCATTAAAAACCAATGTTTCCAAGCTCAATATCAAAATTCGACTTCCATTCCGAGAATTTCACGAATTCGACGATCGTCGTCTAATCGTGTGAATTCTGGCAAAACTTCGTTACTTATTATTTTTAAACCGTTTCAATTGGATTCAATCCATTATACTAACATCTTGACATATATGCTTCATTAACTGATAAACATGATAAGTTATTATTAGTTCATTATGAGTTTGTAACTTATGAAAATATAGACTACTTACTATGATTCCATGACTTATCATGATCTTAATCTTTAACCACCATTCTTGCTTCTTACCTTCATACTAATTCCATTAATGTGAACATGTTACCAGCTTTTACAAGTTTCTCTTAATTCATAACTTTTATAAGTATAAACAACTTATTCATGACTTATTATGGCTTAAGTCCATTTATTAATCATTCTTATCATTTCTTAGCATGCTAGTTCTACCAATACCCCCTTCTCTAACAATGGAAGAGAAAGAGAAACATGGTTCAAAAACACTTACTCTTTGATGATCACTTGATTCTTTCTTGTGCTTACTTCTTACTCAAAGTATAACTTTTCCTAACTTATTATCTCTAACCAATAAGCACTTTGCTAGATGGAAGGGGCTGGATGAAAATTAATCAACAACAAATAAGCTAACATGTCCCAACTCTTCTTCTTGCTTCTTAAAATATGAACTCTAGCTTTCTAGCTTTTCTAGCTTATTCTCTCAACCAAATAAGCTCTCAACTTATTGGATGAAAAACTAACAACCAACAAATGAAAACAAAGCTTGCTATTTATAGGATTTCTAAAGTGAGGGCATAAGGGCCATTAGGACCTTCCACCTCCTTACTATTCATAGCTTAAGGATTAAGTAAACTTGCTCCCCACAACACTTGCTCACCACACTTACTTAATCATTAAGTATACTTGATTATCACATTAATCACTTTGTGTGCTCACCACACTAACTTAGCCTCTAAGTTTACTTGTTCATCACATTGGATCATCCATGGGTTGCTCCATGGTTCTTACCCATTGGATAATTACTTTGGGCTTCTAGCATAATTTTTACTTTGGGCTTGTAATTAAACAAACATTGGGCTTGCATTAATAAATCTTTGGGCTTTACATTACAAACACCTAGGCTTGAACATTAAATTACTTTGGACTTTCATATTAATTCATATTGGACTTAACCATCTCCTACATTTGGGCCTTGTCATTAATCCCATTGGACAAAACATATATTTCCTACACAATTTAACAAATCCATTACATTTGGCTTAAAGCCTTATAACGTATTATACGTATAATTAGTGTATTCTAACTCATATATTAATTCATGATATATGATATACCATCATTCATACATACTCATATAATACCTTGTATCATACTCGTATACTTTACCTCGCACAATTTACTTATCATACAATTATTACCCTAACTTCTTAACGCTTGATTTTCCTAACATTCTCAAATTAAGTCCACAGGCAAAATATTACGTTTTCCATAACTGAAATATTATTGGATATTACATCTCACCTCGATATTCTATCATTACGTATTTCTCGGAAGTTCAAAAATCATTCCCGAGCAGAAATGCGTGAATAGTGTTTTTCGAAAAATTTCTCGAAAATCTTTTATTTTCGTCTTAGAAATTCACACACTTTAATTCTACCACGTAGCCAAAATCCTACGATGTTCTGACATTTCTAGGTCATAGAACGACCTTCGATTATCTTGCTCCATAAATAATCCATTAAATTCATTTAATAAAATAAATATTTAATTCTCAAAATCCAATTTTCTTGGGTGTTACATTCTTCCTCCTTATAAGGATTCTCGTCCCCGTAATCTCGCTAATAATACCTACCCACGCCACGTGAGGATAATTTTCCTTTATTTTAATCTCGAGTTCCCACAATGCTTCTTCGACAATGGGGTTCTTCCATTTAACCTTCATCGAAGGTATTATCTTTTCACACGTGACTTATCACTTCCTGTTAACAATTTGAGTTGGAAGTTAAACACTTACTAACATATTTCGCTATCTTTATATCATCTCAGTTATCCTTTTAACTCGGACTTATATGGAACTCAAATTCCTCCCTCAAAATAAGACTATACTTAGTCTTCTACTTATCCTGCATCATCTTCTTCATTCACTCGTACTCCTCGTTACCTAATTGTACTTAATTGACTCGGTCCATTATTGTGGATTGATTCAATGTTTTGAATAACATTTCTATCGTTTCATTCTGTAATTTAAATTCTAACTCCACTCCCGCCATCTCCGTTATTAACTCATTCTGAGTCGCTAACATCGATAGCTTTTCCTTACCCTTCATACTTAATGCGTCGGTTTCTACGTTTACCTTCCTTGAATGATATAAGATATCATAGTCCTCCCCCTACTGCATATTTAACTTTTCCTATGTGAAGATATATTTCGGACTCTTAAAGTCCGTGTATATCTCACACTTCTCCCGTATAAATACTATCTTCGATTGTTAATTCAAAACTATAATCGCCAATTCTAGATCATAAGTAGGATAGACCTCCTCATAATCCTCTAATCATGCGTGAGGCATACACAATAACATTGCCATGCTATAAGAGCACATAATCATGTCATCTATGTGAACATCGAGATACACTACAAAATTCCCATATCATCCGATAAAAGACAATACAGTGTGTCGTAAATTAACCTTTCTCTTAAATCTCAGTGACGTTAATGGTACCTCCTCTTTCTTTCTTACTTCCAACCGACTATACCTGTATTAAAAATCTATCTTTGGAAAATTCTTTTGCCTCTCTCAACACCAAATAGATCATCGATCCCAGGCCATGGGTATTTATTATTAATCGCTAACTTATTCCTCCTACGATAGTCGATATGCAACCGTAACGACTCCTCCTCCTCTTCCTTAACACAAAACTAACTTGCGTCATGGGTTCGGCCAATAATAATGTCGCGGTATTTTATTATCGTAATTTACTACCTTAGATTTTCTCGAGAAAACTAAAGGTTCACACTTTTCTTATAACAATTTATTATAGTTCTATGGTTAATCAACCCATTCATACCAAAATTTCCTCAAATCCTCTCGACATTAATCAAACTTATCTACCGATATACTTGCTTACTTCTATTATTCATGAAACCATTTCCACGAATATAATTAATCAAAATTAATCCTCCTCCTCTATCTTAATGTTTTAAAGGTATTTATAATCCCTTCCAGACAGACTCTTAGATAAGTCTTTCCACACGTCTTACTCACCTCGATCCTTCACTTAGGATCCCCTTGTCCCACTTCAGTATTCTCGGAGTTAAAAATTTCTGTCTCTTTGGCATACTGCCACTACCATTCTCTACCTTGGTTCCTCCCTCCCTCTTGCTCTCATCTTTTCCCTCTTTGTGGTATTGAGTCTACAACTCACTATTACCTTATTCTTTGAAAGTACCTATGCACATGTGAAATAAGCCAATCATTTGAATTTGATGATAAAGCATATACTTTGTAAGTTCAATCTTATTCATTTATTAATAAAAAGTATTAATTTATTAAAGGCTTTTAATTATCTATACCTACGCTTGTATGTATCTTTTTATAATAATGTGATAAACCCATAGTTTTAAGCAATGCTTTTAGAATAATGATTAATAAAAAGTATATTAATTTATCATTCTAATGAGATCTTTAAATTTGATAAACCCATAAAGCTTAAAAATAAAATAGTTCCCAATCAAATTCTTAGATTACTAAATAGTTCCCAATCATTGGATTAGTAAATCCGATAGATTGGTACATACATACGCTGTTTGCTCATTGATGAGGATGATTGATCTCATGATCATTTGTGTGGAGACACTAAAGCAAGTATGTAGGTGCTTATTAGAGAATAAGTTCATCGAACGTGGCTCGCTAAGGAATACCTAATGGAGTTTTATTTGCCTCACAATAGAATTCTCAGTAGTGATAGTAGTACAAGTAATCCTTGACTTGAGATCATCATAGATCTTGTGTATGATGAGTTATACTTTGACTTATTCCTTAAGACCCTTAGGGTATATCAAAGGGTATGCTTGGGTATAATAAGTTGTACATGGAGATAATGTATGATCAATAAAGAATCTACCACTTCTAATAAAAGAAGAGAATGTCCTATGTGATTCGATAAATGACAACCCAAAGAGTCCTCGGTTAAGGCGTAATGAAATTAGAAAGGAGTTTCTAATTTGCATTATTTGAGTCAGGCATTTAAGGATCGAAATACATATAATTAAATAAAATAAGACTTGACAAAGAATTTCAATGCCTTATATTTAATCGGGACATCAGATGGTGGAAGGATTGAATTGTACAGACAAATTATTTACTCAAAGGTTCTTTTTATGATTAATGTTGAAATCTATATTATCCGGAAAGTCGCTGATCGCTAGGAGGCTTATCCCTATCAGAGAATAAATATTATTTATTTAAATAAATTAATTGTTTAATTTATTTATTTAAATAAGATTAGAATTGTTCTAATTGATTTATTCACAACCTGGCTTAATATGGAGAACCTAAAGGGTCACACCATAAAAAGGAAGAATAATTATTTAAGAAGTTAATGGCATAATCGTAATAATATAAAGTTAAGTATATTTAATTTAATCTATGGTGATAGAATAAATTAAATAGCTTAATATTTATTATTTAATATTTTAGAAATATTAAATATAAATTAATAAGAGGAGTCTTATTAATATTATTACAATTATTATTATTTTAATTTCTAAAAGAGTTTAGGAATTAATTTAATATAAGTACTCTCATTTATTCCTAATAGGATTAGGAAGGAAAATTAATTAAAGGAGTTTAATTAATTATCCCTAATAAGATTAGGGAGCTTAATTAATTAAAAGAATTTAATTAATTAAATAAAACCCAATTCCTTAATTGTTAAGGTGGGTTGCCCACATCTATAAATAAGAGGAGTCTTATTATGGGTGAGGGGGTTGTTGATTTTTCAACATACGTAATAATTCCAATTTGTTGGGAGAGTGCACCCTTTCTATAGAGATAGAAAACTAGGGTTTAGCCAACCACCCTTCTTCTTGAATTTTCTTCTTCCTTGGTGGATCACCTCTAGAGGCCAAACATATGGGTGGCTAACGTTGATCAAAGGAAGGAACAAAACCCTATGGATTCAAGTTGAACGCGAAAAGGATTGAGGTGAACTTATACACGAGGAAGCTCGATCTTCAAGGGTATGATTCTTATTCATCTTTTTCGCTTAATTAATAATTATGCATAAAGGGTGATCCGGTATATGGTTTGTAAAATTTTAAACTCTATTTTTATTCGCTTCCGCATTATTTTGCAATTTGATCATTATGAATATTACAAACCTAATAAAGGGCATCGAGAGCCAAACCTTTATGCGAATTATTAATTGTTTTGAATTTGATATGTATATTGATATGTGTTTAAAACAATTTAATTGGGCATAATTTTATCAGATAAAATTTATTAAAAAAAAAAAAAAAAAAAACTATTTTTTTTTTTTGAATGCTCAAAGTATTCAAGAAATTACTTAAATCAAATAGAAAAGCTACAGGATGTTATTATATATATATATATATATATATATCATTTTAAAAAGGAAAAGAAATATATAAGGATATAGCAAAAGGTTCTATCGCTTTTTTTTCCTATATATATATATATATATATATATATATATATATATATATATATATATATATATAATATTATATTATATATATATATATATATATATATATATATATATATATATATATATATATATATATTCTTAATTATATTTATAATTAAAATAAAATATTTATTTTAATTTTAAATAAAAGTTTATTTTAATATTAAAATAAAAAGAGTTTATTTTAATTTTAAAATTGAATATTATATATATATATAATTATTTTAATCTTAAAATAAAAGTTTATTTTAATTTTAAAATAAAAGGTTTATTTTAATTTTAAAATAAAAGTTTATTTTAATTTTAAAATTAGATTTCATGCTAACTAATTAGAGTTGGAATTGGATTCCATGATAACTAATTGGAGTTGAAATTGGATTTTATTTTATTCTAAAATAAAGGAGTTTATTTGTGAATAGGAAGTAAATCCATCTTTCCTTAAATAAAGGAGTTTATTTAGATATGAAATAAGATTTCATATTATTCAAAATAAAAGAGTTTATTTGTGAATAGAAAGAGAATCCAATTTCCTTAAATAAAGGAGTTTATTTAAATATGAAATAAGATTTCATATTATTCAAAATAAAGGAGTTTATTTGTGAATAGGAAAAATATCCGTGTTTCCTTTAATAAAAGATTTTTTTTACATGGAATTGATTCCATAATTAATTAAAATAAAAGAGTTTATTTTAATTAAAGATTTTTTTTTATATATATATATGGAATCGATTCCATAATTAATTAAAATAAAGGAGTTTATTTTGATTAAAGATTTTGATTAAAATAAAATAGTTTATTTTATTCAAAATAGGATAAATTAAAATAAAATAGTTTTATTTTGATTTAAATTTGGATTAAAATAAAGGAGTTTATTTTGATTCAAAAATAGATTTTATACTAACTAAATTTGCCCATTAAATGATATCAATATATATATTAAATGTTTATTATTCATGAGATGAATGTTATTTATTGATGCATATGGTGATGTGTATGATAATAAATGGGATTGATTATGGACTATCGACCAATATGATTGATTTTATTTTAGTTGGATGCATGAATGTATGGGTTTTATTAAATGGGTCTCACAGACTCGCCTTCTCTAATTTTTCTTAATGTAAATTCTATCTCCTCCTATGTACTTCCCCTCGATCACGATCAAGGTTTCTATTTATTTTAAATAGTTTTGTAATAGGAATATTTAGAATTAATTTTGAAAAATTGGAGATCAAGGAGCAAGGAGCGTGAAGACCCGCTTTGTAATGGAGCCCTAAGTTTAAATGTAATAGTTATATTTAAATATTATTTCTTGCACCCCTAGGGTTTGACCTTTTGTTCACTTCTGGTGGCTCTAGTGAACCAAACTAGAATAAAAGTCCATAATCAATCCGTAGAATATAGTATTCTATATGTGCATGCTTATACTATATATATTATATATTATGCAAACATGCTTCGCATGTTCATTAATATGACGCGTATTTTATATATATATATGTGCATGCACGCTAAACAAGATGAGACAAATTAATAACAAACCCCTCAATTTTTATATTAAGTCCTAAGCGTTCAAAGATATTTGGAATATCGAACGTCGCCTTCTAGCATGATAAAATTAATAGAGTATTAAATATTTAATATGAGTTTGTTGTGTCACCACAAGGCAAGTATTAAGTATTTAAGATGTTAATTTATCACATTTGATGCTTATAAAGAAAATTGAACAATATTGTTTTGTTGTGTCACCACAAGGATGATATTTTTCTTTTTTGAATATATGGAGTGCTAGGTTCTGACTTAACTTGATAATTTTGATTCGGATGTGCCACCACTGATCAAAATAATCTAAGAGGCAAAATAAAAGGAGTCAGAGTTGATGTAATTGACAAAAGTTGTCTACCTATTTATTTATATATAGTTTGTCAGGTCACCACAAGGCTATATACATTTGAAATGGGATCCTTATTCTCACTAGCAAATCTTTAATTAGATTTTGTCCGAACTATATAAGTGAGGGTAATATAGTTTGAAGAAAATAGTGGGAGATACCAATTTAAAACAAGACCTAATTTATTTTGGTAATTAATAAAAGAATGTATGTTAAAATGTTGTTAATTACAAATTCATTTACGTAATTTTACAATGTCTAAAATTACTATCATCATGGGCATATTAGATGCTAAATTAATCGTAATCAATTAAACGGATTGGTTAAGGAATTTGAGAATAGTTCTCATAGTCGAAAAGCTATCTTATATCCTTAATACGCCTATCCTCGCAATGGTTGCGCATAATGCCTCCGAGGAAGAGATTGCTACTTTTAGAAAGTGGCAAGATGATGCACAATTGCTCAATGCATCATGCTCAGATCCACGAGTAACGAAGCTTCAAACAAAGATGAAACTATGGATGCTTCTACTATATTCCCGCACATCAAGTAGTTGATGGTGAGAAAAGTAGGACCGATAGATATCGACATATCTAAGGAGCTCTTCCGATCTAGAATGGCCAATGGCACTATAAGATGCATAAAAAAGTCCTTAACATTATCAATTTGATTGATCAATTAGACAACGAAGTTTTGTCATGGATGGAGAGTTGAGCCAAGATTTGATCTTCGCACTCACTCCCTTCCTACTCCTTTCACAATTGTTGTGAATTTTCATATGAACAAGCTAGATATCGCCTCACCGATTTGCTTAACATATTGAAAAATGTCGAGAGTCACTTTCCAACCAAGAAAGATCAAGTCTTACCGGTAGGGGCCAAAGGATCTTCCTAAAAGAAGAACGATTCAAAGAAGGTAAATAGAAAGGCAAAAACAAAGGATAATAAGAACAAAACTAATACGATAGCAAAGGAGTTTGCTTCCACCGCAATAAGCCCGACACCGGAAAGAAATCATGCAAGAAGCATCTTGCAGAGGCTAACCAAAGAAGCTTAGTGAAGTTTCTAAGCATAATACAATTTTGTTCATGATTTAAATAAATTTTTCTTTAAGTCAAGGTTCTACTTGGGTATTGATACCGACTTTGGTTATCATAAATATAGATTTATGAAGGGACCAAATGTAAGTAGAAAGCTAAACAAATATAAGTAATCCTATATGTGGAAAATGTAACAAAGGTTGCTATATTAGCCATAGAAACTTATAGTTTAAGAATGCCTACTGGCAAATCTATTAAGTCAATAAGTTGTTATTGTATTCCATTCTTGTTAAAAATATTATTTCCATTTTATTGTTGGACAATGAAATCTTTGGTATTATAATAAAGAACAATTGTTGTTCTATTTATAATAATAATGTTTTGTATAGAACCGAATATTACTTAATAAATTTTGTATACTGACTTACATGAAAATAATTTTGCATATTGAACAAATTAGTATAAGAAAAGGAGATGATCATTCAAAGAGTTGAATGTATGTATTTGTTGAATACAAGTGTGAATTATTTGAAAGGTTCAAAGAATTCGTAAATGAAACAAATTGACAAAGTATTAAGATTCTTTGATTAGATCAAGGAATAAATACTTGTGCAATAAGTTTCTAGATCATCTCAAATGGTTTTCTCATAATGGACACATCCCGACACGCAATAATTGATTGATGTATCCGAAAGGAAAAATCGCACCTATTTGAACATGGTGCGATCCATAATGATTTTACCGACATTCCAAAGATCCTTCTAGGGTTATGTCCTAGAAATGGTCGACATCTCACGAAAAAATGGTAACCTCAAAATCCAACCCCAAGACTCCATAAAAGTTATGGATAGGGAGGATTCCTAATCTTAAGTATGTTAAGATAAGGGTTGTCCAACTTATGTGAAAAGGTTTCAAAGGATAAGCTTGGGACAAGATTTGACAAGTGTCGATTTGTGGGACATCCTAAAGTAAGTTTAGGGTATATGTTCTATAATTCTACTTAGCAAAAGGTGTTTGTTGCAAAACACGCTTCCTTCTAAGATAAAGGTGTTTATCATTGAAAGGGCTAGTGGAGGATAATAGATCTTGAAGAGTTCAAGAACCACAAAACACTATAAGTCAAATAAGAGGAACCTATAGATATACCTATTGTACCACAAATCGAATCGTAACTCGAATAGTACCAAGATACCTAGGAGGTATGGATTCATCATGATGATGATGATGAGAGGTACATCATAGAAGATGATGATCCAATATATACGATGAGGTAAGTGTTGTAGACACTTTCGTAGAAATGGATCAAAGCAAGTTTCAAATATGGAACATTCGCTTTGATGAGGCAATCAAAAGAGTTTGATTTTATCAAAATAAGAATGAACCTAGTGTGTACAAAAGGGTCAAGCGCGTCGTGACATTCCTAGTACTATATGTTGATATACTACTTGATAAGGAATGACATACCAATGCTACAATCAAGAATGATAAAGTTGTTCAAAACATTCCTCCATGAATGGTTTGGGAAGAGTATCTTAATTGGGGATAAAATCTATATAGATAGATTTAAGAGGATGCTCGACTTAACCCAAGGAACGATGTATTCATTTGATGCTAAAGTCGCTTAGCATGGCAAACTCCAAGAGATGTCTCATGTTGATGAGCTATGGAGTGTATCTCTCTAATAGTCCCCATAGACTCTCTCGAAAAGAGAGGTCGCATGAGTGACAATCATGTATGCAATGAAATGTACGAGACCTCGATGTCGATCACCATATTATGGAGAAGTTCACTATGAGTCGCTGAAAACATCTTAAAGTGCTTAACCCAAGACTAAGGATGTGATCATATTCATGGTGGGTCTAATTAAAACTAGAGGGCTTAATGCACTCAAGTTTTTCGATGCACTAAGATGACGTAAAAATCCACTTTAAGGTAAAGCGTTATCTTGAATAGTGGTGCAAAGAATCGAAAGGTTCCAAACAAAGAAAGAGTTTGTTGGTTTAGTGATAAAGACAAAGTATATAGCTATAAATGAAGTCGCAAGTTGATTGTTTGGATTAAAAGTTCATTACGTAACTAGGAATAGTTCCTAAGTCTCATCTTGGATCTAAACATGTGTTGTGGCACTTTCATTTGATTATTAGAATCATCAAAAGATGGGAAATCACTATAGAGATAGTGGACTCTCATGAACAACATTACATATCCATTAACTAAAGCTTATCCAACAAAGCAGGATAATCGCCACTTAGAGAAGAAGAGTATGAGATACCACGACGATCGGCTTTAGTGCAAGTGGGAGATTGAAAGTAGTATGCAATACAAGCCAATCATGTTTGATGATAAAGCATATACTTTGTAACAATCTTATTCATTTATTAATAAAAAGTATTAATTTATTAAAGGCTTTTAATTATCTACATGATGTCGCTTTTATAATATGTGATAAACCCATAGTTTTAAGCAATGCTTTTAGAATAATGATGATGATCATTCTAATGAGATCTAAATTCTTAGAAAGCTTAAAACTAAAATAGTTCCCAATCATTGATTACTAAATTGGGGATTAGTGAATCCGAATAGATTGGTACATACGTTGCTTGCTCATCGATGAGGATGATTGATCTCATGATCATTTGTGTGGAGACACTAAAGCAAGTATATAGGTGCTTATTAGAGAATAAGTTCACCGAACGTGGCTCGCTAAGGAATACCTAATGGAGTTTTATTTGCTCATCAATAGGAATTCTCAGTAGTGATAGTAGTAAGACAAGTAATCCTTGGACTTGAGATCATCATAAGATCTTGTGTATGATGAGTTATACTTTGACTTATTCCTTAAGACCCTTAGGGTATATCAAAGGGTATGTTTGGGTATAATAAGTCAGTACATGGAGATAATGTATGATCAATAAAGAATCTACCACTTAATAAAAGAAGAGAAATGTCCTATGTGATTCGATAAATGACAACCCAAAGAGTCCTCGGTTAAGGCGTAATGAAATTAGAAAGGAGTTTCTAATTTGCATTATTTGAGTCAGGCATTTAAGGATCGAAATACATATAATTAAATAAAATAAGACTTGACAAAGAATTCCATGCCTTATATTTAATCGGGACATCAGATGGTGGAAGGATTGAATTGTACGGTAACTATTTACTCAAAGGTTCTTTAATGATTAATGTTAAAATCTATATTATCCGGAAAGTCGCTGATCGCTAGGGAGGCTTATCCCTTGTCAGAATAAATATTATTTATTTAAAATTAATTATTTAATTTATTTATTTAAATAAGATTAGAATTGTTCTAATTGATTTATTCACAACCTGCTTAATATGGAGAACCTAAAGGGTCACACCATAAAAGAAGAATAATTATTTAAGAAGTTAATGGCATAATCGTAATAATATATTATATATTTAATTTAATCTATGGTGATAGAATAAATTAAATAGCTTAATATTTATTATTTAATATTTTAGAAATATTAAATATAAATTAATAAGAGGAGTCTTATTAATATTATTACAATTATTATTATTTTAATTTCTAAAAGAGTTTAGGAATTAATTTAATATAAGTACTTTCATTTATTCCTAATAGATTAGGAAGGAAAATTAATTAAAGGAGTTTAATTAATTATCCCTAATAAGATTAGGGGAGCTTAATTAATTAAAAGAATTTAATTAATTAAATAAAACCCAATTCCTTAATTGTTAAGGTGGGTTGCCCACATCTATAAATAAGAGGAGTCTTATTATGGGTGTGGGGGTTGATGATTTTTCACAACATACATAATAATTCCAATTTGTTGGGAGAGTACACCTTTCTATAGAGATAGAAAACTAGGTTTAGCCAACCACCCTTCTTCTTGAATTTTCTTCTTCCTTGGTGGATCACCTCTGAGGCCAAACATATGGGTGGCTAACGCCGATCAAAGGAAGGAACCAAACCCCGTGGATTCAAGTTGAACGCGAAAAGGATTGAGGTGAACTTGTACCTAAGGAAGCTCGATCTTCAAGGGTATGATTTTATTATCCATCTTTTTCGCTTAATTAATAATTATGCATAAAGGGTGATCCGGTATATGGTTTGTAAAATTTTAAACTCGATTTTTATTCGCTCGCATTATTTTGCAATTTGATTGCATTATGAATATTACAAACCTAACCCCCCCTTTGATTATCCTTACGTGATTCCACTTCCCGATTACGTTATCTTCTCCTAAAGCGGCATTATTCGGATTAAGTAAATAAAATATCATTATTATCTATTTACTTACTTCGTTATTATTCGCCACATACCAAATCGCATCATAACAAATCATTTCCATGAAAACTTCATTATATTCATATGCTTCTTCATAGTTTGAAACTATTTACAATTTGTGTTCATAGCCAAAAGATATTACATTTTTATTCTGAAATAGTACATCACAAAAGTTGAGGTTTACAAAAGACTACCCTGTTATACAAAAGAGGGTTTTATATCACTACACACATACTTATAACTTTAGATTTCTAATAATGCATAACAGCGTCATCGTGTTTCTCATTCACAATCATTGCTACAGTATCCCGACTAATCATATGACGGGTTTGTCCTGACTCAATGGAATAACAAGCAACCTTCAGCTTGAAATACTTATGTGCACTCTCATGGATATAAGACATCCGTGCTATCTTCCGGTCCTTCTCCCCCAGTTATCTACGAAGCTCATCAGCCTCTACCTTAAAATTCCTAGCCTGCTCTGCCATAAGCACCTTCTTATCGTGCTCTAACTCAAAATCTGCTCCTGCAGACATCTTAGCTTCATGGAGATAACTAATCTCTTCACTCGATTCTGCATGTTCGTACCCAGTTGCACATTCTTGTCAATGTTTGCCAGATCTGATGCTTCCATTGCATCCGGAGGTGTGACTCCAATGTAGGTACCACCGTAATAAAATGTTACCTCTCTTTCTTCCTCCATATCATTCATCATACTAAGGTATGACGATATATCCATCTCTCCCTCTGAGTAGTCTTCCTTGGAAAAGTACTCCTCTACCTCTGACTCCGCTAAAATCACTAATGGTACCTCTGCCACTAGCATAGGTACAAGCTCTACTCGGTTCACAAGCTCTTTGCTCACCGTGTGTATATCTCTATACATCAAGCTATCGATCGACATCCTACAATAACACATAACATGTTGATTAGTACATAATACACAATAGTATAAGCACAAATCACATTTAATTTATTTAGGGTTACTTTCCATCTTTTAAATCTTTCTTGATCGAAGTTTCCTCAATACCTTATCGACTCATTCAACTTAAGTAAAGCTCGAGTTTACTTCCTTTGGACTTCTCTTCCTTAATGAGGTTATTAGCTTAAGGTTCTTCCCCTTAAGTTTTATAACCTAATGCTTTGATACCAACCAAAGGATTTTACCCAAATCCGGGTCTCTTTCAACCCGACAGATGGTGCTCCACTAAGTCTACTGATTCACACAAATATTCAATTGAAAAAGCCTCAAAAGAACGAATTTGTCTTACATATATTCCAAATCAATACTACCATTCCTCAGGTTCTTTATAACCGTTACATTTGTTCTTGTCATAATATCAAATATTATCATTACAAACCTATACTATTACATAGGTACGCTACAAGTTTGCTTTAGCCTTCACTTTATCCTTGTTGAATCCTTTGGTCGTCATATCGCCTAAGTTTGCAATCATATGGTTCAAGCAAGTGTGAGCATAACAAGCTCAGCAAGTACAACAATTTCATTTTTAAAAGCATGCTTGAAACATAGGAATCGTATATCTTCAATAACTGGATGATAGTTATGAAGTACTATCAATAATTCAAAATAGCTTTCCTTTTCCTTCAAAACATTTTACAATAACAATATTCATCAATTCTGGTTCAAGACGTGAATGTCTTATAGTTTCTTTGAAAAGGACAACCTGGCACGAAGTCCGTAAGTCCGGCATATCTTATGAGCACTTCTAGGTGATAAGCCTATAGTACTCTATGCTGATCAACACTACATCAATTAAACGTGTATACGTTTAAGTTGTGGCAACCTCACGTGCCCATCGAATACTCGATGAAAATACATTTGTTTATTCATAATCGCTTACCTTGAATCCAGTACCACTTTAGTTAGGCGTAGGATAGCGTTTGCAATTCTATATTGAAAGACTTGTAAACAGTTCAATCAATCTATCAAGATTAGTCTAGCCGAGCTAAAACTGGCATCGACACTTTCTTCAAAACCATACACGCATCTCATAATTTGAATCATTTGAAAACCTGGCTAACACGAAGGTTAGACAAGCGTTTAAGAAAACTTTCCTTCTGCGTCTGCTACAGTATAATTATGTTTCCTTTGAGTCTTTATAGTCTCTACAACACATAATCACATAACATACCACATTAGGTCATGAATGAACATATTTGGTTCTTAAAGAATCTTACCCTACTTCTCAATTTAATCCCTTATTAGATTTGTTATTATTGGTTCGGGATTTTCGTCATTCTTTACATCATTCTTACCAACTTCGTTCTCTTTTATAACTTAACTGAAATTATTTCATTAATATAACTCGGTTCGAGTTAAGTGTCCTTCATCGCGGCTTACTAACTTTATTATTAATCGAGTTTGATCGTCATTGGTTTAGGACTTATTTCACAAATAAGTGATTTATCTTCAATTGACTTATTTTAACCCTAAGTGATCTTACTTGGTTTTAATCATGACTTAACAAGGTTTGATTAAGTTCCTTAGTTCATTGCTAACAATTTCCCTTCATGTTCCACATGTAAACATTTTTCATTGTCTAAGCTTTAAGTCCGAAATGCAGTCACGCTATTATTACACTTTCTGCCGCATCATGCTGCCTCCTATTGTGGCTTGAAGACCGGACTCGTGACACTGTCATGCGCGAGTCCCTTCATTATTTGTCGTCGCAGCCACGAGTTTCAGGAGGGACACAGGCTACTTTGGCACCGTGGCGCCGGTCATTTAGGCTTGGAGTCGCGTCGCGTCGCAGACTCTGTGCCACAGACAATTTTGACAGATTTTTCATTATAAGAGATTTCCGGCTACGTAACTTCTTCGTTATAAGTCCGAATTGGCTCATTCAAGAGCCTACGATTCAAAAATCACGTACTCTACGTGTTCATACAAGAATTTTATCTATTCGACTTCGTTTGCTAAAATTTCACCTATTAGTCCATTTTTAACAAAAACGATAAACGTTCTTGAACGTTCAATGCTCGTTTCTTAGTTCTAAGTCGGAATCTGGCCATTTTTGAGTCCGCAACTCTATAATGACAAATACGACTTGTCTCCATTGAAAACCAATGTTTCCAAGCTCAATATCAAAATTCGACTTCCATTCCGAGAATTTCACGAATTCGACGATCGTCGCCTAATCGTGTGAATTAAAGCAAAACTTCAAGCACTTATGATTTTTAAACCGTTTCAATTGGATTCAATCCATTATATTAACATCTTGACATACATGCTTCATTAACTTATAAACATGATAAGTTATTATTAGTTCATTATGAGTTTGTAACTTATGAAAATATAGACTACTTACTATGATTCCATGACTTATCATGATCTTAATCTGTAACCACCATTCTTGCTTCTTACCTTCATAACAATTCCATTAATGTGAACATGTTACAAGCTTTTACAAGTTTCTCTTAATTCATAACTTATATAAGTATAAAAAACTTATTCATGACTTATTACGGCTTAAGTCCATTTATTAATCATTCTCATCATTTCTTAGCATGCTAGTTCTACCAATACCCCCTTCTCTAACAATGGAAGAGAAAGAGAAATATGGTTCAAGAACACTTACTCTTTGATGATCACTTGATTCTTTCTTGTGCTTACTTCTTGCTCAAAGTATAAATTTTCCTAACTTATTATCTCTAACCAATAAGCACTTTGCTAGATGGAAGGGGTTGGATGAAAATTAATCAACAACAAATAAGCTAACATGTCCCCACTCTTCTTCTTGCTTCTTAAAATATGAACTCTAGCTTTCTAGCTTTTCTAGCTTATTCTCTCAACCAAATAAGCTCTCAACTTATGTGTTTATTGGATGAAAAACTAACAACCAACAAATGAAAACAAAGCTTGCTATTTATAGGATTTCTAAAGTGAGGGCATAAGGGCCATTAGGACCTTCCACGTCCTTACTATTCATAGCTTAAGGATTAAGTAAACTTGTTCCCCACAACACTTGCTCACCACACTTACTTAATCATTAAGTATACTTGATTATCACATTAATCACTTTGTGTGCTCACCACACTAACTTAGCCTCTAAGTTTACTTGTTCATCACATTGGATCATCCATGGGTTGCTCCATGGTTCTTACCTATTGGATAATTACTTTGGGATTCTAGCATAATTTTTACTTTGGGCTTGTAATTAAACAAACATTGGGCTTGCATTAATAAATCTTTGGTCTTTACATTACAAACACTTAGGCTTGCACATTAAATTACTTTGGACTTTCATATTAATTCATATTGGACTTAACCATCTCCTACATTTGGGCCTTGTCATTAATCCAATTGGACAAAACATATATTTCCTACACAATTCAACAAGTCCATTACATTTGGCTTAAAGCCTTATAACGTATTATACGTATAATTATTGTATTCTAACTCCTATACTAATTCATGATATATGATATACCATCATTCATACATACTCGTGATAATACCTCGTATCATACTCAGATACTCTACCTCGCATTAATTTACTTATCATACAATTATTACCCTAACTTCTTAACGCTTTGATTTTCCTAACGTTCTCAAATTAAGTCCACAAATAGAAATATTACGCTTTCCATAACTAAAATATTATTAGATATTACATCTCACCTCGATATTCTATCATTACGTATTTCTCGAAGTTCAAAAATAATTCTTGAAAGCGTAAATGCGTGAATAGTGTTTTTAGAAAATTTCTCAAAATCTTTTATTTTCGCCTTGGAAATTCACACACTTTAATTCTACCACGTAGCCAAAATCCTACGATGTTCTGACATTTCTAGGTCATAGAACGACCTTCGATTAGCTTGCTCCATAAATAATCCATTAAATTCATTTAATAAAAATAAAAATTTAATTCTCAAAAATCTTATTTTCTCAGGCGTTACAGTAACACTACATGAATCAATAATCATTTATGTCATACAATCACATAACGAGAAGATCCAGCTCCTCAAACTTTCTGTCAGACCGAATCCGGGTTTTCTGGGTAACCCAGAAACCCAGACAGTGTCGAGTTGACACTTTCAAGCTCGATTAAGTTAGTGCTCTGATCATTAATTAATTGGTCTCATGGTCCAAATCTATACTCCTTGCATCAAGGAACAACACTACAACAACAGATCGAATAAACAACAACAACATCACAAGTTACAGCTTGATCAAAGGCTGTCAGAAAGTTCGTTCTTCATGTTTCTGGAAAATCCCAGAAATGCAAATCAGTGCAAGTGGCCTACTTTGACCACTTGCTACGATCGATATGTTGATTTTTTTTATGGGATCTTAAGGCATGGGTCTACAGTCCATATTACCATCTACAAGATGTTCATAACAAAAACATCAAATCACTTAATACCTGACAGATCTGAGCTTCGAGAAATATTGTCAGACTCGGTTTTTTAAATTTCTGGGTTTTTCCAGATTTTGACCCGGTCAACGGGCTTTGACCGTTAATAACACACGATCTAGACATCCAATGACACTGATTCCACTTGCAGATTAAAGAACACATGACAAGCTACAAATTACAACTTTAAAACAACAAAAATCATAAACGAGCAAGGATCTGTGGCCACTGACATTCGGTTGTCAGACCACATTTCAAGCTCAAGAACAGTTTTTGAAAAACACCATTTTAAGGCACTTTAATGCTATGGATCCATGATGGATCAACATAGATCATCTAAAAACATCTTTTAACACAAATATAAACACCTAAACACAAAAATTTTCTTAACAATAAGGATCAAAAATCAAATTAGGTTTATACCTCTTAGCTTTAAATTCTTGATCTTGATCTTCCTAATTGATCTTGGTTACTCAAGGGGCTGTTTTTAGGATTGAGTAACTTGAAAAATTCAGAGGTTTTGTGTGAGAGATAGTTGGTGAAAGCTTTATATCAAAATAAGCAAAATATGAGAACTTTCTCTCTCTAATTCTATATATATTGCTTAGATGCATGAATGGTCTGATGTTTCTGTCAAAGGGAGGTTAATTTGGTGATATTTTAATGCCACAAAGTCAAGCATTAGGTTACCTACTAAAGGTCTTTGTATTTTTCCAAGTTACCATTTAAAGAAAATGAAAAAGGGCATTTTGGTCTTTAGCATTATATTTTTAGTGGCATACTTGACATTGTCCAAGCCCTTAGGGTTTAACCCTAAGGTTCTAACCCTTAGGTTTTAAATATTTAGTTTCTAAAAATTTCTAATTAAGGTTTTTAGTTAGAAAAATTAAAAATTAAAATTTCTAAATTACAATTAGGGTTTTCTAATTAAATTAGGGGTTCCTAATCATATTAACATTTACTAAACACATTCAGCTTACTAATTAGGATTAGGGTTTCCTAATTAGGGTTTAGGATTCCTAGATTTATAATTAGGGTTTATCGACTTTCAATTAGGGTTTCTAACTGTACGTTAGGTTTTCTAAATCTGAGATTAGGGTTTCTAATCTCTTATTAGGGTTTATAAATTTTAAACCTTATTTGATCAATCATTGATCAAAATTTCTCTTTAGTACAAACACATACTCATCAATATGATTATTTTAATTATATTTTCTATCGAATCCCTATCTAGAAATTAGGGTTAGAGTTTCTAAAGCTGTTAAGCACAACTCTACTCTAATTTACCAGTCAATACATAAATTGACCACTTCTTGAAACTCGTATCACATGTACATAGTACAATATTAACAGTCAATATTAATAAATAAGAAATTATTCCTAAAATTTGGATTATTCGAAATCTCGGGTTATTACAGTTTACTAGCAGGCAAACGAGGTAAAAGCTGGGTTTGAATCTTCCATTTTCCTATTGACGAGGATCAAGGATTCTGATGTTGATTTGAATTTGATGTAGGTTCCCGGCTTTACACAGCCTCGTGGGAACTGGTTCAGCATACACTCTCTGTATCAGGCTTTGCATCCAGATTACCGAGGTATTGTGCATGGTTGGGGCTTTGGGGCGTTCTTTTCCATTCTTCCCCGCCGTTGTCCCTGGGGTTACCTCAGGGCATTATCTGAGCGTTGGTTTCACCAGACTCAGTCTCTCTATTTGTTAGATTGTGAGGTGATGATGACGCCGATGGATTGGAGGTTTATCACTGGTATGGAGGTTGGAGGGGTGCCAGTGCCATGTACGGCAAATATTACCCCGACTGCCGTTAGATCCTTGATAGGAGTTTCGGCTTAGACGCTTGTAGACACTCAAAATTTTCTACACACCTGTCACTGACATTGTAGGAGGGCAGATTCATTTTTCAGAGATAACCCTGGAAGACAGTTCACGTCAAGTCCGGATACTACCAGAAGTTCAGTCTCAACCCCGGAATACACACTGGGAGTAACAGTTCCAACCTCGGAGATGACCCCAAGGCATACAGTTCTAATACCAGAAATTCCACCGGAGAAGACCGGTCCATCTCGGAGATAACCCCGAGGTATTCAGTCTGAGTCCCAACACTAGGAGTAGCATTTACCAACCTTGGTGATAACACCAAGGAAGGCAGTTGCAGTTCCGGAGATAACCCCATAAATGCTTGTTTCAAATGTATGCAATCAACTTCTACCTCGGCGCTCACATCGAGGCACTTAGTACAAGACATGGACATAACCCCAGGAAGACATGCACATCTCAAAGATGACACTGAGGACCTTCAAACACTTGCGTGCATCCAATCTCGTGATAACCACCGAGCAATGACCGCTTTATCACCCAAACTAGAGATAACCCCGGTGAGGGACAAAGTCATCATCTTTCCACCTTGACGCCACATCACACCATCTCAATATTCCATACATACATTTCTACATAGCAATGTCCCACAAGAATCAAGAAAAACCAATCCCTAGTGACTATTACGCAGGGTAACGGATAGAATTTGAAGCTTGAAGACCTGAGGGCATCATCCCATCTTCCTGACTTTGTACAACCTCTAATCCAATGTCATTGCGTAACTCTCAACAACGGCGATCCGAAATAGGTCTTACATACCTCAATCGGATGCCCGGATTGCAATTCTGAAAGTTCGAGCGGATATTACAGTGCATGCGTGCACGTACTTCGAGACGATGTGACCCGCGAAGCCCGGGGCAACCCGAGTAGCCGCATGTACATCTGCGGCCTAGCCGAAGGTACACCTGTGGCTCCCCCCTCTATAAATAGAGGGCTTGCGGTGGCCATTTTAAAAAAAGAAAAGGCGAGGAAAACATGTCAAATTTGCTCCGTACTCACCCTATACTGAGTTCTTTCTCATTTTAAACACTTGTAAGCTCACATATAGTTACTTTTGTACTGGCGGGAGCTGAGTGTTCATCTACTTTAAAGATATAGAAGTCTTTTTTGGCAGCCCACTGTAAGCCTTCTCATACACTTTAAAGCATTTCTCTTCATCTTTGTACACACCCTTCTTCACGTTGAGAGTCGTGTTGCGTGTGTTTTCCCGGACTTTGGTCTGTGGTTTTATTTTAGTTTGTATATACATATATATATATATATATATATATATATTTATATATATGGACTAACATTATCGAGTTATGCCTCAATTGAGCCTAGACTTGATGCAGAAGCGTTATATATATATATATATATATATATATATATATATTTCGTCACTTTGGAGTTTACTTAAGTGGCGCTTGATCGCTTTTGACTTTCTTTACGTTTTGTCCCGCCTGGAGTTTCCTCCGTGGCCGTTGATGACTTTTACAGCTTTATTTATATTTTTATGATCCCCCATGGATGTGCTTCGTGGTGGCTGATCATGTCTGTATTTATATATTTATAGCTTATATATATATATATATATATATATATATACATGCTTACTGCTTTCATACAAATTGCGGCATCGTGTGAGCCTAGGAATCATGTGATCACAAATTCAGTCTATTGGATCTAGATTCGGTTCCCGTGATGGACATTTTTAGCTGTAAGTAGCTTGTAAATTTATTTGCAATGTCTGGATTTCCTCAGATGGTTTTCATACCCACGAGGAGTTCGGCATCATTTTGTACATTATTTTCTTATAGATGCTTCGCATCTCAAAAATAAAAGCAATCAAGCCGGACACTAAATAAAATGAAAGTGTAAAAGGTCTCAATTACTATTGAGCACAAGGGTTTAAAAAACCTCTTTTATAAAACATCACTGCCATATCTTGATTAAAATTGAATTTTTACATAAATTCAAACCATGTGTATATAGGTGTGAACGAGGCCTCGCACTACTTCCAAATTACAGCACATTGACCCACAAACACACACATATTCATATAACAGTTTCTTGAAAAGTGGTGGTCACCGTGGTAACACGGATGTCGGGGGGTGCCTAACACCTTCCCTCCGCATAATCAAGTCCCCGAACCCTAATAAATCTTGGTTTCACCGACCCGTTTAGTAGTGTCACATCACTGGGTCAATGTGCAAACCTTTTCTCGGTTATGTTGGTACAACCATTTAAAAAACCAACTATTGACTCTTAACAGTCCATCGTCGATATTATACATGTCGGACCTTTTTCACTTATTTTTTCAAACAAATCTCACCTAACATGAGAACACGAAAGAACAAGTAATGAAAATGGACAACTAAAAATCCCAACATTGACAGCGCTCAAGGGAAGGACCGTCCGTACGGGTCCTTTGAGCATAGATGCTATGAGTGGGCTATTGAGTGAGCCCATGCCCACTGATGTGAGAGTCAGGGATCGCATTCTTCGGTGATTGTTCCTGGTTATTATCAGGGGTTGTTTCATAGTAGACAACTCTTCCACGATGTTATTCGCTTTGATCAGCGCCACTCGGGAGGTGGACCGTATTGGAGAGTATGATTGGGGCTCCCACGCCTTTGCCTATTTCCTCAAGGGAATGCGCATGCGTTCGTAGGGCTTGACAAAGGCTTGGTTAGGATTTTACCCGTTTCTGCTGGTGAGTATTTCTCTTTTGATTTCCCATCTATAGGTTAAGAGTGTTGACTGACCGCAGATGTTTGCCTTTGTGTTGGCAGTTTTGGGCCTATGAGAGGCTTCCATGTTTATGTCCTATTAGTGTGTTAGGTTTAGACACCTATCCACGAGGACAATGATGACATCACTCCATATTGGCAGAGGTTCCTATAACTGAAGGTTTCACCCATTGTCGCCTACAGTTGGAGTTGTTGACAGCTGATGCCATCACTTGGGTTCCCTATTCTGGGGAACATTTGACTATCGGCTTTGAGGAGGGATACCCGACTGGTGTTGAGTATGTGATGTCCACCCGCTGGATTCCTCTCTTCACAGATGGAGGATGGGAGCTCTATTTAGGAGAGCGTGTTATTAGGAGCACCACAAGAGAGATTCATGTACCAATCTTGCCTCCTGTCAGGCGTTATTGGCCTATGTCGCAGTCGCCTGTCAGTGATATCCTGTTGATGGGCGTTGACGGCTTTACTTTGTTAGAGGGTCCGTTTACCTAGGAGGCATTATACCGCTGGTGGTCCCCTCATACCATCGGAGCCCAGACCCGCGCAACTCAGTTCATGGGGGATATGGTTCCTGGAACCGTGATGATGACGAATTGGATGACCTATGTCCGAGATCTAACTCATTTGACACAGATTGACAATTTGACCCTGTGACGCCCCCAAATCTGAGTACTTGAAATATGTAGTTGGTGCTCCAGGATAACATTCATTCAACTACTAAATGTGTTAATTAAACAAAATTATTATATCAAAGTTATCTACCTTCCCAGTCTTGAGAACCTATAAGTCATACATTACATAATGTTTAGTGTTTCATACTACCAACAGTTAAAATAAATAACATTATATAACCTAATCCTTCAGCTTCCCCTTCCCTTTGTCCTTGCTGAAACCTTCAGGTCATGCTAGCTTAGCTGAAAACATTTAAATTTAAAGCAAGAATGAGCATTTAAGTGCCCAGCAAGTAATAACAATGAATAAAGATTATCTAAAAGAATTTAAATGTTTTCTTTGGACGACACTCCTACAACGAAGCAATAGTTGTGAAGTAAGCTTAAATAATACTGAACTACATATCAATTTTATCTCAAATTTTGAAACTACGTATTGACTATAAACGGGGAACAGTTTACAAACTACGAACTTTATTTTTAATTTTGAAAAGGTTAAACAGAACTTCATCTGCAAACTGTCATGTCTTACGGACACGGAGGGTGATCAGCCTGTTATGCCATGTATTGATCAATACTACTTGTTCGAATGATATATCTTGTCCACCTTTGGCGCATAAAAGTTTCCCATGTTTGGGATGTTCATAATTAGTTTGGAATCTGAACTAAAATAATTCAGCTGAGTAACAATAATGTTCTATTCTGGTCAACGATATTTTTAAATCTGTGTCTAGCTGAGTTAAATAGCTTAGACAGTTTTTAAATAACATATACATACCCGAAAACTAGTAGGTATGTGTCAACAGTTGATTAAATACAATTATTATCCAAGTGAGGGCACTTGTATAATCTAACTTAACTATCTATAAACAGGGTACATATATTGATCATACATTACTACTGTACTGGTAAACGAATTGAGTTCGATCACTAGCATGAATATTATGGTTTAGATACATGATCAATAACAGTAGAGTTAAAAAGTCTATATAACAGGAGTATAGCTCACTAACTTACTTACACAGGATTATTGAATAGGTAGATACAAAGAGTAGGATACTTGCCTGACATACGGCTTACACAATTTAGTCTTATCTTTTAAAATGAGACCTATCATTCATAAGGTTATTCTTTTGATCGGAATATAAATCATAATACATAACACTGCTATTTGTAGTCAACATATAGCTTAAACACATTGTCACATAGTTATAGCAGTCATTCTAACATAAATAATTACTTATCAGGTTAATATATACAAGTGCAGAATTCAACTTTGGATTCATTCCTAATTATCTTGAAATGACTTTATCGGGTAATAATCGAGTTTATATTCATTTAAACTCTATTCATTACTTCAATACTTTAAAATATTAATCATATTATTTTCCAAGGTATTATAATAATTTTAAATAATTATTATAATTTATCATGATTTTTCAAATACTCAAATCATTTTAAATGATTTACATATCGAATTAATTCCATTATCATTAATATTTAAATAATATTAAAATATTAATGAAATACTTAACAAAATATCAAAGTTATATATAATAACTCAAAATATTTTAAAAATACTAATCTTCTCCTTAAATGATTTTTAAACCATTTAAAATCCTTTTAAATAATTATCATTAATATTTAAATATTAATGTATTATTCATCAAAATATTAAAAGTCATTTATTAGAACTTAAAATATTTGTATATCATTTATATCATTTTAAATGATTTTTAAATCAATAAAACCATTTTTAAACCTTTTATTTAATATAATTATTAAATAAATATATTATCATTTATATTAAATTATTAATGAAAATTACCTCAAAATATTAAAAGTCATGATTTATAACTTAAAATATTTTAAAATGCCTTTTATTATTTAAAATAATTTTTATAACATAAAAATCATTTTTAATCAATTTATTTAATACATTTATTAAATAAATGTAATACCATTAATATTCAAATAAATAGTAATATTAATGAAAAATGTCAATTTATCAAAAGTTAATTTTATAACTTAAAATAATTTTTAAAACAAATTTTATAATTTTAGAAATTTATTTCTATTTTTAATGAATTTTTCTAAATTAGAAAACTAAAATAATTAAATCAAATAAGCTAAAGGCTATAGCGACAGTTTCTGTCACAATAGGTGTTCTTGAGGCTCAAGAACATTCAAACTCAGTTGCTAAGGTGCTTACTTTGACCGTTCATTACTCGTTGTACATTATGTTTCTGGGCAAGGTTTTGTAATGATTATGTGGTATTGATGTAATACCACATGAATCATCAACTAACAGGGTCATATGGTAACATATCAGCAAACTATAAAGACTCAAACAAACTGTCAGACATATTACAGGTTTTACGGGTTACCCGAAACCCGATATCTCAAGTATCACCTCGCGCCCATTTAATCATGGGTTCAGGCTAATGTTAATGTGTTCTAATAGTTCCAGTGTGTAGTCCACATGTCAAGGTACATATATCAATTATCAGATCAGTCAAACTACATCATATTCAAAAGATATCATACGGTCAAACCTTGTCAGAAAGGATGTCCTTGAGTTTTCTGGGTTTCCCAGAAAACCGAGTTCGTGAACGAGCTAGCTAGTTTGACCATCATTTATTTTCATTCTGTTGTTTATCTAAGTGATATAAGAGCATGAATCTGTAGTACACATACAAGAGTATAATCTAAATACACTAACACAAGCAAAACAGCAAACACAAGCAAGAATTGGGCCCATGAACTTGTTGTCAGACACTGATGAACAATTTCTGGGTTACCCAGAAATTAGAAAGACATGGTCGAGCGGGCTACTTTGACCATCCATTACTTATAATCTGTTGATTGTTTGAGTGATATAAAGGCATGGATCTAGAGTCTATCTAACAGGCTATATACTAGATACAATAACATCTCCAAATCTCCTAACATCTGACATATATTAGCCTTAAAAAATTATGTTAGACACAGATTTTGAGTTTCTGTGTTGCCCAAAAACTCTTGGTCATGCTCGGTCAACTGGGTTTGACCAAGAATATCTTGTATTCTAGACATGATCTAACCATGATTTCAAGTCCAGATTAAGTCCTTATAGCAAACTACAAGTCTAAAACAGAAAACACACAAAATCATTAACAGAAAAGAATCTACAGCCTCTGACTTTTGCTTGTCAGACAAAATTTTAGAGTTCAAAGGTAGTTTTGAAAACTTTGATTTTAAAGCACTTTAAGGCTATAGATCTATGATATAATATTATAGAACATTATATAATATCTTCTAGTATGCATCTAAACACTTAAACACAAAATTTATCCTAACATGTAAGATCAAATAGGGCTAGGGTTTTGTACCTCTCTCTTGAAGATGCTTTGATCTTGTTCTATACAACTGATCTTGGTGTTCTAGAGGGTTGTTTAGGGACTGAAATTGTAAGACCCCAACTTTTATAAATAAAGATGAATTTTCTATAAATATTATTTTTGAATATTATGGAGTAAATTTGATATAATGTTATAGTTGTGGGTAAT
Organism: Panax quinquefolius; assembly: GCA_020205615.1. NCBI lineage: Eukaryota > Viridiplantae > Streptophyta > Magnoliopsida > Apiales > Araliaceae > Panax > Panax quinquefolius. Next base: position 88,238,142 of record CM035172.1, on the reverse strand, counting down.
ATTTATAAATTTTGCAAAGTAAGCAAGTTGTTATAAAATATTCGTTTGGTCGGGGAATATTCTTTTTTTCGAGGAATATTCGAAGACGGCATAATCCATTGTTGAACCCCACAACGGAATTTTTGTCGGATTGAGAAAATGACAAAAATACTTAATGAAAATAACTGCGGAGGTGTTACCATTAAAACTGTTGAACTATCCGGTAGTAAAAGTACAATAATACGCATGGTTTCATAGTCGCACACGGTATTGATTATTGATGCTTACGTGAGAAGTCATTCAGTTTTGTTCAATTATTGCTATAGTAATTGTTGCATAGTATATCACATTATTTGATTCAATTATTGTCGATATTTTTTATATTGTTAAAATCAATAATTGAGATGAAAAAATTATTAATATTATTATTTTCAATATTAACGATGTCTAAAAGTTCATCAAGGAGAGGTTTGGTCACCTAATTGCGCGCCCAAGAGGAGAAATCCTTATTGAAAGCCCCTCTTTCACGGGAACGACACAGTCGATTAATATTGTGAATTATAATAATGATGATAAATGTTGTTAAAAATATTGAGAGGATTTTATTTTTTATTTTTTTTATGAAGTAGTTGTTGTAAATTTTGCTTCTAATTTGGATTTCCATTTACCCATTTTTTTAAATAATTGATAGAAAATTATTTAATATAAAATAGGTGGGGGCCCACTGTGGGGCCCATATGTTAAAAATTGGTTTATCTGGGGAAGGTTTTTCAAAGTGATTCACATGGAAGATTTTCCAAAAGTCATGTATAGATATGTTATATATATATATATATATATACATTATTATATATATAAAAATATATAATATATATATAATCTTAATGATTTTGGGGTGGGGGAAATCTGGGAACACGTGGGGTCATTTTTTTATTTTATATGTATATATATATATTATAATAAGTTTTATTTTATATAAAAAATAGAATATATTATATTTTATTGTAAACCAATCTGGACCGTCCGTTAAAAGTAAATCAATCTGGACCGTTCATGGGTTGGTTACTATTCATTCCATTCTTCTATAAATAGAAGTTCATTCCTTCATTATTTCTTACGAATTCATTGAAACTCTAGAGAGAGAAATTATATAGAGAAAGAAGAAAAGTATTCTGCTACTTAACTACTCTTATATTCAGTTCTTTTACGGTAAGGTGTGTTATTCTTTCTTATTCATGAAGAGAACTGTTGTTATTCCATTGCTTATTATTCATTGGAATAACTTTGTATCTGCCGGATTTACCCTATACTTGGTGACATTCTTCTATTATTATGTTGGAACATCCTGCATGCAGGTGTTTTACACCGACTGGTTCCGCTCTTTATTATTATTACATTGGAACATCATATACGTGTGTTTTACAATCAACCTCGGTTCCGCTCTTTATTATTATTCTCATTGGAACATCCTATCAGTGTGTTTTACATCGGACCTGGTTCCGTCTTTATTATTATTCTGTTGGAACATCATGTCTGTGTGTTTTACACTGGACCTGGTTCCGTCTTTATTATTCTGTTGGAACATCCTGCTTGCGTAAAATTTTGCACGACTTTGGTTCCGTTATTATTATTCTCATTGGAATAACTCGTCTGCATGCAATACCGCATGCATGGTGATTTCTTTTGTTATTCCATTCTTTATTATACTCAGTTGGTTAAAGTTTTGACTTCTATACTCCATGAAATTAGTAGAATATCCTTGATATTTGCGCTTCATCCAGTATATTTTCATGGAAATATTCTTCTTACGATCATTCTTGAATTTTACTCTACAAGCGATATCATGTTGACAATTTGGACATTATTAGTTCTGGATAAATTAATTCTTGAACTTGTTTTATTGAATTCTTATATCATTGTCATCATCCTCATGTTTATATTATGTTGAAAGTCATCTGTGGCCTGTAGTGCATAGATGGACTTGGTATGATTATGACCAGGATTATTCGGTGTAATCATGACCGTAATGTTACAAATGATGTGGTAAAAGTTATCATTGGCCCGTAGTGCATTGATGGACAGTTGTTGGCATGATCATGACCATTAATGAATACACGAATGTCCTTGGTTGTAGTGCATGGATAATTTGTGGTCGTGATACTAAAGAATATCCTTGGTCGTAGTGCAGGGGTGATTCGATGATGTGGATTATTTATTAAGTCGAGTCCCAAATGATAAAAGTCATGAAAACTTTTTAAATCATAAAAGATAGTAGATTTTATTCTCAACTTGACTCTTTTAATGAATTGCTTGTTCAATTGCAGCTTAAACTTGATGTTGTTATATTTTATCGCTTTAACATCTTTGTTGAAGGCTAACGATAATTTATTCTCGCATTATCTTAGTCATAATATTTCTTCTTGGGCTAGTTGAGCTCCCCTTTCTTTCACCGTTCTCTTGTGAAATGAGAACATAGCGAGGACTAATCGGGGAACGGAATGACGGTCCGAGAGGATAGCATTAGTAGTCCTCACTATTCTTCGCGTGAAATAGTGTGTTAATAATTGTAATGAGGACTCCTTTTGAGTTTGTATAATCTCTAGTAGACAATAATTGTATTCAAACTCTCACGATTATGTTTTGTCGTATTGTACCACGACATTTGTATTAGTAAGTTGTATTTTAATTTTGTACCATGTATCGGCGACCCAAGATGGGTGATGTATACCTAATTTTGGGGGCGTCATAGTTGGTATCAAAGCATAGGGATATGATCCCTTGCTAAGATGTGAGAATAGTACGAGGAGGTGAGAGACGGGAAATTCCTTTGCTAGTATGACCTACCTAAGTTTATGTGGTATTTAATTGGTCGGTCAAAATTTAGGGATAATATGTTACATGTCAATTAACCTTTGTTTTGTGGCAGTATCTGATAATGACATCCGAGAATGTTGAGAATAGCAATGGAGCACAAAAGCGCCGTTAATTCACCACATATCAATAATCGGGATAATGTGCATCGAAGGCGACAATCCTCATGCAAACAACAACACTGACCAAATGATGAATGGTCAAATGTTCAGGGGCTTTATGCAATTCATGCAACAGCAGGCGAGAGCGGCTCCTGTCCAAAATGCAGGTGGAAACACTGGAAACTCTCGGGCGGTCACCGCTAAACAGTTCAAGGAGTTGGGACCACCGGAGTTTAAGGAAGAACCAAAACCACTTATGGCGGAAGCATGGATAAAGCAGATCACCAAGATATTTGATGTCTTGGGATGCTCCAAGGAGCATAAGGTTCCCTTCACCGCCTTTATGTTTGCTTTTGAGAGGCGGATTCTTGGTGGGAATCGGTAAAACGTACTCAACCTGCCATACTGAAGATGTATTGGGATAAGTTCCAAGAGTTGTTCAACGACAAATACTTTTCCGAATGTATTCGTCACATGAAGGAGGTGGAGTTTATCAAGTTGGAACAAAACAATATGATCGTGTCGCAATGCGAGGCTAAATTTGCGAAATTATCCCGGTTTGCGTCCCACTTGGTGGATAATAAAGAGAGAATGACATGGATGTTTTTAAGAGGTTTGAAGCTGGAGATACGTCAACATCTTATTTCTCATAAACTATGTTTATATTCAGATGTTGTAAATAGGGCTCAGTTAGTGGAGCGCGATAACGAGTCAACGCAACTAAAAGAAGAAGCGGTAAGCAAATGATAATACCAAATGAGAGCGATCGTTGAAGCGGTGACAACAAGCATGGAGGGAATCAATGGGGCGTAAATGGTAACCACTTGGTGGTAATCGTAATAAAACAATAAGAATGGACATTTCAAGAAGAGGAGATTCAACAATGATGAAAAGATCGTCAAGACCAAAAGACTGTCGTTAAGGAAGGAGAACGACCACATATCATATGTTTCAAATGCGGAGGGAAGGGGCACATCAGTCCAAACTGCATGATGTCGTCCAAAGCATGTTATAATTGTGAAAAAAAAGGTCACTTAGCCGATTTTGTCATTCACCAAGATAAATTCACTAGGATGGAGGCACCAAAGTAGTCCCGGAAAAAGTCAAAACCTAGTCTGAAGGAGAGCGTTTGTTGTGACCTCCCGTAAAGCAAGGAACCCAAATGAGGTCATCACGGGTAAGCTTATCATAAACTCTAATGAAATTTATACTTTATTTGATACCGGTTCTACCCATTCTTTTATTTCTCCTACTTGCGCTCATTAATTAAATTTGACTCAAGAGAAATTAGACTTTGACTTATCTGTGGAAACTCCGTTGGGAGAAACCTTCATTACATCCACTGTTTATAAGTCTTGTTTGGTTCAAATCAGTACCCTCACATTACCTGTAGATTTTATTTCATTGAAAATACTTGCATTTGATGTGATTCTAGGGATTGATTGGTTAACTACTCATCATGCAAAAATCGATTGTTTAGTAAGGTTGTTAGCTTTCATATTCCTAATCAACCTATTATGCGAATTCAAGCGACCAAACCATTAAAATCAATCACGGTCATCTCAAGCCATAAAGCTATTCGTTTTATTGAAAAAGCGGATGTCAAGCTTTCTTAGCTCATATCACGATTTAAACAAAAATACGTCGCCATTGAACGATATTTCTATTGTTAATAAATTTCTTGACGTATTTCCCGAAGAACTTCCCCTGCCTACCCCTGAAGCGTGAAATTGAATTTTGTATCGACCTTGAACCCGGTACAAAACACATTTCCAAAGCCCCATATCGAATGGCTCCTATTGAACTTCAGGAGTTAAATACTCAACTGTAGGAATTGTTAGACATTGGCTTTATTCATCCTAGTACTTCTCCTTGGGGTGCTCCTGTTCTATACATGAAGAAGAAAGATGGGATTATGCGACTTTGTATTGATTATCGGGAGTTGAATCGTGTCACCATCAAAAATAGGTATCCATTGCCACGTATTGATGACTGTTTGACCCGATTGCAAGAGCCAAATTCTTTTCAAATATTGATCTTCGTTAGGATATCACCAATTGAAGATTAGAACCGATGGCAATCCAAAGACGGCTTTCGAAACTCAAATGCGGGCATTATGAATTCTAGTCATGTCCTTTGGATTGACTAATGCTCTCTTTGCCTTCATGGATATGATGAACCGGTATTCAAGGAATATTTGGATCACTTTGTGGTCGCTCTTTATTGATGACATCCTTATTTATTCAAAAAGCCATAAAGATCATGAGCAACACTTGAGGCTAACACTCCAAAAGCTTCGTGAATACAAGCTTTATGCCAAGTTGAAGAAATGCGAATTACGGCGAGGAAGTAGCATTCCTTGGGCACGTAGTATCAAGTCATGGAATATCTGTTGACCCAAAGAAAGATTGAAGCAATTCAAAGTTTGGGAGCAACCTAAATCGATGATCAAGTACGTAGCTTTCTCGGCTTAAATTTGGTTATTATCGGAGATTCATGGAAGGATTTTCTCGAATTGCTACTCCATTAACTCAAATTGACTCGATGAAGATACAAAATTCGGTTGGAGCGAAGAATGTGAGAAGAGTTTTCAAGAACTCAAGAGGAGACTCATTTCAAAGACTGCTACGACAATACCATCCGGCTCGAAGGGATTTGTCATCTACATGTGATGCTTGAGCAAAGGGTTGGGATGTGTTCTCATGCAACATGGGAAAGTCATAGCCTATGCCTCAAGACAACTCAAAGAATATGAGAGGAATTATCCTACTCATGATCTAGAGTTAGCAAATTATTGTCTTTTGCACTTAAAATTTGGAGGCATTACTTGTATGGGGAGAAGGTGGAGATCTTTACGGATCATAAAAGCCTCAAATATTTCATTACTCAAAAGGAACTCAACATGCGACAACGACGTTGGCTTGAATCTGCTGAAAGATTATGATCATACCATCCAATACCATCCCGAAAAGCGAACATGGTAGTAGCGACGATTGAGTAGAAAGATCATATGCAAGTACGAGTGTGATATTGTCAACGCAGGCTCATTTCGTGTGACTTGCAAATGATGGAGATAGAGTTAAAGACTCCATGGACCCATGTGATGATGGCGAATATACGAGTAGAACCGACTTTAATCGATAAAGTTAAAAGTCGCTCGAGTTACGAGACTTGGAGTGATGCGTATGAGGAAGAAAGTACAAGAAGGTGCTATGCGAAGCAAGAATCGATGAAGAAGGAATACTTGAGTCAACTCCGGACTTTGTGTTCCTAACGACCACGATTTAAAGTATAAAATCATGATGGAGCGCACAACACACCGCTTGCAATCCATCTTGGGAGTACCAAATGTATCATGATATTCGCCATACATTTTGGTGGAGCAATATGAAGAGAGAGATAGCGTTGTTTATCTCAAGGTGTCTAACTTGTCAACGAGTTAAAGCGAGCATCAAGTACCAAAAGGTCCATTGCAACCACTTGAAATTCGAATGGAAGTGGGAGCACATTACCATGGATTTCGTTACGGTCTTCCTAAGGTTTCTCAAGGCGTAGATGCGATTTGGGTCATTGTTGATAGATTGACCATGTTCCGCTCATTTCTTCCGACACGAGAAACTTGTACACTTGAACGTCTTGCTCGTATGTACATAAACGAGTTTGTAAGACTGCATGGTATCTGCCAGTATCCTTAGTTTACGATCGAGACCCAAGATTCACTTCACGATTTTGGGTTAGTTTGCAAAAAGCTATGGGCACAGACTTACGATTTAGCTCGGCATATCATCCTCAGATGGACGGACAGTCAGAGAGGACTATTCAAACTCTTTAAGATCTATTAAGACTCTGTGTCCTTGATTTCAAGGGAAGTTGGGACAAGTTCTTACCATTGGTGGAGTTTTCCTACAACAACAGCTTATCAAGCAAGTATTGGCATGGCTCCATTCAAGCGTTGTATGGAAGAAAGTGTCATTCTCGAGATCTTTGGGATGAGGTGGGTGAAGCAACGTTGTTGGGGGGTCGAAGTTGAATACGTATGACTACGGAAAAGATTCAAATGATCCGACAACGTATAAAAACCTCACAAGATCGACAAAAGAGTTATGTTGATCTTCATCGAAAGGACGTGGAATTCGATATAGGAGATCATGTGTTGTTGCGTGTTGCTCCATGGAAAGGAGTTACGAGATTTGGAAAGAGAGGAAAACTCAATCCTCGATTCATCGACCCATTTTTAATCCTCGATCAAGTAGGAACTGTGGCCTATAGACTCGTTTTACCGCCAAGTATGTCTCGTGTTCATAACGTTTTTTATATATCCATGTTACGTAAATATGTGAAAGACCCGAACCACATTATTGAGTTAGAATCGGAAGAAATAGCGGAAGATTTGACGTATGAAGAGGTTCCTATTCAAATCTTGGATAAGAAGGAACATATTCTACGCTCCAAGGTTATACCTCAAGTCAAAGTTTTGTGGAGAAACCACGATGTTGAGGAAATGACTTGGGAGTTAGAATCGAAATGAAATCAAGGTATCCTTACCTCTTCGACATACCAGTATCGTACCCTAATTTCGAGGGCGAAATTTCATAAGAATGGGAGGTTGTAAGACCCCACTTTTATAAATAAGGATGAATTTTCTATAAATATTATTTTGAATATTATGGAGTAAATTTGATATAATGTTATAGTTGTGGGTAATATTTATTAATTTTGCAAAGTAAGCAAGTTGTTATATAAAATATTAGTTTGGTCTGGGAATATTCTTTTTGTGGGGAATATTAAATACGACGCGGCATAATCATTGGTGGACCCCACAACGGAATTATTGTCGGATTGAGAAAACGACAAAAATACTTTATAAAAATAACGGCGGAGGTGTTACCATTAAAACTATTGAACTATCCGGTGGTAAAAGTATAGTAATACGCATGGTTTCATAGTAGCACACGGTATTGATTATTGATGCTTACGTGAGAAGTCATTCAGTTTTGTTCAATTATTGCTATAGTAATTGTTGCATAGTATATCACGTTATTTGATTCAATTATTGTCGATATTTTTTATATTGTTAAAATCAATAATTGAGACGACAAAATTATTAATATTATTATTTGCAATATTAATGATGTCTAGAAGTTCTGTCGAGGAGGTTTGGTCACCTAATCATGGCGCCAATAGGGAGAAATCCTTATTGAAAGCCCCTCTTTCCTCGGAAACGACAGTCGATTAATATTGTGAATTATAATAATGATGATAAATGTTGTTAAAAATATTGAGAGGATTTTATTTTTTATTTTTTTATGAAGTAGTTGTTGTAAATTTTGCTTCTAATTTGGATTTATTTACCCATTTTTTAAATAATTGATAGAAAATTATTTAATATAAAATAGGTGGGGCCCTTGTGGGGCCCATATATTGAAAATGGGTTTGTCAGGGGAAGGTTTTTCAAAGTGATTCACGTGGAAGATTTTCCAAAAGTCATGTATAGATATGTTATATATATATATACATTATTATATATATATATATAAATATAATATATATATATATATATATGTATAATCTTAATGATTTTGGGGTGGGGAAATCAGGAACACACGGGGTCATTTTTATTTTATATGTATATATATATATATATATATATATATATATATATTATAATAAGTTTTATTTTATATAAAAATAGAATATATTATATTTTATTGTAAACCAATCTGAATAGTCAGCTTAAAAGTAAATCAATACTGACCGTTCATGGGTTGGTTATTATTCATTCCATTCTTCTATAAATAAAAGTTCATTCCTTCATTATTTCTTATGAATTCATTGAAACTCTAGAGAGAGAAATTATACAAAGAAAGAAGAAAAGTATTCTGCTACTTAACTACTCTTATATTCAGTTCTTTTACGGTAAGGGGTGTTATTCTTTCTTATTCATGAAGAGAAACTGTTGTTATTCCATTGCTTATTATTCATTGGAATAACTTTTGTATCTGTGATTTTACCCTATACTTGGTGACATTCTTCTATTATTATGTTGGAACATCCATGCATGTGTTTTACACCTGACACGGTTACATCTTTATTATTATTACATTGGAACATCATATACGTGTGTTTTACAACCTGAACCTAGTTCCGCTCTTTATTATTATTACTGTTGGAACATCCTATCGTGTGTTTTACACCTGGGACTGGTTCCGCCTCTTTATTATTATTCATTTGGAACATCATGTACATGTGTTTTACATCGGACTGGTTCCGCTCTTTATTATTCATTAGAACATCCCGTCGAGCAAATTTTGCCTCGACACCGTTCCGTTATTATTATTCTCGGAATAACTTTTATCATGCTAAGTACCGCATGCATGGTGATTTCTTTTGTTATTCCATTCTTTATTATACTCGGTTGGTTAACGTTTTGACTTCTATACTCCATGAAATTAGTAGAATATCCTTGATATTTAAGCGCTTCATCAAGTATCTTTTCAAGGAAATATTCTTCCGATCATTCTTGAATTTTACTCTACAAAGCGATATCATGTTGACAATTTGGACATTATTAGTTCTGGATAAATTAATTCTTGAACTTGTTTTATTGAATTCTTATATCATTGTCATCATCCTCATGTTTATATTATGTTGAAAGTCATTTGTGGCAGTAGTGCATAGATGGACTTGGTATGATTATGACCGTGGATTATTCTATTGTAATCATGGCCGTAATGTTACAAATGATGTGGTAAAAGTTATCATTGGCCCGTAGTGCATTGATGGACAGTTGTTGGCATGATCATGACCATTAATGAATACACGAATGTCCTTGGCTATAGTGCATGGATAATTTGTGGTCGTGATACTAAAGAATATCCTTGGCCGTAGTGCAGGGGTGATTCGATGATGTGGATTATTTATTAAGGTGAGTCCCAGCAATAAAAGTCATGAAAAACCTTTTAAATCATAAAAGATAGTAGATTTTATTCTTTACTTGACTCTTTTAATGGATTGCTTGTTCCGTTGTAGTTAAACATGATGTTGTTATATTTTATCAGTTTAACACTGTTGAAGGCTAACGATAATTTATTCTGCATTATCTTAGTCATAATATTTCTTACTGGGCTAGTTGAGCTCACCCTTTCTTTCACTTTTATTCTCTTGAAAATGAGAACATAGCGAGGGGCTAGTCGGGAACGGAGTGACGGTCCAGAGGATAGCATTAGTAGTCCTCACTATTCTGTGAAATAGTGTGTTAATAATTGTAATGAGGACTCCTTTTGAGTTTATATAATCTCTAGTAGAAAATAATTGTATTCAAACTTACAGTTATGTTTTGTCGTATTGTACACGACCGTTGTATTAGTAAGTTGTATTTGAATTTTGTACCATGTATCTGACGACCCAAGATGAGTGATGTATACCTAATTTTGGGGGCGTCACAGAAATACTTAGAGATTTCATGGCTTGGAGAGAGAGAAGAGTTGGTTGAGTTTTTGGGTAAGAAATGAGACTAAGTTTAGACTTTTTTCTCTCTTTAAATCTATTATGTTTGATTCATGTATCTAGTCTTGCAAGGTGTCAAAGGAGATAAGATTTGGCTGGGATTTTACACACATGGGAGATCTTAGCATGGTGAGTCACAAGATTTGCCACCACATTTGCTTAAAACATAAGTAAAGGGTAATTTGGTCATTTTGCACACTAAAGGGTATTTTGGTCTTTTTCATCTAAATTTTAAGGGTGGTTTGGTAATTTCATATATTTCCCATAACTTTTAATCTTAGGATTTGCTAATTACCATTAGGGCTTGCTAATTTCTAATTAGGGTTTAAAAATTAGGGTTTAGGGTTTCTCGGTAATGAAATTAGGGTTTCTACATCATCGTTAGGGTTTTCCCTAATTAGATTCATAATCACTAACATGCCTCCTTGATCACATATACCTGAATAATAATCAGTCTTAGTTTCCTAGTTGGGGTTTGAATTAGGGTTTATCGGTTTAAACTTAATGTTTTCTAATACTCTGCTATTTCTGATCAACACTGAACTATACACACATACAGTATATATATATATATATATATATATCATAATGAAATATAATTATTATATACTAATATTCTCATCGCTTGTTCATAATCCATGAATTAGGGTTCTGGACCATAACTGACTTAACTTTCATTATCATTAAACTTAAAATTTTAAATTGACTATTCTATTAAATCCATATCGCATATATTCAAAGTATTATTACTTGATAACTATAATCATAATAATTTGTAAAATAAAAAAAATTATTCGTAAAAATATAGATATAATTATTCGAAAATTTCTGGGTCTTTACATTATCCCTTCCTTATAAAGATTTTGTTCCCGAAATCACCATTACCTTACCCTTAATATTAAGGTTTTATCCTTAGATTTTTATTATTATGAAAAATTGAATTACTATATTTTCCCCTCCTTATAAGATTCGTGTTACGAATCCGGAACTCAAATTCTTCCTTCAAAAATTTTTCTATTAACGAATTATTATATTATTTTATCAAACTTATGATAAGAAATAGGTTAAATCCGAATTAGGTGTATATATTAATATCGTTGATCGGGTTCATACCTAGAACTCCATCTCCGATTGCGATTGTATCTTGAACTGTCATATTGAAGGTCCTTGCAGTTGATTTTCTTTGTGGAGTTGGACCAGTTATTGCTAGCGTCCCACTGCTTTTCCCTGTATTGACATTTCCCCCATCAGCTCTCCTTTTCGGACATTCCTTACCTTATGTTCTATTAATCCACAAATAAAACAACCACTATTCATCCTTGGATTAGGACAGTTAGGAGAGATATGTCCCTCCTGCCCACACTTGAAACACACCGACTTTCCCTTCAAGCACTCACCCGAATGATTCTTCCCACAGTTTCCACATTGCACCATCTACTTCTTCACACCCTCTTGCTTAATTTTGATATTTCTTAAATTGTCCCCTTTTCTCTTTCCCATCTTACTTCCACTACTCCCTTCCACTTTGACCGCTCCTTCAATCTTAGCCTTAATCTTCTTCTCCTTATTGTAAAGAGTCATGACTTCACTTCCCTCTTCGGCTATGATAGCCTTGTCCAACAGTGCTACAAAAGTACTAATCTGTAACACCGCCACCTTGTTGTAGAGCCAGGGTTTTAAGCCAAGCTCAAACCTTTGTGCCTTCCTCGCTTCCGTGTCCACTTGATGTAGAGCGAACCTAGCTAATTCATTAAATTTTGTGGCATACTCCACAACTGACATGTCCCTCTACTTCAACTCCAGAAATTTCACTTCTATCTTAGCCTGCATACTAGTCGAAAAATAATTCTCAAAGAACAGTGTTTTGAACCTAGTCCACATCACCTCTCCTACTCCAGCTCTAGTTTGATTAGCCTCCCATAAGAAATTTGCCTCCCCTTTCATCATATAAGTGGCAAAAGCTGTCTTTTGCCCTTCTACTACCCTAGCGATCACAAAAGCCTTTTCTATCTCCTTTATCCAAGTCTGAGCTTCTACCGGGTCAGTTGTTCCTCTAAACTCTGGCGGTCCTACTGCTTTGAAGTCTTTAAAGTTTGCAAATCGATTGTCCGGCTGATTTCCCCCGGCTAGTACTGCATTCTTCATAGCTTGAGCTATCATGTTAGCAAAATTATGTATTGGGTCTGGTTGTTGTTGTCCTCCAGCATTGTTGACAGATTCTTCAACTCTTTGGTTTCGATTTTTTCTTCTTGGCGACATTATCTGATAAAATCATAAATTATCCTTTTATTGACTTATATTCTATGTCTTATCGTATATGTTTAACATATAACGCATGATTTCAAACTCAAATAATCATATACTCAAAATATTAACTTTTGAAAACTTGGTTTACTGTATTATCAATTATCAGATAGATACATAAAAACTCATTTCATTAAACAAACATATACTCATATTCATTCAACTAATTCATAGTACTTTACACATGATAACACATATTGTTATAAGCATCCGTTATCCATTTATGACCACAAAAATCGGGATTTGCTACTAAAACTTATACAAAAGTTAGGAATAATACATTACACACTCTTACATATCATATCATTAAACATACAAATTCAAATACTAATACAGGGAGGGTCATACCATTGTGGTAGAGACACTGAGGTCAGTCACGTATTGCCACACCTATCCTGCAGGGGTGTTTATAGGCAGCTCGGTCTTGTTGTATGTGTGGTTCATGTCACACTTGAGACCGATTGGCACGTTTCGATGGCATGGGTATTATTTTTCCCATGAGATAGCCATGTCTTACTCTTTTCAGTCAGCGGAGTGTGTAGATGTTGCATCTTGGTCGATGTTCTTGGCAGGGATTGGAGATCCATTTGACATTTTTCGTATGCATGTGGCTCACTTCTCTCCCATGACTTCATTACTCATGCACTGGGCATGGATTATCTCCCTCTGGCTGGTTTGAGGGGCATGACCACATATCACCCACTGGCCGTGATGTCACAGTTTGACCAGTTTCAAGATGTGCATCCTTTTGAGGGGGCATTAGGTCAGAGTTTGTCATCTCACCATTTGTCAGCAGAGGATAGATACAGGGTGTATGCCTGTTGGGATCAGCGTGAGAGTGCTGAGTTTTCTGTTAGAAACCCAGGCTGTTCGACATAGTATTCTGCATGGATGGAGACAGAGATTGCATCAGCTGTGGCAGTATCCACAGTGTCGGGGATTGATTCAGATGGTGGAGACCCCATGGAGGACATTGATTCTCACTTCGAGGAGGAGCCATTCACTGGGTTGCCAGCAGCTCTTGTAGATTCTCCCAGTACGAGTACTACTTTGATCCAACATTCAACATAGTATTTAGAGCAGAGTCTTCATCTGATGACCTTCGAGAGAGATCAGGCAAGGTCCTTGATGTTGACAGCTCTTGATGGGAGAGACGGCGCTCTGTTAGAGAGAGATGAGGCATTAGCTCAAAGAGATGACGATGTTCTTTGAAAGGTGATGAGGCGGATCATCTAGAGATGCAAAGATTGTTGAAATTTGATAGCTATATCTCTGCGCATGATATCATTCATGTATAGATAATCTTGTAGTGAGGTCCCTTACTTTCCGCATCATTACTGTAGATGAACACATATATTGATGAGCATAGTGCCACCATGCAATTGGTACAGTCATTGACTCTGACTGTAGAGACCCCTCATGCAGGAGATCACAAGCGTTACCTCCTTCTTCCGAGAGGGATGCCATGTTAGGCTTGATAGCCCGCATACACACTGACTTGTAGATGGGCTTGTATTTTCCTGCACATACTAGCTTAGCCATTTTATCATTTACAGTACATATTGCATATATCAAACAACATTATATATAGCAGGGAAACATATTTTGATCGCTTCCCTTTTAGTTATGGCTTATTGCTTGCTTGATGTTTTCCTGTTTCTCCAAGGCTTATGTTCTTGATGTATTCTGAACTTCTCCTTGATGGATGGACATTGAGATGTCTCATGATATTTCAGAATGGATCGTTGATCTGTGTGTATTCCCTACCTTCTTTGGTGTCTTGGGATTGGTGTATGGAGATGTAGAGAGGAGTGTGGCTTTCCTCTTTGAGGTTGACCGCACCACAGATGGTCGCCGATACTCCTTTGTATAGGGGAGCCCAGGTAGTTCCATCTCTTATGGATTGGTGTTTGTGACGCCCCCAAAACAGGTTACATCACCCATCTTGAGTCGCCAGATACAAGGTACTAAATACAAATACAACTTAATAATATAACTGTCGTGTACAATACGACAAAACATAACCTATGAGTTTGAATACAAATATTGTCTACTAGAGAGTACAAAAACTCAAAATGAGTCCTCATTACAATTATTATCACACTATTTCACAGAATAGTGAGGACTACTAATGCACCATCTAGGACCATCACTCTGTTCCCCGACTAGTCCCAGCTACGTTCTCATTTCCTGAAGAGAATAGTGAAAGAAAGGGTTAGCTCAACTAGCCCAGTAAGAAATATTATGACTAAGATAATGCAAAATAATTTATCGTTAGCCTTCAACAATGTTAAACTGATAATATATAATAAATATCAAGTTTAACTGCTGCGGAACAAGAAATACATTAAAAGAGTCAAGTAGAGAATAAAATCTATTATCTTCTATGATTTAAAAGGTTTTTCATCACTTTTATCATTGGGACTCGACAATAAATAATCCACATCATCGAATCACCCCTACACTACTACCAAGGATATTCTTTAGTATCACGACCACAAATTATCCATGCACTACGGGCCAAGGACATTCGTGTATTCATTAATGGCCACGATCATGCCAACAATCATCCATCAATGCACTACGGCCAATGAGGACTTTTACCACATCATTTGTAACGTTACGGTCATGATTACAATCAATAATACACAGTCATAATCATACCAAGTCCATCTATGCACTACAAAAGCCACGATGAATTTCAACAAAATATAAACATGAGGATGATGACAATGATATAAGAATTCAATAAAACAAGTTCAAGAATTAATTTATCCAAGAACTAATAATGTCCAAATTGTCAACATGATACTTCTTTGTAGAGTAAAATTCAATAATGCTCAGAAGAATATTTCCATGAAAAGATATTGGATGAAGCGCAAATATCAAGGATATTCCACTAATTTCATGGAGTATAGAAGTCAAAGTTTTAACCAACTGAGTATAATAAAGAATGGAATAACAAAAGAAATCACCATGCATGCGATAGACCGCATAGGCAGGTTATTCCAACAGAATAATAAATAACGGAACCGTGTCCAACGTAAAGCAACGCATGACACGTGATATTCAAAGTAATAATAAAGAATGGAACTGTGTCCAAGCGTAAAACGCATGACATAGATATTCCAACAAAATAATAAAGAATGAAATAACAGAAGAATTTCACCAAGTATAGGGTAGCCCACGTATACAGGTTATTCCAACAGAATAATAAATAATGGAATAACAAAAGTTCTCTTCATGAATATAAAAGAAATAATACCCCTTACGGTAAAAGAAACTGAAAATAAGAGTAGGGAAGTAGCAGAATACTTTTCTATAGTTTTTCTATAAATTCTCTCTCTAGAGTTTCAGTGAATTTGTAAGAAATAATGAAGGAATGAGCTTCTATTTATAGCAAAATGGACTGAATAGTAACTAATTCATGAACGGTTCAGATGGATTTACTTTTAAACGGACGGTCCATATTAGTTTACTATTAAAACTTAAAGCAACGGTCCATACTGATTTACTATTAAAACTTTAAACCAGCGATCCATATTGATTTACTATTATAACTATCCACCAGCGGTCCATATTGATTTACTATTATATCTTCAACCAACTATTCGAAAATTAGCACATCTCCTCATGGAATAATATTGTACCCAAAAATAATTTGGACCGAAAAAATATATATTTTACGGGTGAATAGTACTCTGTGAATAGTAACTCCTATACGAAAAGTGTCCCGAATACCTGATTGAACAATATATCCTCCAAACATCAATTATTATCGAAACAAATGTCGATTCCCACTAACACAAATAATTCCAACACTATAAATTCATCTATAATTAACACGAACTTATTCATTATTAATATTATAATTCACAATATTTAACAACCAGGTCGTTCCTAGGAAAGAGGGGGCTTTCCGATAAGGATTTCTCCTTATTGGCGCGCAATTAGGTGACCAAACCTCTCCTTGAAAGAACTTCTAGACATTGTCAATATTGCAAATATTAATATGAATAACTTTGTCGTCTCAATCATTGATTTAATAATATATCATATTATGCGAGATAATCTTTGTAACAATAATTGAATCAATAATATGAGAGATATGATGCAAAGAATTATCGTAATAATAATTGAGTATAACCGAGTGACTTCTCGCGTAAGCATCAATAATCAATACCGTGTTAACTCTTCGTGCAACTACGCCAGATTACTATACTTTTAACACCGGTGTTTCAACAGTTAACGATAAAACTTTCGTCACGTTATTTTCATAAAGTATTTTTGTCGTTTTCTAACTACGACAATACTTATATTGTGGGGTCCACCAATGATTGATAAGGTGTCGTCATTTAATATTCCCCTCGCTAAAACGAATATTCCCAGACCAATCAAATATTATATAACCACTTGCTTACTTTTTGCAAAATTTATAAATATTACCTGAACTATAACATTATATCAAATCAACACCATAATAATCAAAATATAATTCGACAAAATTATTCTTTATTCATAAAAGTTAGGGTCTTACAACCTCCCCTTCTTATGAAATTTCGTCCTCAAAATTAGGGTACATACCTGGTATATCGAAGAGATGAGGATACCTTGACTTTATCTCAGATTCTAACTCCCAAGTCATTTCCTCCACATCGTGGTTTCTCCACAAAACTTTGACTTGAGGTATAACCTTGGAGTGTAGAACATGATCCTTCTTATCCAAGATTTTAACGGTAACTCTTCATACGTTAAATCTTCCTCTATCTCGCCTGGTTCTAACTCAATAATGTGGTTGGGTCTTTCACATATTTATAAACATAGATATGTGAAAATATTATGAACACGAGACATACTTGGCGGTAAGACGAGTCTATAGGCCACAGTTCCCACTCGCTCGAGAATTAAAAATGGGCCAATGAATTGAGGACTGAGCTTTCTTTTCTTTCCAAATCTCATAACTCCTTTCCATGGAGCAACACGTAACAACACATGATCTCCAATATCGAATTCTACATCCTTTCGATGAAGATCAGCATAACTCTTTTGTCGATCTTGTGAAGTTTTTATATGTTGTCGGATCATTTGAATCTTTTCTGTAGTGATACGTACCAACTCCAGTCCCAACAACGTTGTTTCACCAACCTCATCCCAGCATACTGGAGAACGACACTTTCTTCCAAAAAACGCCTCAAATGGAGCCATGTCAATACTTGCTTGATAACTGTTGTTGTAGGAAAACTCCATCAATGGTAAGAACTTGTCCCAACTTCCCTTGAAGTCAAGGACATAGAGTCTTAATAGATCTTCAAGAGTTTGAATAGTCCTCTCTGACTGTCCGTCCGTCTGAGTATGGTATGACGAGCTAAATCGTAAGTCTATGCCCATAGCTTTTTACAAACTAACCCAAAATCGTGAAGTGAATCTTAGGTCTCGATCAGAAACTATGGATACCGGCATACCATGCAGTCTTACAATCTCGTTTATATACATACGAGTAAGATGTGCAAGTGTATAAGTTTCTCGTATCGGTAAGAAATGAGTAAACTTGGTCAATCTATCAACAATGACCCAAATCGCATCTATGCCTTGAGAAACCTTAGGAAGACCGGTAACGAAATCCATGGTAATGTGCTCCCACTTCCATTCTAGAATTTCAAGTGGTTGCAATGGACCTTTTGGTACTTGATGCTCTACTTTGACTCGTTGACAAGTTAAACACCTTGAGATAAACTCATTATCTCTCTCTTCATATTGCTCCACCAAAATGTATGTCGAAGATCCCGATACATTTTGTACTCCCAAGATGGATTGCAAAGCGGTGTGTTAGTGCGCCTCCATCATGATTTTATACTTTAAATCGTGGTCGTTAGAACACAAAGTCCGGAGTTGACTCAAGTATTCCTTCTTCATCGATTCTTGCTTTGGAATAGCACCTTCTTATACTTTCTTCCTCATAATGCGCATCGGCTCCGTGTCAGCTTGAGCGGCTTTAACTTTATCAATTAAAGTCGGTTCTACTCAGATATTCGCTATCATTATATTCCATGACTTGATACTACGTGCCCAAGGAATGTTACTTCCTCGCCCGAACTCTCATTTCTTCAACTTGGCATAAAGCTTGTATTCACGAAGCTTTTGGAGTGTCGACCAAGTGTTGCTTTCATGATCTTCACGGCTTTTGGAATAAATAAGGATGTCATCAATAAAGAAGGCGACCACAAAAGTGATCCAAATATTCCTTGAATACTCGGTTCATCATATCCATGAAAAGAAGAGCATTAGCCAATCCAAAGGACATGACTAGGAATTCATAATGCCCGTCTTAGAGTTACGAAAGCCGTCTTTGGAATGTCATCCGGTTCTAATCTTTAATTGGTGATATTCTAACGAAGATCAATCTTTGAAAAGAATTTGGCTCCTTGCAATCGGGTCAAACAGGTCATCAATACGTGGGCAATGGGTACCTATTTTTTGATGGTGACATGATTCAACTCCAGATAATTAATTCAAAGTCGCATACTCCCATCTTTCTTCTTCACGAATAGAAACAGAGCACCCTAAGGAGACGTCTTAGGGCCAGAAAGGAAACCAATGTCTAACAATTCCTGCAATTAGGTCTTTAACTCACGAAGTTCAATAGAGCCATTCGATATGGGGCTTTGGAAATGGGTTTTGTACCGAGTTCAAGTCGATACAAAATTCAATTTCACGCCTGGGTAGGCCGGCAAGTTCTTCAGTGAATACGTTAGGAAATTTATTAACAATAGAAATATCGTTCAAAACTGACGTATTTTTGTTTAAATCTGTGACATGAGCTCAGAAAGCTTGACATCCGTTTTTTAATAAACGAATAGCTTTATGGCTTGAAATGACCGTGATTGATTTTAATGGTTTGGTCGTTTGAATTCGCATAATAGGTTGATTAGGAATATGAAAACTAACAACCTTACGAAAATAATCAATTTTTGCATAATAAGTAGTTAACCAATCAATCCCTAGAATTACGTCAAACGCAAGTATTTTTAAAGAAATAAGATCGACAGGTAATGTACGGTTAACGATTTGAACCAAACAAGACTTATAAACAGTGGATGTAATGAAGGTTTCTCCCAACGGAGTTTCCACAGATAAGTCAAAGTCTAATTTCTCCAGAGTCAAATTTAATCATTGAGCGCAAGTAGGAGAAATAAAAGAATGAGTAGAACCGATATCAAATAAAGTATAGACTTCGCTAGAGTTTATGATAAGCTTACTCGTGATGACCTCATTCGGGTTCCTTGCTTTCTGGGAGGTCACAACAAACGCTCTCCCTTGGACTACCGGCTTTGACTTTTCTGGGACGGCCTTTGGTGCCTCCATCCTAGCTGAACTTGTCTTCGGTAAACGATAAAATCGGGCTAAGTGACCTTCTCTTCCATAATTATAACATGCTTTGGACGGAATTGTGCAGTTTGGACTGATGTGTCCCTCCCCTCCGCATTTGAAGCATATGATAGGTGGTCGTTCTCTTTCCTTAATAACGGGTGCTGGTGCTGACGTCTTTCCATCATTGTTGAATCTCCTCTTCTTGAAATGTCCATTCTTATTATTTTGGCCCTGATTACGACCGAAGTGGTTACCATTTCTGCCTGTTGATTCCCTCCACGCTTGTTGTCACCGCTTCGATGATTGCTCTCCTTTGGTTGCGTTGACTCGTTATCACGCTCCACTAACTGAGCCCTATTTACAACATCTGAATACAAACACAGTTTATGAGAAATAAGATGTTGACGTATCTCCGGCTTCAAACCTCTTAAAAACATTCGCGTCATTCTCTCTTCATTATCCACCAAGTGGGACGCAAACCGGACAACTCGGCAAACTTGGCTTCGTCTGCGCGACACGGTCATATTATTTTGCTCCAACTTGATGAATTCTACCTCTTTTATATAGATTTAATACTTTCGGGAAAGTACTTGTCGTTGAATAGTTCTTGGAACTTTTCCCAAGACATCTTCAGTGCGGCAGGTTGAGTACGCTTTACCGACTCCCACCAGTAATATGTCTCTCCTCACAACAAAAAGGCAGCAAAGGAAACCTTTTGCTCCTCGGAGCATCCCAAGACATCAAATATCTTGGTGATCTGCTTTATCCATGCTTCCGCCTTAAGTGGTTTTAGCTCTCCAATAAACTCCGGTGGTCCCAGCTCCTTGAACTATTTAGCGGTGACCGTCAGAGAGTTTCAGATGTTCCACCTACATTTTGGACAGAGCCGCTCTTGCATTGCCGCATGAATCACATAAAGCCTCCGAACATTCCATCATTCATCATTTGGTCGGTGTTGTTGTTTGCATGAGGATTGTCGCCTTCGATGCACATTATCCCGATTATTAATATGTGGTGAATCAATGGTCGCCTGTGCTCCATTGCTATTCTCAACATTCTCGGATGTCATTTTCAGATACTGCCACAAAACAAAAGGTTAATTGACATTTATAATATTATCCCTATATTCTGACCGACCAATTAAATACCAAAAAAAAAACTTAGGTAGGTCATACTAGCGAAGGAATTCCCCGTCTCTCCCCTCCTAGTTCTATTCTCAAATCTTAGTCAGGGATCATATCCCTAAACTTTGATACCAACTGTGACGCCCCCAAAACAGGTTACATCACCCATCTTGAGTCGCCAGATACAAGGTACTAAATACAAATACAACTTAATAATACAATTGTATGGTATACAATACGACAAAAACATAACTCATGAAGTTTAAATACAAATATTGTCTACTAGAGAGTATAAAAACTCAAAAGGAGTCCTCATTACAATTATTATCACACTATTTCACGTAATAGTGAGGACTACTAATGCACCATCTAGGACCATCACTGCTCCCCGACTAGTCCCTAGCTACGTTCTCATTTCACTCAAGAGAATAGTGAAAGAAAGGGTGAGCTCAACTAGCCCAATGAAGAAATATTATGACTAAGATAATGCAGAATAATTTATCGTTCGCCTTCAACAATGTTAAACTGATAAAATATAATAAATATCAAGTTTAACTACAGCAGAACAAGCAATCCATTAGAAGAATCAAGTAGAGAATAAAATCTACTATCTTCTATGATTTAAAAGGTTTTTCATCACTTTTATCGATGGGACTCTTCTTAATAAATAATCCACATCATCGAATCACCCCTACACTACGGCCAAGGATATTCTTTAGTATCACGACCACAAATTATCCATGCACTACGGGCCAAAGACATTCGTGAATTCATTAATGGTCATGATCATGCCAACAACTGTCCATCAATGCACTACGGGCCAATGAGGACTTTTATCACATCATTTGTAACGTTACGGTCATGATTACACCAAATAATACCTGGTCATAATCATACCAAGTCCATCTATGCACTACAGGCCACAGATGACTTTCAACAAAATATAAACATAAAGATGATGGCAATGATATAAGAATTCAATATAATAAGTTCAAGAATTAATTTATACAAGAACTAATAACGTCCAAATTGTCAACATGATACTTCTTTGTAGAGTAAAATTCAAGAATGCTCGGAAGAATATTTCCATGAAAAGATCTTCGGATGAAGCGCAAATATCAAGGATATTCCACTAATTTCATGGAGTATAGAAGTCAAAGTTTTAACCAACCGAGTATAATAAAGAATGGAATAACAAAAGAAATAACCATGCATGCGATAAACCGCAGACAGCGAAGTTATTCCAATGTAATAATAAAGAATGGAACCGAATTAAGGCGTAAAACGCATGAGGATAGGATATTCCAATGTAATAATAAAGAATGGAACCAAGTCCCAGATAAAATGCATAGACAGGATATTCCAACGTAATAATAAAGACTAGAACCGTGTCCCAAGTAAAATGCATGCAGACGTGATATTCCAATGTAATAATAAAGAATGGAACCAAGTCCGTGTAAGAAACGCATGCAGACAGATATTCCAACAAAATAATAAAGAATGAAATAATGTAAGAATTTCACCAAGTATAGGGTAGCTCATGATAAAAGTTATTCCAACAGAATAATAAATAATGGAATAATCAAGTTCTCTTCATGAATACAAAAGAAATAATACCCTTACTAAAAAGAAACTCAAAATCGAGTAGGGAAGTAGCGTAATACTTTTCTATAGTTTTTCTATAAATTCTCTCTCTAGAGTTTCAAAGAATTAAAGAAATAATGAAGGAATGATCTTCTATTTATAGGAGAATGGACCGAATAATAACTAATTCATGAACTGTTCAGATGGATTTACTTTAAAGCTACGGTCCATATTTGTTTACTATTAAAACTTAAAAAGCAACGGTCCATACTGATTTACTATTAAAACTTTAAACCAGTGATCCATATTGATTTACTATTATAACTATCCACCAGCGGTCCATATTGATTTACTATTTTATCTTCAACCAACGGTCTGAAAAATTAGCACATCTCCTCATGGAATAATATTGTACCCAAAAATAATTTGGACCGAAAAGGAATATATTTTATGGGTGAATAGTACTCTGTGAATAGTAACTCGTGAATAGTAACTCCAACACGAAAAGTGTCCCGAATACCCGATTAAACAATATATCCTCCAAACATCAATTATTATCGAAACAAATGTCGATTCCACTAACACAAATAATTCCAACACTATAAAATTCATCTATAATTAACACGAACTTATTCATTATTAATATTATAATTCACAATATTTAACAACCAGGTCGTTCCTAGGAAAGAGGGGGATTTTCGATAAGGATTTCTCCTTATTGGCGCGCCGCAATTAGGTGACCAAACCTCTCCTTGTGTAACTTCTAGACATTATCAATATTGCAAATAATAATATGAATAACTTTGTCGTCTCAATCATTGATTTAATAATATATCATATTATGCAGATGATACTGTAATAATAATTGAATCAATAATATGAGAGATATGATGCAGCAATTACTGTAATAATAATTGAGTATAACTAAGTGACTTCTCATGTAAGCATCAATAATCAATACCATGTGCTACTGTACAACTACGCGTATTACTGTACTTTTAACACCGGGTGTTTCAATAGTTAACGATAAAACTTCCGCCGTTATTTTTATAAAGTATTTTTGTCATTTTCTAACTACGACAATACTTCTGTTGTGGGGTCCACCAATGATTGTGTTGTCGTACGAATATTCCCTGCTAAAACGAATATTCCCCGACCAATCGAATATTATATAACCACTTGCTTACTTTGCAAAATTTGTAAATATTACCCACAACTATAACATTATATCAAATCAACACTATAATATTCAAAAATATAATTCGAGAAAATTATTCTTTCTTCATAAAAGTTGGGGTCTTACAGTGTTTCTCTTTGAGGACTCAACCGCAGCTTAGATGGTCACCGATTCTCCCGTTTACATGGGGAGGCCAGGTAGTTCCATCCCTTTGGTCTGAAGCCAATGAAATGTGATGGATTGAAGGATGAACCCAGTACCGTTGACAAGTTTTTGTGTTTTGGTAGGGGGTAAGACCAAACCATGAATGGCTGCCTACGTACTCCTATTGAAGAGGAGATCAGGTCTGCGTAGTTCGAACCTGGTGTAAAGGTTCAACGTTATATGTGGCAAAGTGGTGTAAAGATGTTTTTTTTGTTTTTGTTTTTATAGTAAGAAGGGTGTAGAAATGTTTTTTGTTGTTTTTGTTTTATTGTGACCGGACCATATAAAATGGCTACCTACGTACTCCCGTGTATTGGGGAGGTCATGTCGGCATAGTTTGCCCCATGTACAGGGCAGTTTGCAGCTAAAAAGTTTAATCCCATGTACATGATAAACTGAAGGTGTGAAAAAGTTTAATCCCTGGTGGGATAAACTAAAGGTGTGAAGGGTTTAATCCCTAGTGGGATAACCTAAAGGTGTGAAAGGTTTTGAAAACCTGCGAGGAGTGAAGGATCTGGTTATCTGAAACCAGGCTGCTGGTTGGAAAGTGTGTTTGTCCCTGATGGGGTTGGGTGTGAGGAAAGTTATATGTAGTGAAGGTTTAGAAAACCTGAATTAACTGGGGATCTGGTGATTCATAATCAGGATGTTTGCTTGATGGTAACTTCAAACATACTACTGTTTCACGGTGTCCGAGTTAATTAGTTGCGAAAATTCATCGCCATCCATCTCCTTTAATCTGAGAGCGCCTCCTGTCAATACCTCCTTGACAACAAATGGGCCTTCCCACTTTGGGGCGAATTTTTCTTTGGACTGATCTTGGTTTTCAATAATCTTCTTCAAAACCAAGTCAAGTTGTTTAAACTGTCGTAGCTGGACTTTTCTATTATAGGATCTGGCAATCCTTTGTTGATATAATTGACCGTGGAAGATAGCAGCGGTTCGCCTTTTGTCTATTAGAGACAATTGGTGATACCTATCTTATAACCATTGGTCTTCATCCAGCTGAGCGTCTATCAACACTCTGAGGGATTCCATTTCCACCTCTATGGGGAGTACTGCTTCCATCCCATAGGTTAATGAGTAGGGAGTTGCCCCAGTGCAAGTGCGCATTGATGTTCTGTAGGCTAACAAAGTCAGAGGCAAGCAGTCAGGCCATCCTTTGTGATTGGTAGACATCTTTTGCATGCTCTTCTTGATGTTTTTGTTAGCCGCTTCAATAGCACCATTCATCTTTGGACGGTAGATGACGGAGTTGAGATGTTTGATGTAGAATTTATTACATAAATCCTCCATCATTTTGTTGTTGAGGTTCTTAGCATTGTCTGATACAATTACCTCTAGTTGTCTATATCGACAAATGACATTGTTTTTGATGAAAGCAATGATATTTTCTTTTATAACCCTAGGGAAGGAGGCTGCTTCTACCCATTTGGTGAAGTATTCGATCATGGTGAAGATAAACTGATGCCCATTACTGGCTTTGGGCTCGATGGGTTCGATTACGTCCATTCCCCACATTGAGAAGGGTCGGGGTGAACTCATATTGTGGAGCTCCCTTGGAGGGGAGTGGATAGCATTCCTATGAATTTGGCATTGGTAACATATCTTGACGTGATCATCACAGTCAGCTTTGAGAGAGAGAGCCAGTAATGCCCTATTCTTAGGATCTTCTTTACAAGTAGGGGGCCGCTCATGTGTGGGCCACATACTCCACCATGGATTTTATCCATGAGCCTTTGAGCTTGGTTATTGTCCAGACATCTGAGGAGACCTAGTCATGCATCTCTTTTGTGGAGTGCATCTCTGCTCAGGTAGAATTTCATAACCAGTTGATGGATCCGCCTTCTTTTAGTCAGGCTCGCCTTAGCAGGTGTAGATCCATCTTGTAAGTACTCATTGATATGCTGATACCAAGGGTGTTGGATGGGAGGTAGCTCATCCGATACTTCTCCAATGTAGTTCACATAGGTTGGTGCCTTTTTTGGGAAAATGTGATGGTTGACATGTTTTCCTTGTTAAGCATGTTGATCAAGGAGGCAAAGGTTGCTAGCACATCCGCAAAGTCATTCCTATTCTAAGGAATATGGAGGAAGGATATTTCTACAAACTCCGAGGCCATATGTAGAACCTGCCGATGGTAAGGCAGCAAATATAGCTCTTTGGTGTGATAGATTCATGTGGTTTATCTGATTACCAATTCGGAATCCCCAAAGACAGTAAACCGTCTGATGCCCATTGATTGAGCAAGTTTTAGCCCCATGATACATCCTTCATACTCAGTTGTGTTGTTAGTCTTGGCAAACTGCAATTTAACGGCGATGGGATGCTGCTCTTCCGTAACAGATACTAGAACTGCTCCGGCTCTAGAGCCTTTTATGTTTACAGCTCCATCAAAATACATCTTTCATGATCGGTGTGTATCGTCCTGATGGTGTTGCTGAACTATCATTACCCCTTCATCAGGGAAGTATGTTTCCAAAGGTTTGAAATCCCCTAAAGGTGTGGATGTCAGTTGATCCGCAATTCTTTGACCTTTGATAGCCTTTTGCGTCACGTAGACGGTGTCAAATTGTTGTAGGATCAACTGCCATCTGGACAGTCGGCAATTCAGCATGGGTTTTCTGAACACGTACTTGAGAGGATCCACGCGGGATATAAGATGGGTTGTGTGACCATAGAGGTAATGTTATAACCTTATGGAAGCCCATGCTAAAGCACAACAAGTTTTTTCAATCAAAGTGTACTTGTGTTCACTACTACTGAATCTTTTACTGAGGTAATAGATAGCTTGCTCTTGGCCTCTATCGTCTTTCTATCCCAGCATGCAGCCCATGGCATTGTCATTAATGGATAAGTACATGAACAGGGGAACATCACCCCTAGGTGGTACCAAAATAAGAGCTTTGACTGGCTGCTCTTTGATTGTAAGGAAGGCTTTCTAACACTCATCATTTCATTTCATGGAGGAGTTCTTCCTTAACAACTTGAAGATAGGCTCACAGGTTGCTGTGAGTTGGGAGATAAATCTGCTGATGAAATTGATTCTTCCCAAAAAATCCCCGTATTTCCTTCTCTGTCTGAGGAATGGGCATTTCCGTGATGGCCTGGATTTTGGTGGGATCCAGCTCAATTCCCTTGTGGCTGATTAGGAAACCTATCAACTTGCCTAATTTAACGCCAAAAGCGCATTTGGCTGGATTTAACTTCAAGTTGTACTTACGCAACCTGTTGAAGAACTTTGTAAGATGGTCTAGGTAGTCTTCCTCCCTTTGGGACTTGACAATGATGTCATTCACATAGATCTATATCTCTTTGTGCATTAAATCATGGAAAAGAGCCATCATAGCTCACTAGTAGGTAGCTCTGGCATTAATGAGGCCGAATGACATCTGTCTGTAGTAAAAAGTTCCCCAAGGAGTGATGAATGCAGTTTTCTCATGATCCTCTTCAGCAACCATGATTTGATGGTACCCCGCAAAGCAATCAGCAAAGGAATACATGTCATATTGAGCTGTATTATCAATGAGTATGTGGATGAATGGCACGAGAAAGCTATCTTTGAGACAAGCTTTCTTCAGGTCCCGGTAATCCACGTATACTCGCACCTTCCCTCCCGGTTTGGGCACGGGTACTATGTTAGATAGCCATTCAAGGTATGTTGACACCATGATGATGCCGGCTTGAAATTGTTTCATAATTTCTTCTTTAACTTTTAAACTCCACTTAGTTTTTAATCGCCTGAGCTTCTGCCTGACTGGCTTGAATCCCTCTTTGATAGGGGAGGCAATGAATAACAATGTCAGTAGACAAACCGACCATGTCTTCATCAGACCATGCAAACATATCCTGGAATTGGGTCAATATTATAACCATGTCATTCCTTTGGTTTGGAGTGAGGTCCGTACCAATCTGGATTTGTTTGGGGTTTTCTGAGGTTCCGAGGTTAAAAGAGGTGGTTTGATCAAGAGTTGGCTTGGGTTTGTCTTCGACCCATTCTTTGATCTCATGAGGTATCTCATAGTCCTCTTGTATTTCCATCAAGTCTGAGTCCAACTTTACATCAAAGTTACAGTCCTTATGGAGAGAATGAACATCATCAGCAACTATAGGCACATCTAACTTTAGAGTCTTGAAACAAAATGCTTTCACTTAATATATGAAACTGTTCAATCATACAAAGTGTTAGCATGTAATGACAAAACAACTGCTAATACTGTACAGAAAAAGTAAGCAGTTATTGTTATCTACATGGCAGAGGGAGTTTCTGCCCTTTTTACCCTCGTCGGCAAATGCAAGGAGTGTTGCTCCAATTGCCAAGGGTGAAGTCCTAGTGGACGGCTATGATGAAGGTGTTGTTGTCATCCTCCTTCTCCTGAATGATGACCATGATATCTGGACAATCATCATCTGGGGTGACCTTATTTGTATTGTCCGTGTGGACTATGATGCGTATGTTTGATAAGCGTCTTGTAATGTCCTTCTTACGCCTCCGGTCCTTTTCCTCCGCCTCCGGATCCGGTATCAAGAATTCTTTTCCTTTGACCGGTATCGGCTTAGGAAATAACATAGTCATCAAATGTGCAGGAACCTTTAGTGAAGTTTGTATAGATTCAGCCCATGTAGGTCATGCAATCGTCGTATGGCTGAAGATGAAGGAACATATCCATGTTTGTGAGGATTCCTGTGAGTATAGCTAGAAGAATAGCCTAGTCCGGTTGTCCCTGTTTGACTAGGAACTTGAATTGGGCGCTTAATGCCCTGATGGTCTTTGCCTAACCCTTTTCCAGGTTGATAACCCAAAGATAACATTTCTTGGCTTACCGACATTACCTCGGCGGAAACTCTGGGTATCAGAGGTGGTGCCCCAATGGGATGGTAGTGAGTGTTGCTCATCTCCAGGGCATGAAAGCTAATAGGCTCAACTTCTGAATTGAAACTGATGAGCGGGATGTCACCTTGTTCAGGACATTCTGGCTCAGCATTAACAGTGACTAAGTTGTTGTTAATGATGTATTTAAGTTGCTGATGAAGGGTGGACGGGACGGCTCCAACCATATGAATCCACGGTATTCCCAAGAGTAGGTTGTATCATGTAGCTATTTTGAGCACATGAAAGGAGCAGAATGTATGTGGACCAATCTCCACAGGTAATTCAATCTCCCCGACAGCATTTCGTCGGGATCCATCGAAAGCTTTGACAATTGTATGGCTTCTTCGGATTCTATTGAGATTGATACTCATCTTCTCCAAGGTGGCATAAGGGCAGATATTCAAGGAGGACCCTCCATCTATCAATACTCCTGTAACCACGTATCCGGAGGACATAACCGCTATGTGCAACGGCTTGCAATGACCAATCCCTTCAGGAGGTATGTCATCATCAGTGAAAGATATCACATTGTTGTTAAGAATGTGATCAACCAGGTGACGGAACTTTTCAACATCCACTGATTTTGGCAAGTGAGCTTCTTCTAAAACTCTTAGTAATACCTTCTGGTGATCCTCTGGGGAGAATACCAAGTCCAGTATGGAAACCTGTTGTGGAGCTTCTTCCAAGCTTAAAACCACCTTGGCTTCATTATGTCCCATAGTACAGAGTAATTTTTAAATCTTCTCTATGGGGAAGATACAGTGGATTCTCTTTCGACACTGCAGCAGTTGTGTGGGATGTGGATCCTTTAACCTCTCCATAATTCCATGGAACTTTCTGTAGGCTGACAAAAGGATATTGTGGTCTGAGTGGTAAGATGATTGGCTTTGGCGCAGCCACTTGCAAAGGATTCTCAACACCTTTGAGTTGAACAGGTTGAATTGTATATTAGGGGGTAGCTGAATCTATCTCAGAAGATATAACTGCTACGACTTCCTTCCACTTTGTAGGAAATATGTCCCCACTCTCCAGTAATACAACGTCATTATTTGTCATTTGCAGGACACCGCAGTCAATTAGATTCTGAATAAGGTGGCAGAGTGCCTAGCATTCTTCAGTGTTGTGACCGCGAGAATGGGAGTGATATTAGCACACTCCATTGAAATCAAATCGTCTTGAACGCGAACTGATTGGAGGTAGCGAGTCACGATTCTTTCTTCATCAAGATATCGGCATATTGGCCTATATCCCTTTTAAGTCTAAATCTGACGGGCTTTGGAATTTGCTCTTTTTGCAATTTTATCCTCCAGTGTTTCATTTTCTGGAGTATGCGGGTGGCGTGTTTGTATCAAGAGGAAGGAGGCTAGCATGCTCATGGCTGAATAATTGACGTGTGACTTGGTGCTGATGGACCACCAGTTCTGCCAATTGATTAACTTGCTCATGCATAGCCTTCATTTTCCGTTCCACCATAAACTGGAACTGTGTATAATCCCACTTGTCAGCACTATCCTTGCTGGTTTGGGAAGATCCACCAATAGAGTGGGAAGTCTGTCATTACCCCAATTAATCATGTTAACCTCCTCTTCTTTGTGTTGAAGAAGAGGGTTGTCTTGCACATGGGGTTGGTCGGGTTTAGTCACTACGATCTCACCATTGTCAATTAAATCCTGGATTTTGTGCTTCAAGGCCCAGCAATCCTGAGTATCATGGTCGGGAGCTCTAGCATGATATGCACATTTTTTGCTAGCATTGAAACTCTTCCCACTCGGGTTGGCTAGTGGAAGAAGATGGGTAATTTTCTTCTGAGTTGTCAGAAGATTGAGAATGTTCTCGAGCTAGTCCCCTAAGGGTGTGAACACTCGAGTGCGTCTGACTTCTACACCTTTTCGCAATGGAGGGTTTGAAGACTGAGTTGGAAAAGGGGAGTAGTTTCTCCTTTGAATAGGCAGGTTTTGACTGCCTCTTTTCCCTTGTAATATCAAGGAAACATCTTCCTCTTTCTTCTTATGGACCCTCCGGGGGTTGTTTCCATAACTTCAAGACTGGATGTGCTCAGCTACAGCTTTGAGAGCGGCAAGGTCTTGAATCTTTCCTGACTTCAATCCCATCTCGACCATTTCTCCATGTTTGATCATTTCAGATAATTGTTTGCCAATGCCAGCTAAAACTCTCTCATAGAAGGGAGCCTCTTGAATGTCTATGAAGGTCATCACCATCTCAGACTCAATCATAGAAGGAATAACTTAAGCAGCCAGACGCCTCCATCTTTGGGCATACTCTCTGAAAGACTCACTAGCTTATTTCTTGACCTTGGTAATTTGATACCGGTCAGGAGCCATTTGAGTTTGGAAACTGTACTGATTAAGGAACGCATGAGCTAGTTCCTCCCAACTATAAATCTTGGAGTTCTCTAATCTGGTATACCATGATCTAGCTTAACTAGTTAGACTCTTCTGAAACAGCTTGTTAATATTCTAACCTTATTATTTTGATGATGACTTGATATTTTGGACTAATTTGTTTATTATGAAATTTCAGGAAGTTGATGAAAGGATTATTGTCTAAAGACTTTGAAGATTTGAGACCTAAGAAAATTATGTAAGGTCATTGTAAATATTTAATTTTTCAATACAAGGCTCTAGGACATTTTTTAAGTGTGCATTAAAATGTGATTAAATATTTTGTACATGCCGAAGAATTTTTATGCTAACTGTTATTATATATGGTTAGTATTTATATATTATGCATGCATAAAAATTAAATTATCTTATTGTCCGGTTTAAATGATTTACTGCCAAGAGTCCTTATTATTTAAAATAATGATGCAAGTGCAAGTTGATGTAGGAAACTTAAAGGTTGTTTTTGAAAAATGATCACGAGTCATGATTGCTATAACCTTGGTACTTTCATATCTTGTATATCCTGATTTGTTAGACTTTTACACTCCTACATTAATGCCATGATATCTTTTGTTTCGGAATTGATATACCAACCCTATATGTGGCGGCAGACTTTATTAAGTGGAATTGAAAAAGTCTAAACTCTAAGTGTTTTGTATCTGACTTAATTTCTTTTTGGATTACTATTAAAAGAGTCCAACATATATTTGTAACTACCAAAGATAATTGGATTTGTCATTCCTTAACCATTAACTGATGTATTTTTGGAACGTTACTTATTTGTTGGCAGCGTAAATATTTTCTATGCAGTGGAACTGTGTTGTAGAGTAACGGTAATATTTGGTCTATAAAAAGAACTGATATCAGTGATATAGAGATACAACACTTGAATTAATCTTTGCACTTGTATACTTGAAAAGCTATTCCATTATTCTTGGTGCAAATTCTCAACTGTTGTGCAATTAATTTTCAGATTATTTCTCATCTATTTTCGTGAGCTTCATATTGGTGATATCACTTTTACTACATGATCATTGCATTCATTAGTTGGGCCTTGCATTGTTAAATAGTTTATTTGCTTTGATCATTAGACCTCTATATTTGTAATCTTATATTTTTTAGACTAAGTGTTGTCTAAAGGAATTTAATCCAGGTAGATTAAGGTTTGTTTAAAAACAGGTTCAAGGAAACATAGGTGCTTAAGGAGTGCATTGGTGCACAAAAAGCAAGAGTGCTCAAGTGAATTATTGTAATTCAAATTTGATAGAATCTATTTTGTAACAAGGGTCATTTTTAAAGAAATAAAAGTGAGTCTCCAATACTAGTTGGTATTGGACGTGGACTAGACTATTATTATAGAGGGTAATAGCTAAACCACGTAAAAAATCTTTGTGTTGATTTTATTACTTGCTTTACTTTAATTACTCACAAAAGCTTGTTAATTAACTTAATAATTATAATATTTGCATTATCTTAGTATAATTCTTTAACACCAAGTATTTTTCTCTAAGTTATAATTTTAGCAAGATATTTGTATAAAATCAAATAGTCAATTCAGTAGACTATATTCATTCAGCAAGCTGCATTCATCAATATAGCAGGCTATATTCGATAGTTTGGTTTAAAAATAAAAATTGGTCATAGTTTATTCCCACACTTATTCAACCCCCCTTCTAAGTGTGCCTTATCTAAATTTCATTTGGTATCAAAGCTTGGCTCTACTTACTTGGTCTTAAAAGTGACTTATAGGGAAAGATTCTGATATGGCACAGTTCGAAAACAACAATCAAGAAGGTCAATCAACCAATAGACCTCATTTGTTATATGGAACAGAAAATTATAACTTTTGGAAATTCCGAATGAACATCTACCTTAAAAGAGATCCTTGGGAATGGTGGGTTGTGGAGAACGGACCAGTTATTCCAAGGAAAGATGACTTGACTCAAAGACTTTTGCTAGAGATGGACTCAACTCAAACTTTCATGGTTTCCTATGATTCAAGGCTACTATGAACACACTCTTGAGTGGCATGGTATGTCCCGAGATTGACAAAGTTTCCTCATGCAACACATCTAAGGAAATTTGGGACACTCTAGTGGTGAGCCACGAAGGAACATCAAAGGTTCGAGAAGTTAAACTAAGCATGCTCACGCATGATTATTGTAAATGTTCAAACTTGAGAAAGATGAAACTATAAAGATTGCTAAAGCAAGGTTCCTTGTTCTTCTGAACTCCTTAAAGCTACTGGACAAATCCATTCCACAAAGTGAGATTAACTTATAGCCCAAGAGGTTTTCTTCTAAAATTACTACTCTTCAAGATTTCTCTACTATTTCTACTATGGATACACTAACTCTTTTTGGTGAACTTGAGGAATATGAACATCAGTTGAAGAGATATGATGATGAGGAGGAAACTCCTCGAAGAAAGGTTTTAGCTCTTAATGAGGGAAATGAAGAAGAGTTTGATGATGATTCGGATGAAGAGATAGCCATGATGTTAAGGAGACTCAAAGGACTTCTACAAAGGAAGAATAAATGAAAGAATACCTTCAACTCGAATAAAGCCAAAGGAAAGCAAACCGAGGAGACATGTTTTGAATGTGGACGTCCAGGGCACTTCAAGAAGGACTGCTTTCAACTAAAGAACAAAGGCAAAACAGGCTTCAAGGATAATAAGAGAAACAAGGCACTTGTCACTTGGAGTGATGAAGAAGAATCTGAAATTGAGGTCGATGCCAAGGATGAAATAGCTCAAGTATACTTTATGGGAATAGAAGGTGAATCAAACGAGGTATCCAATTTTGAGTTTAATTCTTTGAAACAAGAAAATGATAAATTAAAAGAAAAGAATGCATATTTGAAAGACTTGGTAAATACATTAAGGGTTAAGTTCATATGACCACCTGGGGTTTGGGCGGTTTCCCACTTAACCACCTGTAGTCAGTAAAGCTACATTTAAACACCTGACTTTTTGAAGTGAAGTGAAAACGTCACTTTTTCCATCTAACTTAAGTGTGAGTTGGCTAATGACTTATTTACCCTCCAATTTCACAAACAGAGCACTCTCACTATATACTCCCTGCCCATCCGTTCCAAACATGAAAGAAAAAGGAGTGGAACGAAACAGTCCCTGCTCCTTTATATTCCTTGCCAGCTTCCATTTCGTTCCAAAGAGAAAGAAAAAGAACCAAATTTCGCTTCCCAAGCTCCTTTCATTTGACCCAAAGAAAAAAAAGAAAAGAAAGAAAAATAGGCTCTCTCATCTCCTCCGTTCCAAATTTAATTCAAGCATGCCATAAGAAAAATACAATTAACAATTGAATTGGGGGAAACTTAGAAAGCAATTGCAGCAAGAAAAAGGATTGGCAGACTTCCATCCAGATGATCATCCAACTGGGCCATCATATAACGCACAACCAATCACCACGTTAAACTTCAATGCACTTCAAAATTTAGAGAAAAAAGAGACGAGAATAGTAATTATGTATATGTATACATGATTTCTATAATACCATTAAAGATTACTAGTTTAAGTTATTATGAGCCAAGTAAAATGGCAGAGCAAGGGCTGACCTTAAAATATGAACTCCTTGAAATATTTTGGTGAACTACAGAACATCAAGATGCGAGAACTCGTGCCTACAGATGTGCTCAAGCACGAAATAATTGTTCAAATGTTTTATGATTATTTCAACTGTTGTGCTATGTTTAAGCACATATCTATTAATATCTAGATTTTCCCACACAACAAGAATTTCAACAGCACCCATCTCTAGAGCTTTCAATGTGTCGTCCACACCAACATCAATTCCATAACTAAACATATAATCACCGCCAATTTCAACAATGAAACAATCAATGGCGCTTTAATTGCTATTTCTAGCTTGAAACAGAGCACAAGTCAAAAAACAGGGAAGCTAAATAGCACCCACTAAATCTGATTTCACACTCTGTTCCTTTTTGGGTATCTACAGATTTGAGCAAAGCATTTCAACTTATTCTCATATGGGTAAGTTCAGATCTCTGTTTTTGAAGGTCCCTTCTCTTACGATATGTGCCAAATACCCTATCCCTTCTAATTTTTTCCCTATCTTTTCTTCCCCAGTAACATCTTCCCCCAAATCCCCACATCTCTTTCCCTTTCTCGTTTTCCAAAAAAAAAAATCACAACCCAATTTTCGCAAACTCCGATTAATTGTAAAAATCCAAACTTCCGCCCAAATTCCAATGTAAATCTACGTAAATCGCAGAGATATAACTAGTACTAATTAAATAGGAAAACATTATAGTTAAAATTAAGTTTGTACAAGTACACCCAATTCAACAAAATAAAATATTTGTACAAAAATCTAAAAATCAAATAAACAAACACAAAATTCAAGATCTAACTCAACAAAATCAAAAGGGTATCCTCAAACCCAAGGGTATATAGATGTGTATATATATACTATACACAAAATACGAAATAGAGAGGATTTACCTTCAAGTTCCCAAGGCTCGATTTGTAAACATCGATTTGTAAATGACTTGAAATCTAAAGGGCTTCCCACAAGCCTTACGCATCAAATAATACCAAATATGGTCCTCATCTGTTCGTCTCTCTCTCTCTCTCTCTCGTACAGAATGAGGAAGAGAATGAGGAAGAAGAGGGTCTTTTAGACATTTACTATCCTCTTTTTTTTACCGTTATAGCTCTTCTCACGCGCTTTTTGGCATCTGACATACACGCACAGTTAAATTGGATGAAAAAGGTGACGTTTTCACTTTAACTCAAAAAGTCGGGTGTTTAAATGTAGCTTTACTGACTACAGGTGGTTAAGTGGGAAACCGCCCAAACCCCAGGTGGTCATCTGAACTTAACACATACATTAATGGGTGAAGTAGACTCTTTAATAGATGAAAAGAAAGATATTGAAAAGGAATCTACATGTAAAGAAGAAAAGGTTTTGATTGCTAACATTGATTATTTAGATAATTATAACAAAATACTTTTCAATAAGGTAAATTTTTTTAGTAATGAAGTCCAAAAATTGACTAATGAACTAAAAATGAGAGATGTGCGTATTGATGCATTTAGTGATAAAACACTTGTTAAAACCTTTCCTAATAACGAACTTCAAAAATAAATAGATCCACTAAAATCATCTCTTGCTAAATTTGTTCAAGGTGAAGAAAATTTAAATGTCATATTGGGTAAACAAGGACCTAATTTTGAAAGACAAGGAATTGATTATATGTCTATGCATAAAAAGGGAGATATGAGAATACTAAAATCAAAATCACATTTTAGTTTAAATTATTGCTCTCCTTTTACAACATGTAGAAATTGTGGTATTAAAGGTCACTTGGATATAAATTGTGTTAAGAAGAATAAGATTAAAATGGTATGGGTCAAAAAGGATGATTTATGTGCAACTAACATTAAAGGACCCAAAAATATGTGGGTACCAAAATGATGAATTATCATTTCTTGACAGGTATGTCTCAAGGCCAAGATTCCATCTCAAAAATGGATTCTTGATAGTAGATTCTCTCGTCACATGACCGGTGACAAATCAAAGTTCGTGGAGCTAAAAGTCAAGAAGAAAAATGGTACAGTTACATTTGGAGATAATCGAACATGTGAAATAATCGGAAAAGGTAAAATAGGAAATGGTAAGGTCAATATTGATAATGTACATCTTGTGAGTGGACTTGAATTTAATCTTATTAGTATTAGTCCATTAATGGATAATGGTCATCAAGTTAGTTTTGAAGAAGAAAAATGCACTATTTCTCATGGTACTAACAATATTACTTTAGTTGCACAAAAAGAAAGAAATATGTATACTATTGATTTTGAGCAACATGATGAAGAACTGTGTCTTGCATTTGTACAAGATGAGGCTAATTTATGGTACAAAAGGATAAGACATTTTCACATGGATTTAATCAAGAAACTGTCCTCAAAAAATCTTGTCAAAGGATTGCCGAAAATAAAGTATGAAAAGAAGGGAACATGTGTTCCTTGTCAACTCGGGAAACAAGTAAGAACATCGTTTACGGCAAAGAACATGGTATCAACTTCTTCTCCTTTACAGCTACTTCATCTTGATTTATTTGGACCAGAAAGACATGTTAGTATAAATGGTAAGTTTTATCCATTTGTAATTGTAGATGATTTCTCTAGATATACATGGGTATTATTTTTGAGAACTAAAGATGAAGCATTTAAAGAATTTGAGAAATTAATAAGAAATTTGGAAACAAAGTATAGTCTCAAACTTATAAAGATAAGCGGTGATCATGGTACTGAATTTCAAAAAGACTTTATAATATTTTGTGATCAAAAAAGAATTAGTCATGAATTTTCATCCCCTAGAACCCCTCAACAAAATGGAGTTGTGGAAAGAAAGAATAGGACATTACAAGAAACAGCTAGAACTTTATTACAAGAAAGTAAACTTCCTAAAAAGTTTTGGGCTGAAGCTGTAAATACCTCTTGTTATGTTTTAAATAGAGTACTTATTCGTCCAATCATTTTGAAAACTCCTTATGAACTTTTAAATAATAAGATTCCTAATATAGGTTATTTCAAAGTTTTTGGATCTAAATGTTTTATTCTAAACACTAGTGATAACTTAGGAAAATTTGATACTAAATCTTATGAAGGAATTTTCATTGGTTATTCACAAAATAGTAAAGCTTGTCGCATGTTCAATATCAACAAGCTATGTGTTGAAGAATCTGTTCATATTACTTTTAATGAAACTCACAATGATCTTCCAAAAGAAAGAGATGAGAATGCATGAAATTTGGAGATCTTAGTGAATCCAGCAAACTGAAAAAATCTATTCAATAAGCTGAATGGACGAATCCAGCAAGCTAAATTGGAAAACTCACAAGAAGAAACAACACAATAAATTGTAGATTTCCCTCAACAAGAAGAGGAAATACATTATTTCCAAATGCCAAAGACTGCGAGATATCTCAAGAATCATCCACCTGAAAACATCATTGGAGATATAAACAAAGGGATTACTACCAGGAGAGGATTGCAAAAACAATGTGCTTTTTCTGCATTCCTATCACAAGTTGAGCCAAAGAATGCTAAGGAAACTATACTAGATGTATGTTGGATAATGGAAATGCAAGAGAAACTTCAGAAATTTGAACGTTGTCAAGTCTAGGAACTTATGCCCCCTCCTAAAGATGTTTCTATCATTGGAACAAAGTGGATGTTCAAGATTAGGCTTGATGTGCATGGCACAATCACTCGTAACAAAGCAAGACTAGTGGCTCAACGATATAATCAACAAGAAGGGATCGACTATGAAGAAACTTACACCCTAGTTATTAGACTAGATTACATCCCAATCTTGTTAGCATTTGCATGTTACAAAAAGTTCAAGCTTTATCAAATGGACGTAAAGAACGTCTTCCTCAGTGGATACATCAATAAAGAGGTATATGTAAAACAGCCTCCTGGATTTGAACATGAGAGGTATTCAAACTATGTCTATAAGTTGAAGAAAGCTCTCTATGGACTAAAGCAAGCTCCAAAGGCTTGGAACGAAAGGTTGAGTAAGTATTTACTTTTAAATGGTTTTATTGGAGGAAAAATTGATTCTACATTATTTATTAATCGTGAGAATAAAAATATTAATATTGTACAAATATATGTAGATGATATAATTTTTGGTGCTACTAATGATTTCCTTTGTGAGTGGTTTTCTAAGTGTAAGCACAAAGAGTTCGATATGAATCTAATGGGAGAACTTAACTAATTTTTGGGACTCCAAATCTATCAAACTAAGGAAGGTATATATATCCATCAAACCAAATATACAAAAGAGCTACTCAAAAGGTTTGGTTTTAAAGGATCTAACTCGAAAGGTACACCGATGAGCACATCAATAAAGCTCACCATTGATGAGAAAGGTATTGATGTTGATATAAATAAATATTGAGGTATGATTGGATGCTTACTATATTTAACTGCTTCTAGACCCGATATAATGTATAGTGTTTGTGTGCAAGATTTTAGGCTAAACCCAAAGAATCACACTTAAATGTTGTTAAAAGAATTTTAAAATATTTAAGTGGTACTATTAACATATGGTTATTTTATCCTATTTGCAATCACTTTGAACTAATAGGTTATTTAGATGCTGACTATGCAGGGTGTCAAATCGATAGAAAAAGTATGAGTGGTGCTTGTACTTTCTTGGGACAAAGTCTCGTATCATGGCATAGTAAAAAGCAAACCTCAGTGGCTCTTTCAACTACTAAGGGTGAATATCTAGCTGCAGGAAGTTGTTGCTCTTAGATTTTATGGATGAAGCAAACCCTATGTGATTTTGATATATTATGTGAATGTGTGCCCATATATTGTGATAATTCTAGTGCTATAGATATCTCTAAAAATCCTGTGTTACACTCACATACAAAACACATAGAAGTAAGACATCATTTTCTGAGGGATAATGTTTCAAAAGATTTAATTAAATTAATTTTTATTCCAACAGAAAAACAATTGGCTGACATTTTTACCAAACCATTAAGTGAGGAAAGGTTTTGCATGTTAAGAAAAGAACTTAGAATGTGCATGATATAAAATGATCACGTACTAAAATAGTTCATGCATAAAATATCTCATATTTACAATATATTTGCATGTTATTATTGATAAACATTATCTTTTCATAACCGAAGACTAAGGGAGACGTATCTATTTGGCAAAATTCTCGGAAGATATCATTATAGGTATTGAATTTTGAAAAGACAAAAAATGAGGAGTGTTTTATTTTTTCAAGGAGTCTTTTCAACTTCCAACACTTCCCTATTAAACACAGAACGCCTTCTCTTTTCATATTCAATCAGAATTTTCTGTGTTGTTCTAGTTTTCTCAACGATAATGAAGACTCGGGCCAACAAAAGATCTTCCGGAATCACCATTATAGAACGGAACCATCCACGATCTCCTTATTCTATGCGATCACCGAAGAAGTCCAAAAGACAACCTCGCCAGACATATGTTCATGTTTCTTCAGACGATTCTGATGGCTCCGATTCAAGCTTTTCCTTCCTAAAGACATCCCAATAATCTCCTAGTTCGGAGCCTCCTCCTTCTCAAATAGACTCGCCATCTAATCTGGTAAACCCTTTCTCTGCTAATTCAGATTTGCTAGAAAATTTCTTTCGGGTTCAGAACTTTGAAGCTCACTTCAAAACTTCCATTGCTACAAAATAGTTTATTTATGAAAAAATTCTGAATCTATTTTATTTCAAAAATTCTTCTTTGGAAAAACTTTTTACTTCTTGTGGAATTTTTGCTATGCTTTTTTCCTCTACTAGGGCATATCCCTGATTGGTGCAATAATTTTACACAAATTTAGAGTGTAATGAGGATTGTTATACGTTCTTTGTGAAGGGAAAGTCTCTGTTTTCACAGTTATTGATTTTGGAAGTATTTTTTATATTTCTTCTTCTGGTCTTTGTCCTTTTACTCTTAAGGGTGCTGCTAATATACCCTTTCCTCCTCTTGAACAACTTCACACAGTGATGAATGATTCATCTTTGACTACTCTGTTTACCCCCAAAATTGTTGATGTGTGTCCACTTGCATGTGTCTTGCATAAACTGCTTCGTTACAATCTGTTTCCACGAGTAGGTGGTGGAACAGATTTTACTTATCAAGATCTTGTGGTTGTTGCTGTGATTTTGAAAGGTGTTAGTTTTAATTACTCCCTCATGATGTTTTCCCACATGCTTAGTTGTATTCGGCAAGATAAAAAGTGTCTGCCCTATGGTTTATTTTTGACAAAAATGTTTCAGAATTTTAAAATCTATCTTGATGATGAAATTGTGGTGTCACACGATGAATTCATTAATTCTGCTAATTTAAAACAATCCCATATCACGTTTGTTGAT
Source organism: Panax quinquefolius (assembly GCA_020205615.1). Lineage (NCBI taxonomy): Eukaryota > Viridiplantae > Streptophyta > Magnoliopsida > Apiales > Araliaceae > Panax > Panax quinquefolius. The sequence goes on along the minus strand of CM035172.1, from coordinate 88,196,735 downwards.
GGTCTGTTTGCTCGAATTGTTCCTGATCCTATTCCTCCTCCACCAAGTTATATCTCGTCTGATTTACCATCTAATAATCCTACTTCATCAGTTTTATATCCAGAAGTAGTTGATTTGTTGAATCAAATTCTCAAAAATCAAGAGCTTATGCATTTTGATATTCTTGATGTTAAACAAAGGCTTTTGGTTTTAGAAAAAGGAAAATTGCCTATTCGGGCCAATGATTTGAACAAGTGTTTTTCTCAAATAGAAGATGAGTTTATCGATTTACAAGCAGGATTTGAGTTGCACACAATGGCCATGGTTGAACTCTTCACAGGAAAATCAACAGAAATTCTTGTCAATTAAGCCAAGAGCTTAAGTTTGTTAGTTACCAAATTGGAGAATTTGCTGATTTTATGGCTCATCGTATGAATGATGTTGGTAAGCAGCTGCATTTTGGTAAGATGCACTCTCCAGCCCTGGAATGGCCTCAATGCAATTGGATGGCTTAGTATGTTGGAGATTTTCTAGACCTTCCTCTACCAAATGAGACTTTTATTCCTCGACCGCCTAGATTTGCTCACGACTTTTTTTGGAAGAAAAGCTTCATCGTCTTCTCCACCGCCCCTATTTCACTTCTCGTCCTCTGCCTGTGATACATGTTAACGATATTGATATCTAATAATCTTTTTGGTGATGACAAAGGGGGAGATAAGTTGAAGAAGTAAGCTACTGGTGAAAAAGTATTGGACTGATTTTGGAGATTTTGGTTGGCATCAATGTTTGTTTAAGTTTTTGATGGGTTGTTTAAAATGATTTGGCTAAAGCCAGTATTAGATTTTATGTTGCTAAATTTTATTTTATCTAATATTTTTTGAAGCTAACAACTTTATGGGTTGTTTGGTGTTGTCATCATCAAAAAAGGGGAGAATGTTGACTTGTTAATATTCTAACCTTATTATTTTGATGATGACTTAATATTATGGACTAATTTATTTATTAAGAAATTTCAGGAAGTTGATGAAAGGATTATTGTGACGCCCCCAAAATAGGTATACATCACCCATTTTGAGTCGTTAAATATATGGTACAGAATACAAATACGAACTTAAATATACAACATGAGCTGTGAGTTTTAATACAAATATTATCTTCTAGACAGTATTCAAACTCAAAATAATTTCCCAATACATTTATTATCACACTATTTCACAGAATAGTGATGACTACTAATGCAAATATCTGGACCGTCACTCCATTCCCCGACTAGTCTTAGCTATATTCTCATTTCCTGAAGAGAACAATGAAAGCAAAGGGTGAGCTCAACTAGCCTAGTAAGAAATATTATGACTAAGATAATACAGAATAATTTATCATTAGCCTTCAACAGTGTTAAACTGATAAAATATAATAAACATCAAGTTTAACTGCAGCGGAACAAGTAATCCATTAGAAGAGTCAAGTAGAACATGATATCTACTGTAATAACCCGATATTTCCTATGTAAATAAATAAGAAATTTTACATATAAATTTTTTTTTTATTTTAAAGATGGGAATATTTGACAAGTAATGTGTATATATATATGTAATAAATAAAATTTCTTTATTACATGAATAATTTCAAATAATTTTATTTTAGAATTTATTGATCATTATAAAGTATATATACTTATAATAATTAATTTTATAGTAGAAATGCCATTATTATTTATTTTTATGAAAATGTGATTTTTATATTATTTAGATAATATATGAAATGATTATTGGAATTATTATAATCACTATTTTATTATATGAATTTTAGCTCAGATTATTATGTTAATTATTTTAACTTAATTAATAATGTTAGATATAAAAAATAAATCAGATATGGAATCCAAACCCTAAATTTGGGTATTGATCAATGGATGAGAATAATAATATAATATTAACTATATTTTGATTTTTCAATGCTATAAATATGTACTGTATATCTGTAGTCTGATAATGGTGGGCCAAATATGGTAAATTAGGTCATAACCCTCATGTCGTATTATTAAACCCTAATTGTTAAACTCGGTTATGAGTTTAAGACTGAGCAATAATTGTGTTATATGAATTTCTACCAGTATTATATAATTTAAATAATTAGGAGAAACCCTAATTATTTATTTAAAAACCCTAATTGCAAATTTTTGTGAATTATAATGATAATTAGGAAACCCTAATTGTTAATTTGGGAACCCTAATGGTATTAAGGAACCCTAATTTAAAAACCATAATTTCTATTAAAAACCCTAATTAATTAGTATGTTTTAAATTAATATTTTATTTCACTTTAATTTTAATTTTCCAAATCTTAGAAATTATTTGGGAAACTTTAAGATGTAAAATCTAGTGATTAAACCCTAGATTCAATAACATTGGACAAGAATACCCTTGAAATTTAAAATAATTACCAAAATACCCTTTTATCCCATTAGTTGAATTATTGGTTAGACAAGATCTAGCAAAAATCTGGACAGCCACCCTAAACCTACCTATGAGCCTACAAGCTATGGCACATTACATGATCATCCATGCCATACATAGCATACATGGATTACATAGAATTCAAGAGAGAGAAAGTGCATAATTATTCACAACTTCATCCTAGAACTCCTCTCTCTAAAACCCACGAAATTTACTTGCTAGATCAGTCCCCAATCAAGCCCCACGATCACACTTAACAAATCGGGAAGCATTGAAATCGATTTTGTTCGCAAAGAGAAGTAAGAACCCTAGAAGAAATCGACCTTGATCAAAGTGTTAGATGTTAGTTTTTTGTGTTAAACATGTAGTATGTAGTATATAATGATGATTCGGGTTGCTAGATGTTAGATCCATAACATCTAGAGGCTCCGGATTTGAAGTTTTAAAAATCTGGAAAACATTTTTTTTGATGTCCGATGATGAATGTCGAGCCTTATGAGATCTCTGTAGGTGTTTGAAGTTTTGTGTGTTAAGTGTTGGATCTTGTAGTATGATGTAAGATCTTGAATCTGGAACTTGAATCACATTCATATCCGTTGTAGATTAAAAGTTATTTAAGGTCAAAGTGGGTTGAATTTATCGCATTGGTCGTTTTCTTGAAGCCCGAAATTTGCCTGAGCATTTTGATGGCCTCTGATCTTGCTCCTTGTAATCTTTTTTGCCATGTTGTTTTTTTGTTGTAGAATGACATGAATACTAAATGCTAAAGCTTCTATATCACCTAGACACTTAACAGAATTGATCTGAATGATGGTCAAACGTAGCTAATAGTAAAGCGCTTTCAAGAACATTTCTGGGTTTCCCAGAAATGTTCAAGAACAGTTCCGGGAGGGTACTTTAACTGGCCCATATATCTTGTTTTTGTTGATGTTGTGATGATCTGAGGATATGTTATTGTTCCTTGTAGTGTGTACTAAAGATTTGACCCATTAAACGATAAAAACCATGACCAGAACATAAAGTAATTCGAGCATGAAATTGATAGGTTGAATTTGCTGAGTTTCGGAAAACCCGTAAACACTCTAACAAAGATGTTTGCTAGCTTAACCCGGTTTCATTAAGTATTGTCAGACTTGACCATGTATTGAAACATGTTCTCTGATAGTTTGTCTACATAGCCCGACGAGCAGAAAACTTGTAACATGAACAGATTGACAGATTTAAGGCCACAAAGGGCATTGACCGGCCATGACTATAATTTTCTGGGCAGCCCAGAATATGATGAACACGCCTGACAGCTAGTTCAAGGCTTAATAAATTTTGATTATGATGAAGCATGACCTGGATATTTGTTGTTTCATGTAGTGTTACATTAACACTACAAGATCTGACCATTAGGTAGCCTAGAAACATTTCGAGATAAGAATTAGACTCGGCCAAACAGGGAACCTCGACCACTAACTTGTCAGTGTTCTTGAGGCCAAGAACACCTAACATGACATATAAGTGTCGTTATAGCCTATAGCGACGGTTATAATAATTTTATTTTACTAAATTTTGGAAAATGATTAAAAATTGAAAAAATTAGTTTTAATTATTAAAATACCAAATAAATTACTAAAAAATATTTTAAAGTCCTAAAATTAGTTTTAATTATTTTAAGTATATTTCATGAATATTTAATATTTTTGGGATATAAAAAGTATTTAATTTATTTAAGTATAATATTAAATAAATTATTTAAAAAAATTTTAATACATGAAAAATCATTTAAAATAGGTTATGATATAAAAAGATATTTTAAGTTATTTTCTATAATTTTAATATTTTGTGATGATTTTCATTATTAATTAGATATTAATGATGATTAAGTTATTTAATAAAGATATTAAATAAATGATGAAAATAGAATTAATGATTTAAAATTTTTATAAAAATGATTTAGAGATTATAAAAATATTTTAAGTTATAAAATATAACTTTTGATATTTTGTCATGAAAAATATTAATATTTTAATATCAAGGATATTAGATTCATTTAATAATTATATTAAATAAATAGTTTCAAAATAGTTTTATTGGTTTAAAAAATCATTTAAAGGTAATATTAATACTTTAAAATACTTTGAGTTATTATAAATAACTTTAATATTTTGGCAATAGTTTCATTAATAGTTTAATATTAATTAAATATTAATGATAATAGAATTAGTTAATATTTAAATCAATTAATAATGATTTTAGTGTTTGAAAATTAATGCGATAAAGTATAATAATTATTTAAAAATTATTATAAAAGCTATGAAAAATAATATGGTGATATTTAAAATATCTAAATGAATATTGAACTACACGATAGTCTTAGACTCGATATTTACCCGATAAAGCCGTTGGTTTAATCAAATATTTTCAAAATTGATCCTGACTTAGATAAATTGATTAGATATGTGTTTGTTAGTGAATCAATAATTGTTAGATATATGTGACAAAGTGATTAGGTTATGTCTTTCGCAACGATAGGCGATTGTTACGTATTACGATATATTATTCTAATCGAACGATTGATCTTATTAACGATAGGTCGTCAGATAAAAGATTAATCTAAGTTAAGTTATTATTATTATGACAACTGTGCAAGATATCTAAACCTTATGCACTACTTTTATTTCGCGAGCATGGATATATCATGTTATCAAGTTTCCTAAACTTACTCCAATTATTATTGAGCAAGTATCCTAACTATTCTTTATATTGTGCAAGTATTCTACTTTTGCATTTACTTTATACAATGGACATGAGTAAGAAAGTTTCGTAATCATATTATTATTGTGTCGATTATTAACTCTAGTATTATTGATTATGTATCCCATCTTTATATTCATACAAGTTCTTACATTATCCGATCATTTGTATTATTATATAATTCTGGATAATTATTACATTACGTTAATTAGATATAGGGTTGCATAAGTGTCCCCACTTGGATAACCATTGTATTAATCATATGTTGATACATACTTATTGATTTCAAGTATGTATACGTTGACTTAAAAGCCGCTCTAAGCTATTTGATTCAAATTTAGACATAAAAATATTCTTGAACAAGATAGAATGTTATTGTATCCAACCGTTATTATTTTGTTTGGATTCCCGATTAAGTATGAACATCCCTAATATGGGAAAACTTTTGTGCACCTAAGGTGGATAGAGTGAACGATAATATCGTTCTTGCAAGTAGTATTGATCAATACAGGCATAAACATAGGTTGATCACCCCCTGTGCCCGTAAGTTATGACGGTTTACAGATGAATTTTTGTTTAACCTTTTCGAAAATAGAAAATAATGTTCATAGTATGTTGACTGATCTCCAGTTATAGACTATACGTAGTTTCAAAGATTACATATGGAAGTGATATGTTGTTATTATTGGTTTAGCTTACTTCACAACCGTTAATTTGTAGAAGTGTCTTTCAAAGAAAATATTTAATTCTTTCATTTAATATATATTGTTGTTATTACTTGTTTGGGCAATCCAATGCTCATTCTTGCTTTAAATTTAAATGTTTTCGATTAAGTATGGTCAACTGAAGGCTCGAGCGAAGAACAAGGGAAAGGAAAATGCATTTGAATGAGATTTATAATATGTTGTGTAATAGTTATAGTTTATTAAGACAATGATACTTATTATCTATGATGTAATGAATGTTTAAAGGTCTCGTGCACAGGAGTAAACTTTGATGCATATGTAAATTAAGTTTAAACTTTATATTATTGTTATTATTATTAGCATTATTCAAATTTTATAGAAATGGTATATCGTGAAGCACCGAGTTCGGGTTTCAAGTACCGATTTGGGGCGCCACAGGTTGGTATCAAAGCTTTAGGGTTAGAAACCTTAGGTGGGATCGACCTTAGGCAATAACCTTAGGACAGGGGGAAACGTTGAAAATACAAATAACTCATATAGAGTTTAAAAGGAGATGAATTAAATAAATTCATCGTTAAACAAAATAAAAGATAACTCTTATAAAACTATTGTTTCTTTGTGTGTATACTATTTACTAATCAAGATAAGTTGTGTGTAGATGTCGGTGGAAAAGAATTAGGATACCCTCTCGATCGTAAAGAAGGAGCCGATATCAAAGCCAAAAAGTCAAATAGAGGCTCATAAAGGCGATAACCTTGATTAGGTGGTGGTATTGGAAAACGTAGTACGGATCCAAAATGGTGGGCCCGACAGATAGTGATTCAGACACTAAAGTTGGAGCTGATCAAGCATCAACGGAAGTACAAAATCTGAAGAACAAGGTTTCTTCTCTAGAAAAGCTGTGGGAAATAGAAAAGCTATTAAATAACCAATTGCGAAAGGCGTTAATAGAAACTATGGAAGAACAAGATAAGCTTAAAATCCAAATTGATCAAATGGGAGCCAGAATTAACAAATCGTGTGCAGCTCCGAGCAAGAAAGGGAAAAGAAAGAGGAAAGACCGTGACTTAGGAAATTAGTAGGATTAGTAGTTGATTATGTATGTTTGATAATGTATGGGTGTAATGTAATATTCTCAAACTTTTGTATAAGTTATTACAGTAATTCCTGACTTTTGTGGAAACAAAGGGATAGCAGTATGTGTTATGTTATGTAAAGCACTTTGAATTGATGAATACGAATCTTAGTTTCATTAATGAAATACGTTTTGTATAAAACTTTGTGTTACATGTTAAACTTATACAATAAGGTTTAGAATGTAAGTTAAATTTATGATTTTATGTAATCGATATAATGCCAAGACGACAAACACGAAATCAAAGGGAGAGAATCATCAACAACGAGGGACAACCGCAAGACCCAATGCAAAACTTCTGAACATGGTAGCTCGGGCCATGCAAAGGGGAATACCAATTTGTAGGAACCGAACCAAACAATCGCAGCAAACTTCAAAGACTTCAAGGCAGTAAGACCACCAGAATTCAGGGGATCAACTGACCCTATAGAAGCCCAAACATGGGTTAACGAGATAGAAAAGGCGTTCGTAGTTGCTAGGGTAGATAAGGGGAAAAATACCTCTTTTGCCACTTATATGATGAAAGGGGAGGCGAACTTTTGGTGGGAAGCAAATCAAGCAAGGACAGGAGAGGGAGTAGTTACTTGGGCTAGGTTTAAGACTTTGTTTTTCGAAAAATACCTCTCAGCTAGTATGCAGGCTAGGATAGAGGTAAAATTTTTGGAGTTAAAGCAGGAGAACATGACTATTACGGAGTATGCCCCAAAGTTTAATGAGTTGGCTAGGTTTGCTCCGCATCAAGTTAATACGGAGGCTAGGAAGGCAAGAAGGTTCGAGCTAGGATTAAAACCCTGGCTCTACAACAAGGTGACAGTGTTGCAAATTAATACTTTTGCAGCACTCATGGAAAAGGCTATCATAGCTGAGGAGGGGAGTGAGGCCATAAGCCTCTACAACAAGGAGAAGAAGAACAAAGGCAAGGCTGTAGGAGTTGTGAAGGTGGAAACTAATAGTGGGAATAGGGGTGAGAAAAGAAAGGGGAATTATTTTGGGAATGTTCAGGTGAAGCAAGAAGGTGTGAAAGAAACAGCATGTATGCGGTGTAAAAATTGCGGGAAGAATCACTCGGTAAGTGTCGAAGGGTAAGTTTGTATATTACAAGTGCAGGCGGGAGGGTCATATCTCTCCAACCGCCCCAATCCAAGATGAACAATGGGTGTTTTCTATGTGGATCGACTGAACATAAGGTGAGGGATTATCCAAAGAGGAAAATGGAGGCGGGGAGTGTAACCACGGGAAAAGGAAGCGGGACTACGGCAATCACGGAATGACCGACTTCAACAAACAAACCAATCGTCTGAGTCTTGATATGACGGTCGAGGATCTTTTGTAGCAAATGGGAATGGAACTCCGTGTATTATTCAATAACTTGTATATTCGATATATATGATTTTCCTTTATATAGCAAATTATTTTATAAATAAATTTTGAGGGAGGAATTTGAGTTCTTTTAGAAATCAAGCTTCCGTTTAATCAGAAAGACAAGCTTTATAGTGAATAGTTAAAGACCAGTTCGATCAAATATGATCGAGATCTGTTGGCAATGATTGTGTATGTATGTACCCCTGTATGTATGTATGAGTTTTAAAACGGTGATTCCGGGGACGGAATCCTTATAAGGGAGGGTGAATGTAATAACCCGATATTTCCTATGTAAATAAATAAGAAATTTTGCATATAAATTTTTTTATTATTATTTTAAAGATGGGAATATTTGACAAGTAATGTGTATATATATATGTAATAAATAAAATTTCTTTATTACATGAATAATTTCAAATAATTTTATTTTAGAATTTATTGATCATTATAAAGTATATACTTATAATAATTAATTTTATAGTAGAAATGTCTTTGTTATTTATTTTCAATGAAAATGTGATTTTATATTATTTAGATAATATATGAAATAATTATTGGAATTATTATAATCACTATTTTATTATATGAATTTTCGTCAGATTATGATGTTAATTATTTTAACTTAATTAATAATGTTAGATACGAAAAATAAATCGATATGGAATCCAAACCATAAATTTGGGTATTGATCAATGGATGAGAATAATAATATAATATTAATTATATTTTGATTTTTTAATGCTATAAATATGTACTGTATATCTGTAGTCTGATAATGGTGGGCCAAATATGGTAAATTAGGTCATAAGCCTCATGTCGTATTATTAAACCCTAATTGTTAAACTCGGTTATGAGTTTAAGACTGAGCAGTAATTGTGTTATATGAATTTTACTGTGCATTATATAATTTCTATAATTAGGAGAAACCATAATTATTTATTTGAAAACCCTAATTGCAAATTTTAGAAACCCTAATTATTATTTTTGTGAATTATAATGATAATTAGGAAACCTCAATGAGACCCTTTTTTTATCAATAAAGATTTAAATTTTGTCAAAATAATTTTTAATATTATGGTGTGAATTTGAGATAATATTATAGTTGTGGGTAGTATTTATAAATTTTGCAAAATATGCAAGTGGTTATATTATATTCGATTGGTCGGGGAATATTCGGTTTAGCGAGGGAATATTCGTATGACAATGCTCAATCATTGGTGGACCCTAGCGAAATGTAATTATCATTTGATTGAGAAAACGACAAAAATATTTTATTGAAATAGCGGCGGAAGTTTTACCGTGATTCTTGTTGAACTACTTTCATTAGTAAAGAAATGCGATGTCGTACGTGTGGTTGCATAAGAGCACACGGTATTGATTATTGATGCTTATGTGAAAGTCACTCATTTGATTCCATTATTGTCGATTAATAATATGAATTATTATAGCGATAATGACGTTTTGTTTTATTCATTATTATTAACGTAATAAAATGAAAACATCTTTTATATAAAATAGAATACTTTATTAAAGTTATTCTATAAATAGAATATATTATATTTTATTATGCATAGTGTTGCATAGTGTTTTGCATAGTGTTTTGCATAGTATTGCATAGTGTTTGCATAGTAAAATGTTTTTATATAAATAGAATATATTATATTTTATTTAAAAGATTTTCTTTAAATATGGACCGTCAGATTAAAGTAAATCAATGCTGGACCGTTCATGGATTAGTTACTATGCATTCCATTTTCCTATAAATAGAAGCTCATTCCTTCATTATTTTCTTACTTTAATTCATTGAAACTCTAGAGAGAGAAATTATAGAGAAGCTAGAGAGAAAATTATAGAAAGAAGAAGAGTATTCTCGCTACTTCACTACTTCTATATTCAGGTTCTTTTCTGGTAGAGGGTGTTATTCTTTCTTCTTGAAGAGAACTTACATTATTCCATTCATTATTATTACATTGGAATAACTTTTAAAAGTGGCATACCTATACATAACTTTGTATCATGGCAGATACCCTATACTTGGTGAAATCCTTATGTTATTCCATTGCTTATTATTCTGCTGGAATAACTTTTGTATACGGCTTAGTTTACCTATACTTGGTGACATTCTTCTATTATTCTACATTTGAACATCACATGTCTCAGGTGTTTTTTACGGGACTGGTTCCGCTTTTTATTATTCTGTTGGAACATCCTCACATGCATGTGTTTTACCTGGACTGGTTCCGTCTTTATCATTCTCATTGGAATATCCTATCATGTGTTTTACACCGGATCTGGTTCCATCTTTATTATTCTGTTGAAACATCCACGCTTGGTGAATTTCACCGACCGGTTCCGTTATTATTATTCATTGGAATAACTTTATCATGCAAATCTGCCGCATGCATGGTGATTTCTTTTGTTATTCCATTCTTTATTATACCCAGTTGGTTAAAACTTTGACTTCTATACTCCATGAAATTAGTAGAATATCCTTGATATTTGCGTTTCATCCAGTATCTTTTCATGGAAATATTCTTCTGATCATTCTTGAATTTTACTCTAAGAAACAGTATCATGTTGACAATTTGGACGTTAATAATTCATGGATTAAATAATTCTTGAACTTGTTTTATTGAATTACTATGTCATTGTCATCATCCTCATTTTATATTATGTTATCTTTGCTTACGTGCGTAGATGAACTTAGTATGATTATGACCGAGGGGATCATTCGGTATAATCATGACTTGATATAAATGATGAATAAAAAGTCCTCGATGGCTGTAATGCGATGATGGATAGTTTTTGGTATGATTATGACCAGGGTGATTCGGTATAGTCATGACCATTGATAATTTGATGAAAATCCTTGGTAGGTAATGCGAGGGATGATTAGATGTGGTGGTTTATTTATTAAAATTTGAGTCTCGATGATAAAAATTGATGAAAACCTTTTAAAACCTAAAAGATAGTAGACTTTATTCTCTACTTGACTCTTTTAATGGATTGCTTATTCATTGCGAGTAAAGCTGGTTGTCTATTGTATTTTATCGGTTTAACATCTTTGTTGAAGGCTAATGATAATTTATTCGCATTATCTTAGTCATAATATTTCTTCTTTGGGCTAGTTGAGCTCACCTTTTCTTTCACTTGTTCTCTTGAAATGAGAACATATAGGAGACGAGGAGCGAAGTAATGGTCGAAGTAATGGTCCGATTACAGGATAGTGTGATAATAGTAGTAATGAGGACTTTGAACCCCAAAATAGGTATACACAAACACCCATTCCGAGTCGCCAAATACATGGTACAAAAACAAACTACAACTTCAATAATACAAATGTGTGGAAATACGATGCAATATATATCTTGAGTTTAAATATAATATTGTCTTCTAGACAATATCCACACGCAAATAAATCCCCATCATAATTATTGATACATTATTTTTCAAAAATGGTGAGGACTACTAAACAACTCTCTCTAGAACCTTCATTCCATACCCCGACTAGTACTTTCGCTACATTCTCGCCTCCTGAGAAGAAAATGGATCAACAAGGAAAAGGGTGAGCTCAACTAGCCCAATAAAAGAATACTATGACTAAGATAATATACAACAAATTATCGTTAGTCTCCAACAGGAAAAATCGATAGAATACAATAGACAACAAGTTTCGGATCAATATTCGCGTGAAATAATAATTCATAGAAGAGTTACGTAGAGAATGAAATCTACTATAATCTATGAATTTAACGATCCATCATCAATATTTTATCCTCAGTAACATCAATCAATATTCATCTCAAATCAAATATTCATCTTAGCACTCTCAACACATTCAGCCAAAAGATATTCATCAATCGATTATGTTCATCTCAACACCGCTCATCTTTTGCACTGAAATGTGCCAAAGATATTCAATAATATCATCATTTAAGATCGAGGATGATGAAAAATATTTTAAAGAACGAATCCATTGAAACAAAATGACAAGGATTAAGGATTTATGATTACGTACTTTGTTTTATCCATGTCCAACAATACCCCAAAAATAATCACGAGTGGTGTAAAATTCAAGAATGATCAAAACATGGATACAATCAAAGCTAGTATCTAGAATAGATGTTTTGGACGAAAAAGAAGAAATTTTATTTTTAGGTGAATAATCACCAGTATCGTAAATAGTCTTAGTATATCGTGAATAGTCTTAGATATCGTGAATAAGTAACTCAACACCAAAAGATAGAAATTCCACAAAAAAAACATCTTCACGCTTCATGAATAGTACTCGTGAATAGTAACTCGTGAATAGTAACTCATGAATAGTAACTCGTGAATAGTAACTCATGAATAGTAACCCCATACATGAAAAAGTTCCAAATTTGTTAAAAACTTCAGATCGACATTTCAAAGATAATGATATTGAAGAAATAATATCATTCTGAAAAAAAAATAATATCCCTTACCTCAAAGAATCGAGATTTGGAAGGAAAGGTTCAAGTGATCTTGAATGAAACTTGTCTTTGAGCAAGAACTCTCAAAGTATCTAAATACTCACAAAATACGCTCGATAATATAGAGAGAAAGAGAAAACTTGTTTCTGGTGTGATTTTCAATTCTAACTTAGCCCTCTATTTATAGGAAAATGTTAGCACGCCGAAGCAGACTTAACCTGCAACCTGATGGCTTTACCTGCTACTATTCCCACCCACCACATTTGAAATAAAATTCAGCACATTTCTTCACCAACCACAAGTGGGGCCCACTCAATTCTAGAATTTTCCACCAAAATCAATTATAAACCTAATTTCCGAATCCGACACCTCTTAAAATTCACAACAAATCATTCGTGCATTTTTAACGGTTCAAAATTTGTGGACATATACTCAACTTATGTATGTATAACATACCCAAAAATTACCACAATCCAACTATTGGATTAAAAACTATAACCCCTATGAATATATCTCAAAACCCGATTTGATTTTTTTTAACACCTCCAATCCGATAAAATACTGATAAAACACCTCAACATTAATTCCTTCATTAATAACCACATAAATAAATCCATCATTTATATCCACATAAAATAAATATTTCTTTATCATATGAATCAATAATTAATTATTCACAAATAATATTACGAGAATCACAATTATGACAACGGTAGTTCCCTCAAAGAGGGGCTTTCCAATAAGGATCTCTCCTTCTTGGCGCCGCAATTAGGTGACCAAACCTCCTTTAGCAGAACTTTCTAGACATTGCCAATAATGTTATCTAATAATATTATTCAAATAATATGAATTATTGATCGATAATGGAGATAATGCAAGTGACAATTATTGAACAACAATAATATAAAATATCAACGCAAAGAATTATTGAATCAATAAAATAAAATATTGAGCGAAGAACTCTTGTGAAAATTATTGAGTAAAGCCATCTTACGTAAAGATCAATAATTCAACAATCTTGTGCAATACTGGTAAGCTTCTTTGTGCTAACCACGCGTATTATTGTATTTTAACCACCGGTATTCCAATGATCTTAATGGTAACAACTACGCCAGTTATTTTTAACCAACTTATATTTGTCGTTTTCCTCATCCAATCACTTTCCGTTATGGGGCCCACATATTTGCATTGCGTCGTATTTAATATTCCCGAACGATCTGAATATTCCACGACCAAACGAATATTCCCGAATGACAATGAATATTTTATAACCACTTGCTTATTTTGAAATATATTTGCGTATTTAACCCTTAACTATCCACATTAATCAAATCAACCCTTACTATTTCAAAATAATAAATAAAGAAAATTCCTTTTATTTAAAAAATTTGAGGTCTTACAACCTCCCTCCTTATGAAATTTCGTCCTCGAAATTGACGTACGATACTGGTGTTTCAAAAGGTGAGGATACCTCGCTTTCATTTAGCTTTCCAATTCCCGAGGTCATTTCCTCTATAGCATGATTCCTCCACAAAACTTTAACTTGTGGTATGACCTTTCTGGCGTAGGACATGCTCCTTCCTATCCAAAATCTTGACGGTACCTCCTCATACGTTAAGTCTTGGCTATCTCGTGGGTTCTAACTCTATAACGTGGTTCGGGTCTTTCACATATTTACGAAGTGAGGATATGTGAAACACATTATGAACACGAGACATACTCTTGAGGTAACGTGAAGTCTATAGGCTACATTTTCTACTCGGTCAAGAATTTGAAATGGACCGATAAATCGTGGATTGAGCTTTCCTCTCTTCCCAAATCTTGTAACTCCCTTCCATGGAGCAACTTCATGCAACAATACATGATCCCCTACATTAAATTCCACGTCCTTTCGATGAAGATCCGCATAACTCTTTTATCGATCTTGTGCTGCTTTGTATACGTTGTCGAATCATTTGGATCTTTTCGTAGTCATATGCGTACTAACTTCGGGTCCCAACAATGTTGCTTCACCCACCTCATCCCAACATATTGGAGAACGACATTTTCGTCCATATAATGCTTCAAATGGAGCTACACCTATACTTGCTGATAATCATTGTTGTTGTAGGAGAATTCCACCAATGGTAAATACTTATCCCAACTACCCTTGAAGTCTAGGACACGAGTCTTAATATATCTTCAAGAGTTTGAATAGTCCTCTCTCGATTGTCCATCTGGTTTGGGGATGGTATGTCAACTAAATCACAAATTCGTGCCCATAGCTTTTTGCAAGCTAACCCAAAATCTTGAAGTGAATCTTGGGTCACGATCTAAAACTATGGATCTTGGCATGCCATGCAACCTCACGATCTCATTTACGTACATACTAGCAAGGCGTTCAAAGGAATAAGTCTCCGTGTCGGCAAGAAATGAGCGATTTGGTTAATCTATCAACAATAACCCAAATAGCATTGATGCCTTGAGAAACCGTAGGAAGACCCGTAACGAAATCCATGGTAATGGGTTCCCACTTCCATTTCGGAATCTCAAGTGGTTGCAACGGACCCTTAGGTACTAGATGCTCCGCTTTTACACGTTAGCGTGTTAAACACATCGAGATAAATTTTGCAATCTCTCTTCATATTGTTCCACCAAAATGTATGTCAAGATCACGATACATTTTAGTACTTCCAAGATGGATTGCAAATGGTGTATTGTGTGCCTCCATCATAATTTTGTACTTCAAATCGAGTCGTTAGGAACACAAAGTCTAGAGTGGACTCAAGTATTCCTTCTTCATCAATTCTCGCTTAGAATAGCTCCTTCTTGTACTTTCTTCTTCATACGCATCATTTCGACTCAAGGTCGGTGGCTTGAATGTACTTTAACTTTATCGATTAAAGTCGATTATACTCGTATATCATCACGCATCAGTATATCATCACGTGGGTACCTAGAGTTTTCATCTCCATCTCTATTATTTGTAAATTATACGAAATTAGTCTTTGATAACATCGTTCGTGATTACTGTATACGATCTTCTATTCAACACGTCACCTACCACGTTCGCTTTTCCGAGGATGGCATGGTCGTAACATGTCTTTGAAATGAGTCTCCTCTTGAGTTCTTGAAGCTCTTCCCACATTCCTTGCTCCATTCAATTTTGTATCTCTACTGAATCAAATTGCGTTAATGGAATAGCGATTCGAGAATATCCTTCAACGAATCTCAGATAATAACCAACTAAGCCTGAAAGCTACGTATTTAGATTCTTCGACTTAGGTTGCTCTCAACTGTGACTCATATCCCAATCTTGGATAGCACGTCACAATGACACCCTATCGATTTACTATCGCATTTAATATGACGTCCCCTACAGAGTGCGTCTGGCTTAGGTGAATTCCACAAAGGAAGTCACAAGATAAAGGCTCGGTACCAAATTCTATAGTTGAATTTTTAACTCTCGAAGTTCAATAGGAGCCATTCGATATGAGATTTTAGAAATGAGTTTTGTCACGGGTTCAAAGCCGATACAAAATTTAATATCGATCTTTGGGAGTAAGCCAAGAAATTCTTGAGGAAAATAACAACAAGAATATTATTCAAATCGGCGTGTCTTTATTCAAATCCATAACATGGACTAAGAAAACTTGACATCCGTAATAAACGAATGACTTCATGGCTTGATATGAAAATGTTTGATTACAATGGTTTGATTGCTTGAATTGAATAACAAAGTTGCTTAGAATATGAAAACTAACAACCTTACAAAAGCAATCAATTTGGCGTGATGAGTAGTTAACCTTAAAATCACATCAAAAGCAAATATCTCTATAGAAATAAGGTTAACGGTAATGTGATAGTGCCAACTGAATCAAACAAGATTTCTAAACAACGGATGTAATGAAAGTTTCTCCTAACAGATTCTCCATAAATAGGTCAAAGTCTAATTTCTCCGTAGTCAAGTTCAAACGTTGGCGCGCAAGAAAGAGAGATAAAAGAATGGGTAGAACCGTATTATCTAGTAAGGTATAAACTTAGCAAGAATTTATAATTAACTAACCCGTGCTAACCGTTCGGGTTCCTCGCATTTTGATTGAAGTCATGACAAGCGCTCTTCCAAGAACCGTTGACTTTGACTTTTCTGGACATCCTTTTGAGTCACCATTCTCATTTGGACTTGGTTTCGATATCGTACTAATCTCGGCGATATGTCCTTTTCCACAATTATAGCATACCTTGGAAGGCTTTGAGCAGTTTGACCTTATATGTCCCTCCTCTCCACATCTCAGTAGCATCTAACTGGCGATCGTTCTCTTCCCTAGAATTTGTTGATGGTCTTGATGTTCTTTCAGCCACGCCTTCCGTCATCGCTAAATCTTCTCTTTTTAGATTGGACATCTCTTTCCATAATATCAACGCTCGTCGTGCGACTTTTACCCATGCATCACTCATTCTCACTGCTCGTTCGATTATTTCTTCTTTCAAATTTCATTTCGACTTTATCATCTTATACTCTACGAAAGAGTGCTTCATTCAAGCATCACGTGTCGGGTAACAACAAGCTTGAATCGTTGCATCCTTTTTGCTCCACGACCGCTGAATTCTTTAGCACCTTCTTCTAACTCATGAATACGATTTTGCAATTCTATATTTCGATCATAAAATACCTCTAATAAACTCTCTTGGTACCTCTTCTTCCTCTTCTTCCTCACTCTCACCGTTACCTCTGCGATTATCTCGGGCAACTATCAATTCTTCACTCACCACATGGATATCTCTAATTCCTTCTTCGCTTTGACATCACATTATCCTCGGTTGGCGATTAGAGGTGTCTCCACGATCTCATTCACTCCATTGTTAACGTTCTCGTGACCGTTTCTAAAAAACTATCATAAAACAAGGGTTAATTAAATAAATTAACAAATCACATAATACCCCTATAATACTGACCAACCAACAAATAAGCTTAGGTAGGACACACTAGCGGCGAAGGATTTACTCGTCTCCCCCTCTAGTTTTATTCCCCGATCTCCGCCAGAGATCATATCCCTAAGCTCGATACCATTAACCGGCGCCCCCAAAATAGGTATACACAACACCCATTCCGAGTCGCCAAATACATGGTACAAGAAACAAACTACAACTTCAATAATACAAATGTCGTGTGAAATACGACAATATATCTTATGAGTTTAAATATAATATTGTCTTCTAGACAATATCCACACGCAAATAAATCCCCATCATAATTATTGATACATTATTTTTCAAAAAATGGTGAGGACTACTAAACAACTCTCTAGAACCTTCATTCCATAACCCCGACTAGTACTTTCTACATTCTCGCCTCCTCGAGAAGAAAAATGGATCAACAAGGAAAAGGGTGAGCTCAACTAGCCCGAAGAAGAATACTATGACTAAGATAATATACAACAAATTATCGTTAGTCTCCAATGAGGAAAAATCGATAGAATCAATAGACAACAAGTTTCGGATCAATATTCAAGCGTGAAATAATAATTCATAGAAGAATTACGTGAGAATGAAATCTACTATAATCTATGAATTTAACAGGTCCATCATCAATATTTTATCCTGTAACATCAATCAATATTCATCTCAAATCAAATATTCATCTTTGCACTATCTTTGCACAGGGCGAAAGATATTCATCAATCAATCGGTCATGCTCATCTCAACACCGCTTCATCTTTCTTTGCACTACTGGCCAAAGATATTCAATAATATCATCATTTAAGACCGAGGATGATGAAAAATATTTTAAAGAACGAATCTAGTGAAACAAAATGACAAGGATTAAGGATTTATGATTCGTACTTTGTTTTATCCATGTCTGACAATACCCCAAAAATAATCACAGTGGTGTAAAATTCAAGAATGATCAAAACATGGATACAATCAAAGCTAGTATCCGAATAGATGTTTTGAACGAAAAGAAGAAATTTTATTTTTCTATGAATAATTACCAGATATCGTAAATAGTCTTAGATATCGTGAATAGTCCGTATATCGTGAATAAGAATCTCACACCAAAAGATAGAAATTCCACAAAAAAAAAATCTTCACGCTTCATGAATAGTACTCGTGAATAAGAACTCGTGAGTAGTAACTCATGAATAATAACTCGTGAATAGTAACTCATGAATAGTAACCCCGACATGAAAAAGTTCCAAATTTGATAAAACTTCGGATCAACATTTCAAAGATAATGATATTGAAGAAATAATATCATTACGAAAAAATAATATCCCTTACCTCAAAGAATCGATTACTTTCTAAGGAAAGGTCGGAAGTGATCTTTGAATGAAACTTGTAATCTTGAATAAAGAACTCTCAAAGTATCTAAATACTCACAAAATACGCTCAATAATATAGAGAGAGAGAGAGAAAACTTGTTTACGGTGTGATTTTCAATTCTAACTTAGCCCTCTATTTATAGGAAAATGTTAAGCAAAGGCAGACTTAACCTGCAACTTGATGGCTTTACCTGCTACTATTCCCACCCACCACATTTGAAATAAAATTCAGCACATTTCTTCACCAACCACAAGTGGGGCCCACCAATTCTAGAATTTTCCACCAAAATCAATTATAAACCTAATTTCCGAATCCGACACCTCTTAAAATTCACAACAAATCATTCGTGCATTTTAACGGTTCAAAATTTGTGGACATATACTCAACTTATGTATGTATAACATACCCAAAAATTACCACAATCCAACGGTCGGATTAAAAACTATAACCCCCGTGAATATATCTCAAAACCCACGATTTGATTTTTTTTTAACACCTCCAATCCGATAAAATCTTGATAAAACACCTCAACATTAATTCCTTCATTAATAACCACATAAATAAATCCATCATTTATATCCACATAAAATAAATATTTCTTTATCATATGAATCAATAATTAATTATTCACAAATAATATTACGTAATCACAATTATGACAACCAGTAGTTCCTCCTGAAGAGGGGGCTTTCCAATAAGGATCTCTCCTTCTTGGGCGCCAAGAATTAGGTGACCAAACCTCTCCTTAGACGAACTTTCTAGACATTGCCAATAATGTTATCTAATAATATTATTCAAATAATATGAATTATTGATATGATAATGGAGATAATATGCGTTGACAATTATTGAACAACAATAATATAAAATATCAACGCAACAATTATTGAATCAATAAAATAAAATATTGAGCGAGAATTCACTCGTGAAAATTATTGAGTAGTGCCATCTTACGTAAGGATCAATAATTCAACAATCTTCATGCGAATACTGGTGTGCTCTTTGTGCAACCACGCCAGACATCGTATTTTAACCAAGGGTATTCCAACAAAGTCTTAACGGTAACAACTACGCCTGTTATTTTTAACCAACTTATATTTGTCGTTTTCCTCATCCAATCACTTTCAGTTATGGGGCCCACACATGGTCATTGCCGGTCAGCATTTAATATTCCCGACAAACATTGAATATTCCACGACCAAACGAATATTCCCCGACAACAATGAATATTTTATAACCACTTGCTTATTTTGAAATATTTGTGTATTTAACCCTTAACTATCCACATTAATCAAATCAACCCTTACTATTTCAAAATAATAAATAAAGAAAATTCCTTTTATTTAAAAAAATTTGAGGTCTTACAGTAGTCCTCACTATTACGTGAAATAGTGTGATAATAGTTGTAATGAGGACTCCTTTGAGTTTGTATAATATCTAGTAGACAATATTTGTATTCAAACTCACGGTTTATATCGTATTGTACCTACGCTTATATTAGTAAGTTGTATTTGAATTTATGTACCATGTAAGTGGCGACCCAAGATGGGTGACGTATACCTAATTTTGGGGGCGTCACGGTTGGTATCGAGCTTAGGATATGATCCTGCTAAGATGCTTGAGATAAGAACTAGGAGGGGAGAGCGGGGAATTCCTTCGCTAGTATGACCTACCTAAGTTTATTTGGTATTTGATTGGTCGGTCGAATATAGGGATAATTTGTTAAATGTCAATTAACCCTTGTTTTGTGACAATGGTTTTGAGAATGGCATCTGAAAATCTTTGAGATAAGCAATGAAGCACGTGAGAGTGTTGATTCGGTTCAAACAAAAGGTAACGACCAACAACACGATAATAATCATCATCGGTGGCAGCAATTTATCGAACAATGATAACCATCGGGGGAAATTATCATGCTAAGAATGGTAACCACTTGGTGGTAATCATGGCAAAGATAATAAAAGTGGAAATTTCAAGAAGAGAAGGTCATTTAGCTCGATTTTGTGATAAGGTGAAGTCAAGTCCAAATTTGGGATAGTGGCACCAAAGCGCGGATACTGACAAAACAAAATCGGTGGTTTTAGGAAGAGCGTTTTGTGACTTCTCAAAAGTGGGTAACCCGAACGAAGTTAGCACAGTTAGTTAATTATAAATTCTTGCTGAAGTCTATACCTTATTAGATCTACCGGTTCTACCCATTCTTTTATCTCTCTTTAAGGCTCAACGTTTAAATTTGACTCAGGAGAAATTAGACTTTGATTTATCTATTGAAACTTCGTTGGGAGAAACCTTCGTTACCTCCAATTGCTTATTAATCTTGTTGTTTCAAATAAACACTTTCACGTTACCTGTCTATCTTATCTCTTTGAAAATACTTGCCTTTGAGGTAATTTTTGATAACGATTGATTAACTAATCATTATTCTTTTTGTAAGGTTGTTAGCTTTCATATTCCTAACCAACCTGTTATACGAATTCAAAGTAACCAAATCCTAAAGTTAATCACTGTTATATCAAGCCATAAGTAAAGAGCCCGATCCTTTCGTTGTTGACTTCCTTGTGTGGAATGCACCGAAGCCAGACTTTCTGTAGGCGACGTCATGACTGAAGATGGCAAGTTGATAGGTATCATTGTGAGGTGCTATCCAGGTTAAGGGATAGAAGTCACAATTGGTATTAATGTGACGTACTATCCAAGTCTTGGACGAGAGTAACAGTTTTGAATGATATTTCTATCATTAATAAATTTCTTGGCGTATTCTTGAAGACTTCCTAGCCTACCCTAGAACGTGAAATCGAATTTTGTATTGACCCCAGTACAAAAACCCATTTCTTAAACCCTCAAATATTTCTTCAACTAAAAGGATCTGTTTACGTGGATTATGATGAAAGTCATAATAAAAGTATAGAACTAATAAAAATCATGGGTATATGAAGTATTAGTAAGTTTTATGATGAGTTATGTTGGTTAGTATGTGAAAACATGAAAGTTTCTTAGAAATCACAAAGAGTTGAAAATCAGATTTTAGTGAAAAACGTAACATGAAATTCAATTGACCATATCTCTTATTATATTTTGAATTTTTGAATGTGGTCAAGTCCTAGAGTTAGATCTATGAGTTACCTAACTAATCCAAGTGGAATTACTGGAAAAGATATTGTATATTTTTTGTGTGAACTGATTTTAGTAAAAGATGTAAAAAGCTGGAAATTTCAAAAGGTTGCTGTCCAAAATTTGAAGGGGCTGTTTCGGCCACTTAAATTATGAGAAAAATTCTGGCCTTTTGGGAAATGAAAGTATATGGTATAAAAGTACCTCCTGTCCAAAAATGAGCTCATTCTCGACTTAAAATGAGCAAGTTATGACTATTTCAATATTTAGGTTTTTTCCAAAAAAACGCTATAACCGGAGTTCTATAACTCCGATGACCATGAAATTTATACTAGAAGCTCACGTTAACATGTGTAAGGTCCTGCCAAGATTTGGGAATTTTGGAGTTAAACTTGAGGTAGCTAATTTCTTAAGGAATTAATTAGAAATTGATTTTTGAAAAATAGTAAATGAATTTTAAAAATTCGAGAAAATATATTTTCATTATGGGACTATATTATGCTAAATCCCAGAAAAGAAATATTTTGGGACTGATTTGGTATTTTTCATGAAAATAGTTTAGAATTACTGAACATATGAGTTAAATATGTTATGTGAAGTAACAAAGTTGAAAATAGGATTTTATGGCTAAAGAATCCTATATAGAGTATATGCATATTTTTGAGAGATTTGATAATTGGTGATGATATCTTATGAGTATGGCATTTTGAATGATTAAATGCATTATATGGTAAAGCGTAAACAATTAAGATAAATTGTTTATAAATTTAAGAAGTGATTAAAATATTGTTATAATATTAATGATATTAGATTATGAGATTATTAAGTGATTGATAACATGGGGATATTCTTGAATCTGGATAAATTATATTATAAATGTTTAATATTTATCCTTTATCTCATTTGATTGATTCTTTATATCATTATCCTCGTGTTTATATTATGTTGAAAGTCATCCGTGGCACCGTGCATAGATGGACTTGGTATGATTATGACCGAGTGATTGTTTCGGTATAATCATAACCGTAATTGAAAACACAATTATCTTTGGCCAGTAGTGCATGGATAATTTGTGGTCGTGATACTAATGAATACACACATTATCTTTGGTAGTAGTGCATGGATAATTTATGGTCGTGATACTAATGAATACACAATTATCTTTGGTAGTAGTGCATGGATAATTTGTGGTCGTGATACTAATGAATACACAATTATCTTTGGTAGTAGTGCATGGATAATTTGTGGTCGTGATACTAATGAATACACAATTATCTTTGGTAGTAGTGCATGGATAATTTGTGGTCGTGATACTTAATGAATACACAATTATCTTTGGTAGTAGTGCATGGATAATTTGTGGTCGTGATACTAATGAATACACAATTATCTTTGGTAGTAGTGCATGGATAATTTGTGGTCGTGATACTAATGAATACACGATTATCTTTGGTAGTAGTGCATGGATAATTTGTGGTCGTGATACTAATGAATACACGATTATCTTTGGTAGTAGTGCATGGATAATTTGTGGTCGTGATACTAATGAATACACGATTATCTTTGGTAGTAGTGCATGGATAATTTGTGGTCGGATACTAATGAATACACAATTATCTTTGGTAGTAGTGCATGGATAATTTGTGGTCGTGATACTAATGAATACACGATTATTATCTTTGGTAGTAGTGCATGGATAATTTGTGGTCGTGATACTAATGAATACACGATTATCTTTGGTAGTAGTGCATGGATAATTTGTGGTCGTGATACTAATGAATACACAATTATCTTTGGTAGTAGTGCATGGATAATTTGTGGTCGTGATACTAATGAAAACACGATTATCTTTGGTAGTAGTGCATGGATAATTTGTGGTCGTGATACTAATGAATACACGATTATCTTTGCACGTGAGTGCATGGATAATTTGTGGTCGTGATACTAATGAATATCCATGGCACGTAGTGCGGGGATGATTCGATGATATGGATTAATTATTGAAATGAGTCTCGTGAATGAAATATTAATTCATGGATGTGGTAAAAGTCATCTTTAGTAGTAGTGCATTGATAGACTTGGTATGATTATGACCAAGGATTATTCGGTATAATCATGGCCAGTAATTGAAAACACGAATATCCTTGCCGATGAGTGCATGGATAATTCGTGGTCGTGATACTATTAAGGCTGCGTCTCGGATTATTGGTTTTATTGTATATCTTTGGCACATAGGTAAAAGATGAATTGTTAATAAATATCTTTGGTAGGATTGCAAAGATGAATTTAATGTTTTCAACGATAAGGGTATTCAAGGTATCCTCATCTCTTTATCATACCGTAGTGTATACCCTAATTTCGAGGGCTTAAATTCCATAAGGAGGGAGATTGTGAGACCCCGATTTTATCAATAAAGATTTAAATTTTGTCAAAATAATTTTTAATATTATGGTGTGAATTTGAGATAATATTATAGTTGTGGGTAGTATTTATAAATTTTGCAAAGTATGCAAGTGGTTATATTATATTCGATTGGTGGGGAATATTCGGTTTAGCGGGGAATATTAAATATAACTACTCAATCATTGGTGGACCCTAATGTAATTATTGTCGATTGAGAAAACGACAAAAATATTTTATTGAAATAACGGCGGAAGTTTTACCGTGGTTACCGTTGAACTACTCTAGTAGTAAAAAATACAAGATGTCGTGTGGTTGCATAAAGAGCACACCAGTATTGATTATTGATGCTTATGTGAGAAGTCACTCGGTTTGATTCCATTATTATTTATTAATAATATGAATTATTATAATGATAATGACGCTTTTGTTTTATTAAGTATTATTAACGTAATAAAATGTAAACATCTTTTATATAAAATAGAATACTTTATTAAAGTTATTACATAAATAGAATATATTATATTTTATTATGCATAGTGTTGCATAGTGTTTTGCATAGTGTTTTGCATAGTATTGCATAGTGTTTGCATAGTAAAATGTTTTTATATAAATAGAATATATTATATTTTATTTAAAAGATTTTTCTTTAAATATGGACCGTCGATTAAAGTAAATCAATCTGGACCGTTCATGGATTAGTTACTATGCATTCCATTTTCCTATAAATGAAGCTCATTCCTTCATTATTTTCTTACAAATTCATTGAAACTCTAGAGAGAGAATTATAGAGAGAAGCTATAGAGAGAAAATTATAGAAAGAAGAAGAGTATTCGCTACTTCACTACTTCTATATTCGGGTTCTTTTTACTAAGGGGTGTTATTCTTTCTTCTTGAAGAGAACTTCATTATTCCATTCATTATTATTCTGTTGAATAACTTTTGTAAAAGTGGCATACCCTATACATAACTTGTAGATACGCGCTGGCATACCCTATACTTGGTGAAATCCTTATGTTATTCCATTGCTTATTATTCTCATTGGAATAACTCAGATCTGCGGCTACCCTATACTTGGTGACATTCTTCTATTATTCTCGTTGGAACATCACATGCATGTGTTTTTACACCGACCGGTTCCGCTTTTATTATTCTGTTGGAACATCCTCTGTGTGTTTTACACCTTAACCGGTTCCGCCTTTTTATCATTCTCGCTGGAATATCCTATCTCGTGTGTTTTTTACCGGATGCAGTTCCATCTTTATTATTCTGTTGAAACATCCTCGCTTGTGTGAATTTCACCGACCGGTTCCGTTATTATTATTACATTGAATAACCTTGCTCATGCTAAGTACCGCATGCATGGTGATTTCTTTTGTTATTCCATTCTTTATTATACCCAAATTGGTTAAAACTTTGACTTCTATACTCCATGAAATTAGTAGAATATCCTTGATATTTGCGTTTCATCCAAAGATCTTTTCATGGAAATATTCTTCTTCCGATCATTCTTGAATTTTACTCTACGAAAATGAAGTATCATGTTGACAATTTGGACGTTAATAATTCATGGATTAAATAATTCTTGAACTTGTTTTATTGAATTACTATGTCATTGTCATCATCCTCATGTTATATTATGTTATCTTTGGCTTACGTGCATAGATGAACTTAGTATGATTATGACCGAGGGATCATTCGGTATAATCATGACTTGATATAAATGATGTGACAAAAGTCCTCGGTGGCTGTGAATGCGATGATGGATAGTTTTGGTATGATTATGACTGTAGGTGATTCTAGATAGTCACGACCATTGATAATTTGATGAAAATCCTTGGCCGGTGATGCAGGGATGATTAGATGTGGTGGTTTATTTATTGTCGAGTCTCAAATGATAAAAATTGATGAAAACCTTTTAAAACCTAAAAGATAGTAGACTTTATTCTCTACTTGACTCTTTTAATGGATTGCTTATTCCAACAAGGAGCTAAACCGGTTGTCTATTGTATTTTATCGGTTTAACACTTGTTGAAGGCTAATGATAATTTATTCTGCATTATCTTAGTCATAATATTTCTTCTTGGGCTAGTTGAGCTCACCCTTTCTTTCACTTTTTCTCTTGTGAAATGAGAACATAGCCGGGACGAGTCGGGGAACGAAGTAATGGTCCGAGAGGATAGCATTAGTAGTCCTAAGTATTCGTGAAATAGTGTGATAATAGTTGTAATGAGGACTCCTTTTGAGTTTGTATAATATCTAGTAGACAATATTTGTATTCAAACTCACGCTTATGTCGTATTGTATACCTATGGCTTATATTAGTAAGTTATATTTGAATTTATGTACCATGTAAGTGGCGACCCAAGATGGGTGACGATACCTAATTTTGGGGCGTCACAAACCCTATTATTAATTTGGGAACCCTAATGGTATTAAGGAACCCTAATTTAAAAACCCAATTTCTATTAAAAACCACAATTAATTAGTATGTTTTAAATTAAAATTTTATTTCACTTTAATTTTAATTGTCCAAATCCTAGAAATTATTTGGAAAACTTTAAGATGTAAAATCTAGTGATTAAACCCTAGATTCAATAAAATTGGACAAGAATACCCTTGAAATTTAAAATAATTACCAAAATACCCTTTTGTCCCATTAGTTGAATTATTGGTTAGACAAGATCTAGCAAAAATCTGGCCAGCCACCCTAAACCTACCTATGAGCCTACAAGCTATGGCACATTACATGATCATCCATGCCATACATAGCATACATGGATTATATAGAATTCAAGAGAGAGAAAGTGCACAATTATTCACAACTTCATCCTAGAACTCCTCTCTCTAAAACCCACGAAATTTACTTGCTAGATCAGTCCCCAATAAAGCCCCACGATCACACTTAACAAATCAGAAGCATTGAAATTAGATTTTGTTCACAAAGAGGTAAGAACCCTAGAAGAAATCTGACCTTGATCAAAGTGTTAGATGTTAGTTTTTTGTGTTAAACATGTAGTATGTAGTATATAATAATGATCTGGGTTGCTAGATGTTAGATCCATAACATCTAGAGGCTCGGATTTGAAGTTTTAAAAAATCTGGAAAACATTTTTTTTGATGTCTGACAGTGAATGTCAGGCCTTGTAGATCTCTGTAGGTGTTTGAGTTTTGTGTGTTAAGTGTTGGATCTTGTAGTATGATGTAAGATCTTGAATCTGGAACTTGAATCACGTCCATATCTGTTGTAGATTAAAAGTTATTTAAGGTCAAAGTGGGTTGAACGGCATTGGACCGGGTCATTCTTGAAGCCCGAATTTTGCCTGAAAAGTCCGACGAGCATTTTGATGGCCTCTGATCTTGCTCCTTGTAATCTTTTTTGCCATGTTGTTGTTTTTTTGTTGTAGAATGACATGAATACTAAATGTTAAAGCTTCTATATCACCTAGACACTTAACAGAATTGATCTGAATGATGGTCAAACGAGCTAGCTTAAATCGCTTTCAAGAACATTTTCGGGTTTCCCGAAATGTTCAAGAATGATTCCGGAGAAATACTTTGACCGCCCATATATCTTGTTTTTGTTGATGTTGTGATGATCTGAGGATATGTTATTGTTCCTTGTAGTGTGTACTAAAGATTTGACCCATTAAACGATAAAAACCATGACCAGAACATAAAGTAATTCGAGCATGAAATTGATAGGTTGAACTATTGAGTTTCTGGGAAAAACCCAGAAACACTCTGACAGCATGTTTGCTAGCTTAACCCGGTTTCATTAAGTATTTTCAAACTTGACCATGTATTGAAACATGTTGTTTGATAGTTTGTCTAATAGCCCGACGAGCAGAAAACTTGTAACATAAACAGATTGACAGATTTAAGGCCAAAGGGCGTTGACCCGCCATGACTATAATTTTCTGGGCAGCCCAGAATATGATGAACACGCCAGACAGCTAGTTCAAGGCTTAATAAATTTTGATTGTGATGAAGTATGACATGGATATTTGTTGTTTCATGTAGTGTTACATTAACACTACAAAGATCTGAACATTAGGTAGCCCAGAAACATTTCGAGAGAAGAATTAGACTTCGATCAAACAGGGCACCTCGACCATCGACTTTATCGGTGTTCTTGAGGCCAAGAACACCTAACATGACGATAAGTGTCGTTATAGCCTATAGCGGCGGTTATAATAATTTTATTTTACTAAATTCTAAAAATGATTAAAAATAGAAAAAATTAGTTTTAATTATTAAAAATACCAAATAAATTACTAAAATTATTTTAAAGTCCGAAAATTAGTTTTAATTATTTTAAGTATATTTCATGAATATTTAATATTTTTGGGATATAAAAATATTTAATTTATTAAATTATAATATTAAATAAATTATTTAAAAATGATTTTAATACATTAAAATCATTAAAAATAGGTTATGATATAAAAAGATATTTTAAGTTATTTTCTATAATTTTTAATATTTTGTGATGATTTTCATTATTAATTAGATATTAATGATGATTAAGTTATTTAATAAAGATATTAAATAAATGATGAAAAATAGAATTAATGATTTAAAATTTTTATAAAAATGATTTAGAGATTATAAAAATATTTTAAGTTATAAAATATAACTTTTGATATTTTGTCATGAAAAATATTAATATTTTAATATCAAGGATATTAGATTCATTTAATAATTATATTAAATAAATAGTTTCAAAATGGTTTTATTGATTTAAAAATTATTTAAAGGTAATATTAATACTTTAAAAATATTTTGAGTTATTATAAATAACTTTAATATTTTGGCAATAGTTTCATTAATAGTTTAATATTAATTAAATATTAATAATAATAGAATTAGTTAATATTTAAATCAATTAATATGATTTTATTGTTTGAAAATTCATGATAAAGTATAATAATTATTTAAAAATTATTATAAGGCTATGAAAAATAATATGACTGATATTTAAAATATCTAAACGAATATTGAACTACACGATAAAGTCTTAGACTCGATATTTACCCGATAAAGCCGTCGGTACACCGAAATATTTCAGAAATTTATCTGGACTTAGATAAATTAACTATATATGTGTTTGTTAGTGAATCAATAATTGTTAGATATATATGACAAAGTGATTAGGTTATATGCTGACTGCAATAGACAGTGTTCTATGTTACGATATATTATTCTAATCGAATGAATGATCTTATTACTGATAGGTCGCTGTATAAAAGATTAATCTAAGTTGCGTTATTGTAAGAAGCAGCTCAGGCAAGTATCTAAACCTTATGCACTACTTTTATTTCGTGCAAACAAGTATATCATGTTATGCAAGTTTTCTAAACTTACTCCAATTATTATTGAGCAAGTATCTGAACTATTCTTTATATTGTGCTAGTATTCTACTTTTGCATTTACTTTATGCAATGGACATGAGTAAGAAAGTTTCAGAATCATATTATTATTGTGCCAGATTATTAACTCTATTATTATTGATTATGTATCCAATATTTGTATTCATACAAGTTCTTACATTATCCGATCAATGTATTATTGTATAATTCAGATAATTATTATGTTCGTTAATTCTTATATAGGGTTAGACAAGTGTCCCCACTTGGATAACAATTATATTTAATCATATGTTGATACATACTTATTGATTTCAAGTATGTATCGTTGACTTAAAATCCGTCTAAAGCTATTTGATTCAAATTTAGACATAAAAATATTGTTGAACAAGATAGAATGTTATCAGATCCAACCATTGTTTTGGTTTGGATTCCCACTAAAATATGAACATCCCAAATATGGGAAAACTTTTGTGCACCTAAGGTGGATAGAGTGAACGATAATATTGTTCTTGCATGTAGTATTGATCAATACAGGCATAATCTGGCCGATCACCCCCGCGCCCGTAAGTTATGACGGTTTATAGATGAATTTCGCTTAACCTTTTGAAAATAGAAAATAATGTTCATAGTATTTTGGTGATCTCCGCTTATAGTCTATACATAGTTTCAAAGATTACATATGGAAGTGATATGTTGTTATTATTGGTTCACTTACTTCACAACCTGTTGATTCGTTGTAGAAGTGTCTTTCAAAGAAAACATTTAATTCTTTCAGCTAATATATATTGTTGTTATTACTTGCTGGGCAATCCAATGCTCATTCTTAATTTAAATTTAAATGTTTTCAGTTAAGTATGATCAACTTGAAGGCTCAGGCAAGAACAAGGGGAAAGGAAAGTTGTACGAATGAGATTTATAATATGTTGTGTAATAGTTATAGTTTATTAAGACAATGATACTTATTATCTATGATGTAATGAATGTTTAAAGGTCTCGTACCTAGGAGTAAACTTTGATGCATATGTAAATTAAGTTTAAACTTTATATTATTGTTATTATTATTAGCATTATTCAGCTTATAGAAATGGTATTGTGAAGCACCGAGTTCGGGTTTTAAGTACCCAGATTTGGGGGCATCACATCTACTATCTTCTATGATTTAAAAGGTTTATCAACAGTTTTATCGTTGAGACTCGGCTTAATAAATAATCCGCATCATTGAATCATCCCTGAACTACGGCCAAGGATATTCATTAGTATCACGACCACAAATTATCCATGCACTACGGGCCAAGAATATTCGTGTTTTCATCAATGGTCATAATCATACCAACAACTGTCCATCAATGCACTACGGGCCAATGAGGACTTTTACCACATCATTTATAACATTACGAGTCATGATTATACCGAATGATCCCTGGTCATAATCATACCAATAAACAGTCCATCTATGCACGTAAGCCAAAGATGACTTTCATCACAATATAAGCATGAGGATGATGACAATGATATAAGAATTCAATTAAAAGAAAGCAAAGGATAAATTTTTAAAGATTTATAATTTAATTTATCCAGAATTCAATAATGTCCAAATTGTCAACATGATACTGCTTTGTGGAGTAAAATTCAAGAATAATATTGTATCAAAAATGATTTGGACCGAAAAGAAATCAATTTTATCATGAATAATACCACAGGTGAATAGTAATCGAGTTAATAATACTGTTGTGAATAGTAACTTGGTAATAGTAACCCCCGTGAATATTACCCTAAGATGAAAAAGTTAAAACTTATCAAGAATGCTCGAATAATATTTCCATAAAAGATCTTTGGATGAAGCGCAAATATCAAGGATATTCTACTAATTTCATGGAGTATAGAAGCCAAAACTTTAACAAAATGAGTATAGAATTCGGAATCTGAAATGAAATAATATTACTTAAATACTACAGAGTATGGAAGAAAATATTGTTGTAAGACCCCAACTTTTATGAATAAAGATCAATTTTTCTATAAATATCATTTTGAATAATTATGGTGTTGATTTGTTATAATATTAAAGTTGTGGGTAATATTTATAAATTTTGCAAAGTAAGCAAGTTGTTATATAATATTCAATTGGTCGGGGAATATTCATTTTAACAAGGAATATTCGTACGACGACACAATCATTGGTGGACCCCACAACGTAATTATTGTCGGAATGAGAAAACGACATAAATATCTTTTTATGAAAATAACTACGGAAGTTTTACCGTTAACTCTGTTGAAATAACCTAGGTTAAAGAAATATGAATATGTCTGGCGTAGCATAATAGCACACGGTATTGATTATTGATGCTTATGTGAGAAGTCACTCGCTTATACTCAATTATTGCTCACAAAATTGTTGCATCATATCTCTCATATTATTGATTCAATTATTGTCACAAGATCATCCGCATAATATGCTATATTATTAAATCAATAATTGAGACGACAAAGTTATTCATATTATTATCTGCAATATTGACAATGTCTAGAAGTTCTGTTAATGAGAGGTTTGGCCACCTAATTGCGCGCCAATAGGGAGAAATCCTTATCGAAAAGCCCCATCTTTCCTGGGAACGACCTGGTTGTTAAATATTGCGAATTATAATAATGATGATAAATGTTGCTAAACATATTGAGGTAATTTTATAAAGTATTTTTTGTAAATATTGACGTACTATTTGGACCCCCATTTACTCATTTTTCAAAATAATCGGTAGAAAGTTATTCAGTATATATTTATATAAGTATTATATATATGATTATGGTGGGGCCCATATTTTTGAAAAGGACATATGGGTGGAGAAATTCAGAAGTCACGGATGTTTGTTATATATGTATAATTATTATATATATATATTATAATAAGTTTTGTTTTTTATGAAAAATAGAATATATTATATTTTATTATGCATAGTGTCTGCGTAGTAATGCATAGTAACAAATCTCGTGAATTGAAAAAAATTTGGCTGAAACTTTCATACGTTACTATTGCATCCGTGATTTTATTTCAAATAGTACCCCTTCCATTCTCCAATAAATAGGATGCTTAGTTAGAATTGAAAATCACACCAGAATCAGAGAATTCTTCTTCTATAATATTAAGCGAATTTCTTTAGAGTTTTAGAAAGTTTTGAGTGTAGAAAACAATGAAAGTTTTCTTCAAAAATATCCCCGCTCTACCAGTTGGAATACTCTTCTTTTCAAGGTAAGGGATGTTATTTTTGTTCAATATTCATATGAAATAATATTTTCTTCCATACTCTGTAGTATGTAAGTAATATTATTCGTTTCAGATTCTGAATTCTATACTCATTTTGTTAAAGTTTTAGCTTCTATACTCCATAAAATTACTAGAATATCCTTGATATTTGCGCTTCATCCAGTATCTTTTAATGGAAATATTATTTTGATCATTCTTGATAAGTTTTAACTTTTTCATGCTGGGATACTATTCACGGGGTTACTATTCCTTTTTTCAGAAGCTTGAATAAATTTTTCCAAGGCTTCCTCCCAATTTGAATGTTCTTCCTGTTGTAGTGGAGGTGGACACGAGAAATCCTGTGGGTATGTTGGACTTGGAGCATAAAATTGATCTTGATTGTTACTCCATGAAAAATCCGGGTGATACCCCCAATCCTGATGATAGTTGTTGGGATAGACATAATTATTGGGGTAATCACCACTATACTGTACCGGCTCGAAACTAATGGCGCATTGATGACTCATACGATTTCCAGCACAATAATCACAAGTAACCGCCATACTTTGACGACATTGAGCTTCAAAAGCTTCAAACATCCTCGAAAGTGTCTCAATCTATCTTTGACAATGCGAAAGTTTCTAGTCTCATCCATCTCCGCCCCTAGGTTGAGTCATGTTCGTATGGCCATTGATCGCAAAAGTCATCCATGGTACACGAAAAGAGAGAAATATAGAAAGAGAATTAAAAATAAAAATAAAAATGTTTAAATTAAGACTAATTTGATTGAAATTAATATTGGTAAATAATTATTAAATTAATTCCCGTAATGCTACTTAAAACTTGTTGATCGATTTACAATCAATGAATACGCAATATACACTATTGAACAAGTAATAAAGTGAAAGTAGAGTATCGTTCCCACGAGGAATTATTTAATAAAAATCACCAAGTACTAATTCTTAACCAAACTAATTTTATTTAAACAATCTCAAATCGTGATTTTTCTAATTAAGAAAACTAAATTGACTAATTAAAACTAAGATTTTAACGAATGAATTCAGATAAATAAAGATTAAGACTCCAATATCTCCAATTATGAACTATAAACCAATTATCCAATTATCCCAATTATTATGTCTATTAAATTGTTCACAGGAATTCTCAAATGTCAAAAGCCCTTTCTCAAGTGATCATTTGCCTTCTATTTAATCCAAGTTAATTTTGCTATATCCCTATGCAAAACAATTGAATTAAACTCACTACAATCCCAATTCCTTATGTGTTACATGCGGCAAATAGATATTCTCATTCTATTCACAAACCTAATTACTCACTGTGCAAATAACTAAGTCACATGTCACCAAGCCCAGTTCTAACCCTAGAATTCCTTTCCCAATTCCTTCTAGAGTAACAAGGTAATTATTAGCCAAATAATTAATCAATAAGCACAAAGCAAGATGAATAATTCACTTCAACATAAATAATTGGAACAAATCAAATAATCAATTCATAATCATAAAAGGTTCCATTGGAATCTTAGTAAAAGAGTTAGTTCATAATTAATAAATTGAAACCAAGAATCCACAACTGAATAGACATTAAAAGATAAAAGTATGATAAGAGAAGAGAATAGAATCTGTTGTCAGCAAATCTGATGTTCCCCTCTTGCTCCTGCTCTTGATCTTCAATGATCTCTAAGTTGCTTCAATCTCCAAAACTAATAAGAACTAGGGTTTTTGTTCTAATCTAATGGAGTGTTTTATCTAAACTAAGCTATGTAATCCCCCCCCCCCCCCCAATTTTATGTCTTACATCATGTATTTATAGGTTACAAGTCCAATTTTTAGCTTAGAACAAACCCAATCCTATTTGGAGTCAAAAAAGGTGTCAAAATTCGCCAAAACGCGTCCGAGGCCATCACCAAGCCCTTCCTAACACCCAGGTAGCTGGGCATGATGCTCAAACACTGACCCCACTGGGCATAGGCCTATTTTTTGCGCCGGCCTTGCCACCGCCCCAAGTTCGACATTTTTTGCTCGGACGTCCTTTGGGAAAACGGCCGGAACGTTTGATCCGGAGGAGTTACTGGCCTACCACCTATCAAATCGAATATATCGACGAGATCTACAACTTTAATTCTTTGAGGATTGAGAAATTCTGGGCGGATGAAGGCTGAAATTGAGCTGGAAGTAATCGCTATGCAAATGACCACCCAAAACCACGACGTTCGACGTCTGTTGGTACAACGATCATAACTCTTGCATCCGAACTCCGATTGAATGATTCAAAATGTTCAAAAAGCTAAGACGATGCTCTTCAATGTAAGCTAAGTTCCAAACCAAGAACATGAAGTAAACATGAAAGTCCAAATGATGTCTGGTTTGCTTTTCTTTGCGTTTTCTTTGCTTTTCCTTACCAATAGTCGCTCACACCGCTCCCAAATGTATAACCTACAAAATGAACACAAAATGCATGAAAAGTAACTAAGACACATAAATATAAGCAACAAATTCAAGTAAAAGATATCGGATAAGCGTATATAAAATCCACTTATCAACACCATAATTAACTAATCCACTATATCTCTATGTGAATTACAATTAAAAATGATTTAAAGCACAAGTTCTCTATAAGATTACATATGGCGTAAAGGCATATCTCTATCCTAAACACGGATCATAAATTCCATCTATGTAGAAATCACAAACACATGTTATCATGATCAAATCTAAATCTATACTTCATCTATCGAGTTCATATAGATTATCACGGTAATTGTTAGCTAAGAAATTAAGCAATTAAGTCCAAATCACAATATACAATCCTCACAATAGAACATAATAATTGATAACAAAGCATATTAAAATAAACTACACAATAAGATCCATTGTAATCTCAAACAAAGAATTAGTTCATTATTATTGAATTAAAACTAAGAATCCACAACTGAATAATCATTAAAAGACAAAGATAGAAGAAGATAAGAAGATAGAATCTATTTTCTGTAGATTTGATGCTCCCTCCTTGCTCCTACTTTGAATCTTCAATGGTCTCCTAGTTGCTTCAATCTCCATATCTAACAAGAACTAGTGTTTTGATCTAATTTACTCTAATCTAATCTCATGGAATCCTCCAAAACTAGCCTATATATCCTCTCTTTTATGCCTCTCATCATGCATTTATAGTTCTAATGGAGACCCTAGCAAGTTAGGCAACTAAGAATCCTATTCTAGCTCAAATTGTACACCAAATAACCCAAAACAGATGTCCCTAGTGACCGTGGCATACTTCACACTGCCTCTCTAGGCCATTCTGGGCGCCCCAGCCTTCTGACAAAGGTTGTCGATACATTCGGTGGCCAAGCGCTTACCGCGCTGTCGTGGTTCATTTATAGCGCAATGCAGCTATGCTATTTTCTACTACAACGTCCTTTGGTAAATTAGGCATAACGTTTGATCCCCTAGAAGTTACGGAGCCTGCCACCTATCAAATCGAAGATATCGACGAGATCTATAACTTTCATTCTTTGAGGATTGACAGATTCCGTCCGGATCAAGGCGGAAATTGAGCTTAAAGTAGATGTTATGTAAATGGCAAGCATGACAACTCTTAACTTTGATCTTTGTTGAGAAAAAGGCCATAACTCTCGCATCCAAGCTCCGATTGGGACGATCCAAGATGTTCCGGAAATCTAAGAAGAAGCTCTACAGTATAATCCAAGTTCCAAGCCAAGAACATGCATCCAACTTGGTGTTAAAAGTCCTTCAATCTTCCCTTCTTGCATTTACTTGCGTATTTTGGTCCAAAAGATGTCCGAATTGCTTTCCCTTGCTTCTTCATGCCAATGTTATGTCATAGCCTACAAAATAACATAAAAAGTATAAAAAGTAACTAAGAAACATAGGTTTAAGCAACTAATTCAAGTAATAGATACCGGATAAGTAGGTATAAAACCTACTTATCACTATTCACTCGGTTACAATTCACCCGGGGTACTATTCATGATAAAAATTGATTTCTTTTCGGTCCAAATCATTTTTGATATAATATTATTCTTGAATTTTACTCCACAAAGTAGTATCATGTTGATAATTTGGACATTATTGAATTCTGGATAAATTAAATTATAAATCTTTAAAATTTATCATTTACTTTTATTTAATTGAATTCTTATATCATTGTCATCATCCTCATGATTATATTGTTATGAAAGTCATCTTTGGCCCGTAGTGCATAGATGGACTTGGTATGATTATGACCAGTGATTATTCGGTATAATCATGACCGTAATGTTACAAATGATGTGGTAAAAGTCCTCATTGGCATGTAATGCATTGATAGACAGTCGTTGGCATGATCATGACCATTGGTGAATACATGAATATCCTTGGCCCGTAGTGCATGGATAATTTATGGTCGTGATACTTAAGAATATCCTTGGCCATAGTGCAAGGGTGATTCGATGATGTGGATTATTTATTAAGCTGAGTCTCAGCGATAAAAGTGATGAAAAACCTTTTAAATCATAGAAGATAGTAGATTTTATACTCTACTTGACTCTTCTAATGGATTGCTTGTTCCGCTGCAGTTAAACTTGATGTTTATTATATTTTATCAGTTTAACATTGTTGAAGGCTAACGATAATTTATTCTGCATTATCATAGTCATAATATTTCTTACTGGGCTAGTTGAGCTCACCCTTTTCTTTCATTGTTCTCTTCAGGAAATGAGAATATAGTTGGGACTAGTCGGGGAACGGAGTGACGGTCCAGATGTTTGCATTAGTAGTCCTCACTATTCTGTGAAATAGTGTGATAATAAATGTAATGAGGACTTATTTTGAGTTTGAATATTGTCTGAAGATAATAATATTTGTATGGAAACTCACAACTCCATGTCAGTATTTAAGTTTGTATTTGTATTACATACCATATATTTGGCGACTCAAAATGGGTGATGTATACCTATTTTGGGGGGCGTCATGATTGGTATCAAAGCTTAGGGATATAATCTACTGGTACGAGATGTGAGACAAGAACTAGGAGGGAGAAACCGAATTCTTTTGCTAGTATGACCTACCTAAGTTAATTGGTATTTAATTGGTCGGTCAGAGTATAGGGATAATATGTGGTATGTCAATTAACCCTTGTTTTGTGGCAATATTTGAAAATGACATCCGAGAATGTTGAGAATAGCAATGGAGCACAGGAGACCGTTGAGTCACCACAGATCAATACCCAGGATAATGTGTATCAGGAAGGCAACAATCCTCATACAAACAATAACATTGACCAAATGATGAACGACGGAATATTTAGGGGCTTTCTGCAATTCATGCAACATCAGGCGAGAAAGACTCATGTCCATAATGCAGGTGGAAACACTGGCAACTCTCGGACGGTCACCACTAAGAAGTTCAAGGAGCTGGGACCACCAAAGTTTATTGGAGAGCCAAAACCACTTAAGGCGGAGACGTGGATAAAGCAGATCACCAAGATATTTGATGTCTTGGGATGCTTCGAGGAGAAAAAGGTTCCCTTTGCCACCTTCATGTTGCGAGGAGAGGCAGATTACTGGTGGGAATCTGTAAAATGTACTCAACATACCGCACTGAAGATAACTTGGGAGAAGTTCCAAGAACTGTTCAGCGATAAGTACTTTTCCAAAAGTATTCGTCACATGAAAGAGGTAGAGTTTATTAAACTGGAGTAAAACAACATAATCGTGTCACAGTAAGAAGCCAAGTTTGCCAAGTTGTCTCGGTTTGCGTCCCACTTAGTTGATAATGAGGAAAGAAAGACGCGAATGTTTCTAAGAGGTTTGAAACCCGAGATACGTTAATATCTTATCTCTCACAAACTGTGTTTGTATTCAGATGTTGTAAATAGGGCTCAGTTATTGGAGTGCGATAATGAGATATCCCAACCAAGGGAGAGCAGCAGACAAAATGATAATACCGGTGGTAGCAGTCATCGAAGCGGCGACAACAAACGTGGAGGGAATCAATATGCCAGAAATGGTAACCACTTCGGTGGTAATCATGGCCAAGACAATAAAAGTGGACATTTCAAGAAGAGGAGATTCAACAATGATGGAAAGACGTCAGCACCAGCACCCATTATTAAGGAAGGAGAACGACCACCTATCATATGCTTCAAATGCGGAGGGAAGGGATACATCAGTCCAAACTGTGCGCAGTAGTCCAAAATGTGTTACAATTGTGGAAGAGAAGGTCACCTAGCTAGATTTTGTCGTACAGGGAAGCTAAGTTCAGTTGGAACGGTGACACCAAATGCCGTCCCAGACAAGTCAAAACCAGTAGTTCAAGGGAGAGCGTTTGTTTTGACCTCCCAAAAAGTAAGGAACCAGAATGAGGTCATCATGGGTAAGCTTATCATAAACTCTAGCGAAGTATATACCTTATTGGATACCGGTTCTACCCATTCTTTTATTTCTCCTACTTGCTTTCAACGTTTAAATTTGACTCCGGAGAAATTAGACTTTGACTTATCTGTTGAAACTCCGTTGGGAGAAACCTTATTACATCCACTGTTTATAAGTCTTATTTGGTTCAAATCGGTACCCTCACATTACCTGTCGATCTTATTTCCTTAAAAATACTTGCGTTTGACGTAATTCTAGGGATCGATTGGTTAACTACTCATCATGCAAAAATTGATTATTTTCGTAAGGTTGTTAGCTTTCATATTCCTAACCAACCTATTATGTGAATTCAAGAACCAACCCATTAAAATCAATCATTGTCATCTCAAGCCATAAAGCTATTCGTTTATTGAAAAACGGATGTCAAGCTTTCTTAGCTCATGTCACGGATTTAAACAAAAATACGTCAGATTTGAATGATATTTCTATTGTTAATAAATTTCCTGACGTATTCCCTGAAGAACTTCCTGGCCTACCCCCAGAGCGTGAAGTTGAATTTTGTATCGACCTTGAACCCGGTACAAAACCCATTTCTAAAGCCCCATATCGAATGGCTCCTATTGAACTTCACGGGTTAAAGACCCAACTACAAGAATTGTTAGACATCAGTTTCATTCGTCCTAGTATGTCTCCTTGGGGTGCTCTTGTGCTATTCGTGAACAAGAAAGATGGGAGTATGCGACTTTGTATTGACTATCGGGAGTTGAATCATGTCACCATCAAAAATAGGTACCCATTGCCACGTATTGATGACTTTGTTTGACCAGATTCTGGCGCCAAATTCTTTTCAAAGATCGATCTTTGTTCCGGATATCATCAGTTAAAGATTAAAACCGATGACATTCCAAAGACGGCTTTCAGAACTCGGTACGGGCATTACGAATTCCTAGTCATGTCCTTTGGATTGACTAATGCTCCTGCTGCCTTCATGGATATGATGAACCGAGTATTCAAGGAATATTTGGATCACTTTGTAGTCGTCTTTATTGATGACATACTCATATACTCCAAAAGCCATGAAGATCATGATAAACACTTGAGGCTGATACTCCAAAAGCTTCGTGAAAACAAGTTTTATGCCAAGTTGAAGAAATGCGAGTTCTGGCTTGAGGAAGTAGCATTCCTTGGGCACGTAGTATCAAGTCATGGAATATCTGTTGACCCGACAAAGATTGAAGCAATACAAAGCTGGGAGCAACCTAAATCAGTGACCGAAGTACGTAGCTTTCTCGGCTTAGTTGGTTATTATTGCAGATTCGTAGAAGAGTTTTCTTGAATCGCTACTCCATTAACTCAGCTGACTCAAAAAGATACAAAATTCGGTTGGAGCGAGGAATGTGAGAAGAGTTTTTAAGAACTCAAGAGGAGACTCATTTCAGCACATGTTCTGAAAATACCATCTGGTTCGGAGGGATTTGTCAGCTATAGTGATGCTTCAAGAAAAGGGTTAGGATGAGTTCTCATGCAACATGGGAAAGTCATAGCCTATGCTTCTCGACAACTCAAAGAATATGAGAGGAATTATCCTACTCATGATCTAGAGTTGGCAGCTGTTGTCTTCGCACTTAAAATTAGGAGGCATTACCTGTATGGGGAGAAAGTGGAGATCTATACGGATCATAAAAGCCTCAAATATTTCTTCACTCAAAAGGAACTCAACATGCGGCAACGACGTTGGCTCGAACTGTTGAAAGATTATGATCATACCATTCAATACCATCCTGGAAAAGCGAACATGGTAACTGACGCATTGAGTAGAAGATCATATGCGGGTACGAGTGGGATATTGTCAACGCAAAGGCCCATTTTATATAACTTACAAAAGATGGAGATAGAGTTAAAGACTCTAGGGACCCATGTGATGATGGAGAATATACGAGTAGAACCGACTTTAATCGATAAAGTTAAAGCTGCTTAAGCTATAGACCTGGAGCTGATGCGTATGAGGAAGAAATTGCAAGAAGGTGTGATCCCAGAAGCAAGAATCGATGAAGAAGGAATTCTTAAAGTCAACTCCAGACTTTGTGTTCCTAACGACCCTGATTTAAAGTATAAAATCATGATGGAGGCGCACAACACACCGTTTGCAATCCATCCTGGGAGTACTAAAATGTATCGTGATCTTCGACATACATTTTGGTGGAGCAATATGAAGAGAGAGATAGCATAATTTATCTCAAGGTGTTTAACTTGTCAACGAGTCAAGGCGGAGCATCAAGTGCCAAAAATTTCATTGCAACCACTTAAAATTCTAGAATGGAAGTGGGAGCACATTACCATGGATTTCGTTATTGGTCTTCCCAAGGTTTCTCAAGGCATATATGCGATTTTGGTCATTGTTGATAGATTGACCAAGTCTGCTCATTTCTTACCAATACGAGAAACTTATACACTTGAATGTCTTACTCGTATGTACATAAACGAGATTTTAAGATTGCATGGTATGCCAGTATCCATAGTTTCTGATCGAGATCCAAGATTCACTTCAAGATTTTGGGTTAGTTTACAAAAATCTATGGGCACGGATTTACGATTTAGTTTGGCATATCATCCTCAAACGGACGAGCAGTCGGAGAGGACTATTCAAACTCTTGAAGATTTATTAAGACTTTGTGTCCTTGACTTTAAAGGAAGTTGGGACAAGTTCTTACCATTGGTAGAGTTTTCCTACAATAACAGTTATCAAGCAAGTATTGGCATGGCTCCATTTGAGGCGTTGTATGGAAGAAAGTATCGTTCTCCAGTATGCTGGGATGAGATGGGTGAAGCAACGTTGTTGGGACTGGAGTTGGTACGTATGACTACGAAAAAGATTCAAATGATCGACAATGTATAAAAACCTCAAAAGATCGACAAAAGAGTTATGTTGATCTTCATCGAAAGGACGTGGAATTCAATATTAGAGATCATGTGTTGTTACGTGTTGCTCCATGGAAAGGAGTTACGAGATTTGGAAAGAGAGGAAAGTTCAATCCTCGATTCATTGGCCCATTTTTAATCCTCGATCGAGTAGGAACTGTGGCCTATAGACTCGCCTTACCGCCAAGTATGACTCGTGTTCATAACGTTTTTCAAATATCTATGTTACGTAAATATGTGAAAGACCTGAACCACATTATTGAGTTAGAACCGGACGAAATAGGAAAAGATTTAACGTATGAAGAGGTACCTGTTAAAATCTTGGATAAGAAAGAACATGTTCTACGCTCCAAGGTTATACCTCAAGTCAAAGTTTTGTGGAGAAACCACGATATTGAGGAAATGACATGGGAGTTAGAATCTAAAATGAAATCAAGGTATCCTCACCTCTTCATCATACCAGGTATGTACCCTAATTTCGAAGGAGAAATTTCATAAGAAGGGGAGGTTGTAAGACCCCAACTTTTATGAATAAAGATGAATTTTTCTATAAATATCATTTTGAATAATTATGGTGTTGATTTGTTATAATATTAAAGTTATGGGTAATATTTACAAATTTTGCAAAGTAAGCAAGTTGCTATATAATATTCGATTGGTCGGGGAATATTCATTTTAATGGAGAATATTCGTATGACAGCACAATCATTGTTGGACCCCACAACGTAATTATTGTCGGAATGAGAAAACAACAGAAATATATCTTTTTATGAAAATAATGGCAGAAGTTTTACCGTTAACTGTTGAAATAACCGGTGTTAAAAGTACAATGCGATGTCGGTGGTTGCATAGTAGCACACGGTATTGATTATTGATGCTTACGTGAGAAGTCACTCAGTTATACTCAATTATTGCTACATGAATTGATGCATCATATCTCTCATTTTATTGATTTAATTATTGTCACAAGATTATCATCAGATAATATGTTATATTATTAAATTAATAATTGAGATGATAAAAGTTATTCATATTATTATTCTATGCAATATTGACAATGTCTAGAAGTTACATCGATGAGAGGTTTTGTCACCTAATTACGGCCAATAGGAAGAAATCCTTATCGGAAAGCCCCCTCTTTCCTGGGAATGACCTGGTTGTTAAATATTGCGAATTATAATAATGATGATAAATGTTGTTAAAAATATTGAGGTACTTTTATGAAGTATTTGTTGTAAATATTGATGTATTATTTGGACCCCTATTTACTCATTTTTCAAAATAATCGGTAGAAAGTTATTCAGTATATATATATATATATATATTATATATATATATATATGATATATATA
Organism: Panax quinquefolius; assembly: GCA_020205615.1. Classification (NCBI taxonomy): domain Eukaryota; kingdom Viridiplantae; phylum Streptophyta; class Magnoliopsida; order Apiales; family Araliaceae; genus Panax; species Panax quinquefolius. Next base: position 88,152,841 of record CM035172.1, on the reverse strand, counting down.
TTATTATGTTTTGAAAAGGAAATTTTGGTGGAGAAATTGGAAGTCACGGATGTTTATTATATATATATAATTATTATATATATATTATAATAAGTTTTGTTTTTATGAAAATAGAATATATTATATTTTATTATGCATAGTGTCTGTTTAGTATGTATAGTAATAAATCTCGTGAATTGAAAATTTTAATTTGAAACTTAAATATTAGATTTACTTTTATCCGTGATTTTATTTCAAATAGTACTCCTTCCATTCTCCTATAAATAGGATGCTTAGTTAGAATTGAAAATCACACCAGAATCAGAGAATTCTTCTTATATAATATTGAGCGTATTTTTTTAGAGTTTTAGAAAGTTTGAGCGTAGAAAATAGTGAAAGTTTTCTTCAAGAATATCACCGCTCTACTAGTTGGAATATTCTTCTTTTCAAGGTAAGGGATGTTATTTTTGTTCAATATTCATATGAAATAATATTTTCTTCTATACTTTGTAGTATGTAAGTAATATTATTTCGTTTCAGATTCTGAATTCTATACTCATTTTGTTAAAGTTTTTGCTTCTATACTCCATGAAATTAGTAGAATATCCTTGATATTTGCGCTTCATCCAGTATCTTTTCATGGAAATATTATTCTGAGCATTCTTGATAAGTTTTAACTTTTTCATGTCGAGGTACTATTCACGGGGTTACTATTCCCAAAGTTACTATTCACTCGGTTACTATTCACTCGGTTATTATTCACCTGGGGTACTATTCCTGACAAAAATTAATTTCTTTTTGGTCCAAATCATTTTTGATATAATATTATTCTTGAATTTTACTCCTGGCGATGTCGTGTTGATAATTTGGACATTATTGAATTACGGATAAATTAAATTATAAATCTTTAAAATTTATCCTTTACTTTCATTTAATTGAATTCTTATATCATTGTCATCATCCTCATGCTTATATTGTTATGAAAAGTCATCTTTGGCCTTATAGTGCATAGATGGACTTGGTATGATTATGACCGAGAGGATTATTAGGGTATAATCATGACCATAATGTTACAAATGATGTGGTAAAAGTCATCATTGGCTCGTAGTGCATTGATGGATAGTTGTTGGCATGATCATGACCATTGGTTAATACACGAATATCCTTGGCCCGTAGTGTGCATGGATAATTTGTGGTCGTGATATTAAAGAATATCCTTGGCAGTAGTGTCTGGGGTGATTCGATGATGTGGATTATTTATTAAGCTAAGTCTCGTGATAAAAGTGATGAAAAACCTTTTAAATCATAGAAGATAGTAGATTTTATACTCTATTTGACTCTTAATGGATTGCTTGTTCCATTTGCAATTAAACTTGATGTTTATTATATTTTATCGGTTTAACATTGTTGAAGGCTAACGATAATTTATTCATAATATTATCATAGTCATAATATTTCTTTTCTCTTCTGAGTATGACGGTCAGATGTTTGCATTAGTAGTCCTCACTATTCGTGAAATAGTGTGATAATAAATGTAATGAGGACTTATTTTGAGTTTGAATACTTTCTAGACGACAATATTTGTATGGAAACTCACAGCTCATGTTGTGTATTTAAGTTTGTATTTGTATTATGTACCATGTATTTGGCGACTCACAATGGGTGATGTATACCTATTTTGGGGGCATCACAATTATTTTATACGAATACTAACAAAAATAATATTCCTTACCTTGAAAATAAGAGTATTCCAACTAGTATAGCGGGGATATTCTTGAAGAAAACTTTCACTATTTTCTACGCTCAAGGCTTTCTAAAACTCGAAAGAAATACGCTCAATATTATAGAAGAAGAATTCTCTGATTCTGGTGTGATTTTCAATTCTAACTAAGCATCCTATTTATAAGAGAATAGAAGGATACTATTTAGAATTTTTCTCACGAACCAACAATAGGAAATCTGTGACGCCCCCAAATTCAGGTACTTGAAACCCGAACTCTGTAAGACCCCAACTTATTATGAATGAAAATGAATTTCCTCTATTTATTATTTTGAAATAGTAAGGGTTGAGTTGATTAATGTGGTTAGTTATGGGTAAAATGAGCAAATATTTCAAATAAGCAAGTGGTTATAAAATATTCATTGTTGTCAGAGAATATTCGTTTGGTCGTGGAATATTCTTATTGTTGGGGAATATTCGCATGCGGTAGTAGCAAATTGTGTGTGGGCCCCATAACGGAAAAGCGATTGGATGAAGAAAACGACAAGTATAAGTTGTTTATAAATAACAGGCGTAGTTATTACCATTAATCTTGTTGGAATACCCGGTGGTTAAAATACGATGTCTACGCGTTGTTGCATAAGAATATTACGGTATTGCACCAATTATTGATTCTTACGTAAGAAGGCACTACTCAATAATTGTTACAAAGAATTCTTCGTTCAATATTTTATTTTATTGATTCAATAATTGCTACGTTGATATTTTATATTTTTGTTGTTTCAATAATTGTCACTACACAGTATTTTCCATTATCAAATCAATAATTCATATTATTTGAATAATATTATTAGATAGCATTATTGGCAATGTCTAGAAAGTTTTGTCTAAGGAGAGGTTTGGTCACCTAATTGCGCGCCAGTAAGGAGAAATCCTTATTGGAAATCCCCCTCTTTCCTGAGAACTACCTAGTTATCGATTGATTGTGATTCTGTAATATTATTTATGAATAATTAATTATTGATTATTATGATAAGGAAAATATTCATTTTATGTGGATATATATGGAGAAAATTTTAAGGTGACAATTGTTGAAAATTGATATTTTATATTTTACGATAAAATAATTCATTTAAATATATTATTATATTATAATAATATAATAATGGTGATATTTTTACAATGAATGTGGGATATATGAGTAAATGAGGAGGAAGGGTATTTTTGTTACTAAAAATATTTAAAACATGTTTTTCATGTTTGTGGACCCCATTTCTTGACTGAAATTTGATTATAGCCTGTAAATCATCCGTATGTGGATTTCGGTCAATTTTTGTTTGGAATTTGGAAAAATTTTCTTCTGCAAAGTGGTAGAGAATTGAATTTCCTATAGAAGGACATAAGATTCGAATTTTTTTGATAAAAGGGCTATTTATTATGAATTATTGAAGTTCCAGAATAATTGATTTTTGAAGTTTTAAATACTTTTTTTAATAAAAATGTTTTTTCCATTGGGTGGGCCCCACTTACACATGTTAGATGTTGAATTCAGATTTCTTGGTGTGCGTAGAAAATTTATATAAATATATTAATATTTTATTAAATTTTCTGCTTTGGTGTTCTAAGCATTTTCCTATAAATAGGATGCTTAGGTTAGAAATGAAAATCACACCAGAAACTAAAGTTTTCTCTCTATAATATCGAGCGTATTTTGTGAGTATTTTGGTACTTTGAGTGTTGCTATACGGTGCAAGTTCCTTCAAAGACTATATATCCAAAGATTCCAAAAAGAAATTGTCTTTTCGAGGTAAGGATGTTATTTTTTTATAAATGATATTATTTCTTTCAATATCATTATCGGAATATTGGTAAGATTTTTCTTGTGAAATTCTTGTCTTTTAGTGTCGGGGTTACTATTCACGTATACGACACTATTCACGATTACTATTCACGATACGCTTCTATTCACGAATCACTGACTTATTCACGTAAAAAATTAAATTTTTATTTTTTGTCCAAGATATCTATTATGGATATTAGCTTTGATTGTATCCATGTTTTGATCTTCATTCTTGAATTTAACTCCACTATGGTTATTTATGAAGTATTTTTGAACTTAGGTTGTTTAAAGTACGAATCCTTAGTATTTGTTCTTTTGTTTCACTGGATTCATTTTTTTAAAAATATTTTTCATCATCCTCAGTCCTAAATGATGATATAACTGAATATCTTTGGCATGTAGTGCAAAGATGAATGATTTTCTGATGAATATCTTTGGTCCGTAGTGCAAAGATGAACAGGTGTTTAGATGAACATGACCAACTGATGAATATCTTTGGCCTATAGTGCAAAGATGAATATTTGATTCCAGATATATGTTGATTGATGTTACAGGGATAAAATATTGACGATGGACTTTTAAATTCATATATAGAAGATAGTAGATTTTATTCTCTACTTTACTCTTCTAATGAATTATTATTTCCGCTGCGAATATTGATTTAAAACTGGTTGTCTATTGTATTCTATTAGATTTTTCCCTGTTGAGGACTAACGATAATTTGTTCTATATTATTTTAGTTATAATGTTCTTTACTGGGCTAGTTGAGCTCACCCTTTTTCTTTTTGTTCCATTTTTCTTCTCAGGAGGCGAGAATGTAGCGAGTACTAGTCGGAGTGTGGAATGATAGTTCTAGAAGTTGTTTTAGTAGTCCTCACTATTTTGTAAAATAGTGTATCAATATTGTAATGAGGACTTATTTGAGTGTGGATATTGTCTAGATGATAATATTTGTATTTAAACTCACAGTTTAAGTGTTGTCATATTTTGCACGACAGTTGTATTAATAAAGTTGTAGTTATTTCTGTATCATGTATTTGGCGACTCAGAATGGGTGTTGTATACCTATTTTAGGGGCGTCACAATTGGTATCAAAGTTTAGGGATATGGTCTCTGGCGGAGATCGGGGAATAGAACTAGGAGGGGAGAGACGAGTAAATCCTTCGCTAGTGTGTCCTACCTAAGCTTATTTGTTGGTTGGTCGGAATATAAGGATATTATGTGATATGTTAATTTCTTTAATTAACCTTTGTTTTATGGCAGTATTTGAATATGGCAACCGAGAATGTTAACAAAGGAGTAAATGAGACCGTGGAGACACCTTTACTCACCAATAAGGAGAGAACGTGCAACAACAGTGGCAATGTTCCTCCCCGTAAACAACACCATCGAAAGCGAGATGATGAACGACGGGATGTTTAGAAGCTTTTTGCGGTTTATGCAAAATCGACGAGGAGACTCATGTACAAAATACAGTGTGAAATGATAGAAACGCACGGTTTGTCACAAATGCAAGCGCTTCAAAGAGTTGGGACCACCAGAATTTGCGGGAAAGCCGGATCCAATCAAGGCAGAAACGTGGGTCAAACAAATTGCCAAGATATTTGATGTCTTGGGATGCACGGAGGAATAGAAGGTTCCATTCGCCACCTTTATATTCCATGGCGAAGCGGATCTACGGTGGGAGTCGTGAAGCGTACCCACTTTGCCACACTCAAAGATGTCTTGGGAAACATTTCAGAAACTTTTCAATGACAAGTACTTTCCTGAAAGTATTCGCCATATGAAGGAGGTAGAGTTTATTAGACCGAACAAAACAACATGACGGTGTCCCAAAGACGAGGCGAAGTTCGCGAGTTATCTGAGTTTGCACCTCATTTGGTAGAGAATGAGGAACGAATGACGCGATGTTTCGAGAGGTCTAAAATCCGAGATTCTAATATATCTTATCTCTCATTTTTTTTATATTCAGATGTTATAAATGGGGCTCAATTATTATAGCGAGATAATGAGTATGTTCAACCGAAGGACCACAACCAAGGTCATACGTAGCGGTGGTAGCGATCATCGAACAATGAAAACCAAATGGGAGGAAAACATTTGGACAAAAGCGGTAACCACTCTCGGTGGTAATCGTGGCCATGAAAATAAAAGAAGTGAGTCGGGGAGATTTTAAAAGAGGAGATTCAACAATGACAATGTGAAGATGTCAAAGACCAAAGAAGAATCGGTTCTAAGGGAGGAGAACGACCACCACCAGTCATATGCTATAAATATGGAAAAGAGGGACATCATCATTGAAACTTTCTACAACAGCTCAAGGTATGTTATAATTGTGGAAAGGAAGGACATATCGCTCGAGATCTATCTTATAGCGCGAAACCAAGTTCAATGGGGATGGTGACTCAAAAGGCTATCCTTAGAAAAATTTAAAGTCAATGGTTCTTGGAAGAGCGTTTGTCGTGACTGGTCAAAATGCGAGGAACCCAAATGAGGTGATCACGGGTAAGCTAATCGTAAATTCTTGCAAAGTTTATACCTTACTAGATACTGGTGCTTCCCATTCATTTATCTCTCATGTTTGTGCTCAACGTTTAAACTTAACTCCGAAGAAATTAGACTTTGACTTATCTGTGGAGACTCCATTAGGAGAAATTTTCATTACATCCACTATTTATAAATCTTATTTGATCCAAGTTGGCACCATCACATTACCTGTTGACCTTATCTCTTTAAAGATACTTGCATTTGACGTGATTTTAGGATTGATTGGTTAACTACTCATCATGCCAAAATTGATTATTTTTCGTAAGATTATTAGTTTTCATATTCCTAACCAACCTGTTATTCAAATTCAAGCAACTAAACCACTGAAATCAATCACTGTCATATCAAGCCATAAAGCCATTCGTTTATTACAAAATGGATGTCAAGCTTTCTTAGCCCATGTTATGGACTTGAACAAAAACACATCAGATTTGAATAAAATTTCTATTGTTAGTGAATTTCGATGTATTTCACGAAGAACTTCCTTGTCTACCCCCGAACGTGAAGTTGAATTCTTTATTGACCTTGAACCCGATACAAAAGCCCATTTCTAAATACCCCATATCGAATGGCTCTATTGAACTTCGTGGAGTTAAAGGTCCAACCTACAGGAGTTATTGGATATCGGTTTCATTCGTCCCAGTACATCTCCTTGGGGTGCTCCTATTTTATTTGTAAAGAAGAAAGACAAGAGTATGCGACTTTGTATTGACTATCGGGAATTGAACCATATCACCATCAAGAATAGGTATCCGATACCTCGTATTGATGACATGTTTGACCGATTACAAGGAGCACAATTCTTTTCAAAGATCGATCTTAGCTCGATATCATCACCAAGAGATTAGAACGATGATATTCCAAAGACCGCCTTGAGAACTCGATGCGGGCATTATGAATTCTTAGTCATGTCTTTCGGATTGACTAATGCTCCTGAGGCTTTCATGGATATGATGAACCAATTATTCAAGAAATATTTGGATCAGTTTGTTGTCGTCTTTATTGATGGCATCCTCATCTATTCCAAAAGTCGTGAAGATCATGAGCACCATTTGAAGTTGGTACTGCAAAGGCTTCGTGATAACAAGCTATATGCCAAGCTGAAGAAATGCGAGTTCTGGCTTGAGGAAGTAGCATTCCTAGGACACGTGGTGTCAAAACATGGAGTATCTATTGACCCAGCAAAGATTGAAGCAATACAAATTTGGGAGCAACCAAAATCGGTGACCAAAGTACGTAGCTTTCTGGGCTTAGCTGGTTATTATCAGAGATTTGTGGAAGGATTTTCTCGAATTACTACTCTGTTAACTCAGCTGACTCGTAAAGATACAAAATTCGTATGGAGCGAGGAATGCGAGAAGAGTTTCCAAGATCTCAAGAGGAGACTCATTTCGGCACCTGTTCTGACAATACCATCTGGTTCGGATGGATTTGTTATCTACAGTGACGCTTCAGGTAAAGGGTTAGGATGTGTTCTCATGCAAAATGGGAAAGTCAAAGCCTATGCCTCACGACAACTTAAAGAGTATGAGAGAAATTATCATACTCGTGATCTAGAGTTGGCAGCAGTCGTTTTCGCGCTAAAGATCTGGAGGCACTATTTATATGGGGAGAAAGTGGAGATATATTCAGACCATAAAAGTCTCAAATATTTCTTCACCCAAAAGGAATTCAATATGCGGCAATGACGATGGCTCGAGCTATTGAAAGACTATGACCATACCATTCAATACCATCCTAGAAAAGCGAATGTGGTAGCTGACGCATTAAGTAGAAGATCATATGCGAAAATGAGTGCGATGTTGTCGACACAAAGGCCTATTTTGTGTGATTTACAAAAGATGAAGATAGAATTCAAGACTTCGGGGACCCATGCGATGATGTCAAATATACGCATAGAACCGACTTTAATCAAAAAAGTTAAAGTTGCTCAAGCCACAGACCCGGAGCTGGTGCGTATGAAGAAGAAAGTACAAGAAGGTGCTTTTCCAGAAGCAAGAATCAATGAAGAAGGAATACTTCAAGTCCACTCCAGACTTTGTGTTCCTAATGACTCTGATTTGAAATACAAGATCATGATGGAGGCACACAATACACCGTTTGCAATCCATCCTGGAAGTACCAAAATGTATCGTGATCTTCGACATACATTTTGGTGGAACAATATGAAGAGAGAGATTGCAAAGTTTATCTCGAGGTGTTTAACTTGTCAACGTGTAAAGGCGGAGCATCAAGTGTCAAAGGGTCCATTGCAACCACTTGAGATTTTGAAATGGAAGTGAGAACACATTACCATGGATTTCGTTACGGGTCTTCCCACGGTTTCTCAAGGCATAAATGAGATTTGGGTTATTGTTGATAGATTAACCAAGTCTGCCCATTTCTTGCCTATACGGGAGACTTATTCCCTTGAAAGCCTTGCTAGTATGTACGTAAATGAGATTATGAGATTGCATGGCATGCCAGTATCCATAGTTTCGGATCGTGACCCAAGATTCACTTCACGATTTTGGGTTAGCTTGCAAAAAAGCTATGGGCACGATTTCTGATTCGATTCGACATACCATCCTCAAACCAGACGGATAATCGAGAGAGATTATTCAAACTCTTGAAGATCTGTTAAGACTCTGTGTCTTAGACTTCAAAGGGAGTTGGGATAAGTATTTACCATTGGTGGAATTCTCCTACAACAACAGTTATCAGGGAAGTATAGGTGTGGCTCCATTCGAATCATTATATGGACGAAAGTGTCGCTCTCCAATATGTTGGGATGAGGTGGGTGAAGCAACAATGTTGGGACCAGAGTTGGTACGTGTGACTACGGAAAAGATCCAAATGATTCGACAACGTATACAAACGGCAAAAGATCGACAAAAGAGTTATGCGAATCTTCATCGAAAGGACGTGGAATTTAGTATTGGGGATCATGTATTGTTGCGAGTTGCTCTATGGAAGGGAGTTACAAGATTTGGGAAGAAAGAAAAGCTCAATCCATGATTTATTGGTCCATTTCAGATTCTTGACCGAGTAGGAAATGTGGCCTATAGACTCGCGTTACGTCCAAGCATGTCTCGTGTTCATAATGTTTTTCACATATCTGTACTTCGTAAATATTTGAAGGACCCAAACCACATTATTGAGCTAGAACCAGATGAGATAGCCGAAAACTTAACGTACGAGGAGGTACCTATTAAGATCTTGGATAGAAAGGAGCATGTCCTACGCACAAAGGTCATACCACAAGTCAAAGTTTTGTGGAGGAACCATGCTATTGAGGAAATTTTATGTGGATATAGATGGAGAAAATTTTTAAGGTGACAATTGTTGAAAATTGATATATTATCTTTTTTGATAAAATAATTCATTTAAATATATTATTATATTATAATAATATAATAATGGTGATATTTTTACAATGAATGTGAGATATATGAGTAAATGAGGAGGAAGAGTATTTTTGTTACTAAAAATATTTAAAACATATTTTTCACGTTTATGGACCCCATTTCTAGACTGAAATTTTATTATAGCCTGTATAATCGTCCGTATGTGGATTTCGGTCAATTTCTGTTTCGAATTTGGAAAAACTTTCTTCTAGAAAGTTGTAGAGAATTGAATTTCCTATAGAAGGACATAAAAATTGAATTTTTCTAATAAAAGAGCTATTTATTATGAATTATTGAAGTTCCGGAATAATTGATTCTTGAAGTTTTAAAAAAAAATTTAATAAAAATGTTTTTTCCATTGGGTGGGCCCCACTTGCACATGTTAGATGTTGAATTCAGATTTTTTTAGTGTGCGTAGGAAATTTACATAAATATATTAATATTTTATTAAATTTTCGTCTTTGGTGTTCTAAGTATTTTCCTATAAATAGTGTGCTTAGGTTAGAATTGAAAATCACACCAGAAACTAAAGTTTTCTCTCTATAATATCGAGCGTATTTTGTGAGTATTTTGGTACTTTGAGTGTTGCTATACGGTGCAAGTTCCTTCAAAGACTATATCCATTATTCCAATCGGCAAGTATTGTCTTTTTCGAGGTAAGGGATGTTATTTTTTTATAAATGATATTATTTCTTTCAATATCATTATGCCGGAATATTGGTAAGATTTTTCTTGTGAAATTCTTGTCTTTTAGTGTCGGGGTTACTATTCACGTATACGACACTATTCACGTATACGTTTCTATTCACGAATACGGCACTATTCACAGAAAAATTAAATTTTCATTTTTTGTCCAAGATATCTATTATGGATACTAGCTTTGATTGTATCCATTTTTTGATCTTCATTCTTGAATTTAACTCTACTATGGTTATTTATGAAGTATTTTTGAACTTGGATTGTTTACAGTACGAATTCTTAGTATTTGTTCTTTTGTTTCACCAGATTCATTTTCTTTAAAATATTTTTCATCATCCTCAGTCTTAAATGATGATATAACTGAATATATTTGGCATGTAGTGCAAAGATGAATGATTTTCTGATGAATATCTTTGGGCCGTAGTGCAAAGATGAACAAGTGTTTAGATGAACATGATCAACTGATGAATATCTTTGGCCTGTAGTGCAAAGATGAATATTTGATTCCAGATATATGTTGATTGATGTTACAGGGATAAAATATTGACGATGGACTTTTAAATTCATATATAGAAGATAGTAGATTTTATTCTCTACTTAACTCTTCTAATGAATTATTATTTCCGCTGCGAATATTGATTTAAAACTGGTTGTCTATTGTATTCTATTAGATTTTTCCCTGTTGAGGACTAACGATAATTTGTTCTATATTATATTAGTCATAATGTTCTTTACTGGGCTAGTTGAGCTCACCATTTTCCTTTTTGTTCCATTTTTCTTCTCAGGAGGCGAGAATGTAGCGAGTACTAGTCGGGGTGTGGAATGATGGTTCTAGAAGTTGTTTTAGTAGTCCTCACTATTTTGTAAAATAGTGTATCAATAATTGTAATAAGGACTTATTTGAGTGTGGATATTGTCTAGATAACAATATTTGTATTTAAACTCACAGTTTAAGTGTTGTTGTATTTTTTACGACAGTTTGTATTTATAAAGTTGTAGTTGTTTCGCATACCATGTATTTGGCGATTCGAATGGGTGTTGTATACCTATTTTGGGGCGCCACAAACTTCGGTTCTTCACGATACCATTTCTATGAAAGCGAATAATACTAATAATAATAACAATAATATAAAATCAAACTTAATTTACATATATCGAGTCTTATCCCAAGTACGCAACCTTTACTATAATTCCTTACATGATAGATAATACATATCATTGTCTTAATACAGTTTAACTATTACAAAAGATACCATTAAACATATTCTGTTTGTTTTCCTTTTCCCTTGTTCTTGGCCGAACCTTCTAGTTTGTTCACATATAGTGAAAACATTTAAATTAAGCAAGGATGAGCATTTGAGTGCCCAAAGTAAGTAATAACAATTATAAATATAATTAACTGAAAGAATTAAATATTTTCTTTATACATCACTTCTACAACGATTCAATAGTTGTGAAGTAAACTGATCCGATAATAATAACATAACAACTCTATATCAAATTTTTGAAACTACGTATTGACTATAAATAGGGTTAATGTGACATACTATGAACATTGTTTTAAATTTTTGATAAGGTTTAGCATAACTTCATCTGCAAACCGTCATAACTTACGGGCACGAGGGTGTACATCACATGGGCCCTGTATTGATCAATACTGCATGCAAGAACGATATTATCGTTCACTCTATCCGCCTTGGGCGCATAAAAGTTTTTCCTTGTTCGGGATGTTCATACTTAGTCGGGAATCCGAACCAAAATAATTTGATTGGATACAACAAGGTTTTATCATATTCAACGATATTTCTAAATTTGTGTCTATCTGGTCAAATAGCTTAGACGGCTTTTCATTTATGTATACATACGAGTGATCAATAGGTATATATAAATATATCAACATGTAATTAAATACAATGATTATCCAAGTGAGGACACTTGTATAACCATATTTAGAAATTAACGAACAGAATATATATCTGAATTATATATTATAATATCATGTTGATAAACAATAATCGGATATATTATATATAACAATAGGGTTAATAATCTGACACAATAATAATATAATTCTGAAAATTCCTTACTCATGTCCATTGCATAAACAAAATGCAAAGGTAGGATACTTGCCTGGTCTACTACTTACAGATACGCAACTTAGTTTTATCTTTTATATCAAAACCTATCATTAATAAGATCATTTGATCGATTAGAATAACATATCGTAACACATAATACTGCTAATTGCAGTCAGCACATAACCTAATCACATTGTCACTCATATTTAACAGTCATTGGATCACAAACAAACACGATATCTGATATAATTATATAAGTCCATGTATCAATTTCGAAACATTTCGATTATCTGAAAGCGGCATTTTCGGGTAATTATCGAGTCTAAAACTCTATCGTGTACTTCTATATTTGTTTAAATAATTTAAATATCAGACATATTATTTTTTCATGACCTTTATAATAATTTTTAAATAATTATTATAATTTATCATGATTTTTCAAACACCTAATCATTATTAAATGATTTAAATATTAAATAATTCTATTATCATTAACATTTAATTAATATTAAACTATTAATGAAACCATTGCCAAAATATTAAATTTATTTATAATAACTCAAAATATTTTAAAGTATTCAGATTATCCTTAAATGATTTTTAAAACAATTAAAATCATTTTAAATAATTATCATTAATATTTAAATATTAATGGTTTATCCATCAAAATATTAAAAGTTATTAAGTATAACTTAAAATATTTTAATTCATTTATATCCTTTTAAATAATTTTAAATTAATAAAACCATTTTAAAACTATTTATTTAATATAATTATTAAATAAATTTAATATCATTAATATTAAATCAATATCATTAATATTAAATTATTAATGAAATTATCCTTTAAATATTTAAAGTTATATTTTATAACTTTAAAATATAGATTAAACACTTTATTTTCATTTAAAATAATTTTTATACTATTAAAATCATTTTAAACTAATTTATTTGATATAATTATTAAATAACTTTAATATCATTAATAAATAAATAATTAATAAAATTTACCTTTAAATATTGAAAGTTATATTTTATAACCTAAAATATTTTTAAACTCTTTATTTTTATTTAAAATGATTTTTCTAATATTAAAAATTATTTTTAAATTAATTAATTTAATATAATTATTAAATAAATCTATTATCATTAATATTAAATAATTGATGAAATTTGCTTTAAAATATTAAAAGTTATATTTTATAACTTAAAATATGTGAGCGCCCCAAAATTAGTGTATACATCACCCATTCACGAAATTAAATCGATACATGGTACAAAATTCAAATACAACTTCATTCATACAATTGTTGAGCTGTCGTATAGAATACGACCACATTTAACTGTGAGTTTTAATACAAATGTATATAACTCTCATAGTGCCTCGACCACAACCTTACAATGGTACTTTATATAAAAGTATAGTCAAAGACTGTTTTAGAAATTAAAATCTTTGGGAAGTGCTCAAGGAAACCTTCGTACATGGGAGGCCATGCGTCTAGGTTATAATAGATATCATATGGCCACAGAATTATCCTTGGTTGACCCAATAGACCCCAAAGAAAAACGAGAAGATTACTATCATCTTCTTTCCAATAGTGAGTCTTCTCTTGACATATATTTATCTCCACTGTCTCCAAGTGAATATTATGTTTCAAATAAACTCCAAGATCATACAGGTAGTGCTCGTAGATATATTCAGCAAGTGGATGTGCACAACCATATCTTATGAGAACACGAGCTTGTATGTCATTAGACATCTTGTATGATAGTGGCAAAACACCCTTCCAAAGTTGGGTTCACCTCACCCTATTTGATTCACCAAATATAACTACTAAATGTTGTATAAAATATAACACACTTTTCTATACTGTTTAGGGAGAACCTCCACAACCTAGAGACCAATTGCTTCTATTCCCTTGTTATACCCGGCTCGACTGACAACACTCTTACAAGAACACTCTTATTACACGAAAGGAATTGTGAAGCGTAAAGGGTGACCACAACTAGCCCAGTAAAGAATATTATGACTAAAGATAATTAAATTATCAATAGCTTTTATTAATAATAAATCAAAGATTTAGAACATATGGTAGATGATAAAACTTTTCAACCATAGTTGCTTAATGTGAACGAAGCAATCCATTAGAAGAGTCAAATAGACCATCGTGTCTATTATCTTCTCAATGTTAAAAAGTCCACCAATAATGTTTTATCCTATAACATCAATCAACAATTCATGTCCACAATCATATGAATAACTTCATAATCATAATTGTGATTACGAATTTCTTTTTCGCACCGGAACGAAAGATAATTTTCATCACATATCTTTACCTGAAACATCAAAAATCATGGTTATACCAAATCACAATTCATGCTCGTAATCATTAAATCATCTTTGCACTACTACCAAAGATATTCATTATTATCACATCCATGAATTAATATTTCATTCTTGAGACTCATTTCGATAAATAATCCGTCATCATCAAATCATCCACGCTTTTCTGAGCCAAGGATATTCTTTAATGATCAAGACCACGAATTATCCATGCACTACGGGCCAAAGATAATCGTGTTTTTCATCAACTCAGTCCCGATCATGCCATAAAACAATTCATCTTTGCACCCTTGGTCAAGAGAATCCATAGCCATAATCATACCAAAAACTATCCATCAATGCACTTCTACAGGCCAATGAGGACTTTTTCCACATCATTTGCAACATTACGATCATGATTATACCGAATAATCCACAGTCATAATCATACCAAGTCCATCTACGCTTATGAGCCATATTTGACTTTCAACATAATATAAATATGAAGATGATGACAATATTATATGCATTAATCAAACTAAATCAAGGATAAATATTAAAGACTTTAAATTTATCCGGACATTATCAATCACTTAATAAAATCATAATCTAATCTGTTAATACTATAACAATATTTTAATCACTTTTAAACTTATAAACAATTTATTTCAATTGTTTACATTTTATCAAATAATGCATTTAATCTTTCAAAAATGCCATACTCATAAGATTTCATAATCAATGATCAAATCCCTCATCAAAAATCTACATATACCCTATATAGGATTCTCAAGCCATAAAATCCTATTTTCCAATTTTATTACTTCACATAACATATTTAATTCATTTACTCATAACTAGTTCATTTTCATGAAAATACCAAATCAATTACAAAATATTTCTTTTACGGGATTTAGCGAGAATATAGTCCCATCTTGAACATATATTTTTCTCAAAATTTTTAAAATTCATTTACTATTTTTCATATGGCTAAAATTGTCGAATATTTAGACATTTATCATAAATTGTACTTTTGTCCAAAAATTCCAAAATTTACAGGGTATACTCTTGTTATATACATGTACTCCCAATAAAAATTTCACCAATTTTGGAGTTAACCACAAGGAGTTATAAGGGTTTACTTTTAAAATATTCTTTTCCCATAAAATCCATAACTCTTAATCTATACATCCAAAAATCGCCATTTTTGGACACAATCTAGAAAACTCATCAAATTATCATTTCTAATTTTTTCAGAATTTTTGAGGGTCAGAAAAATTACAAATCTGCCCCTGGCAGAAACCCCTTTTTAATGAAAATACTATTCGTATGAATACGAATAATGCATGCGGTAACCTACATAGATATGTTATTTCAACAGAATAATAAAGAATTGAACCAGGTCATGCGTAAACGCACAGACAAGATATTCCAATGAGAATAATAAATAATGAAATAACGAAGAATTCACCGAGGCGTGCGATAGATCATATTGCATACGTATTATTCAGCAATGAATTATAAATAATGGAACCAATTCAATGCGTAAAGCATAAGCAGGATATTCCAACGTAATAATAAATAATGGAATAATGAAAGAATTTCACCATGTATGCGGTATTGCAAAAAAACAAAGTTATTCAACATAATAATAAATAATGGAACCCGTCCCAAGAACGCATAGAATATTAAAACGAATAATAAATAATGGAATAACGTAAGAATTTTACCAAGTATAGGGTAGCCCAGCGTATCTGAGTTATTCAAATGAATAATAAAGAATGGAATAACGAAGTTCTCTTCATGAATACAAAAAGAAATAATACCCCTTACCGTAAAAGAAACTGAATATAAGAGTAGGGAAGTAGCGAAAATACTTTTCTATAGTTTCTCTATAATTTCTCTCTCTGAGTTTGAAATGAATTAAGTAAGAAATTATGAAGGAATGAGCTTCTATTTATAGAAAAATGGACTGCATAGTAACTAACTCATGAACGGTCCAGATTGATTTATTTTAATCTGACGATCCATATTTAAAGCAAAATCTTTTAAATAAAATATAATATATTCTATTTATAATCTAATAAAACGAATAACTTTATAAAAGATTTTACTATGCAAACACTATACATAATAAAATATAATATATTCTAATTATTGTCTAATAAAATGTATAACTTTATAAAAGTATTCATTTTTATATAAAAAAATTTTACTATTAGCCTAATAAAACGATTAACTTTATAAAAGTATTCTATTTTATATAAAAAGCTTTTACATTTTTATTACATTAATAATACCAATAAAACAAAACCGGTGACTTATCACATAAGCATCAATAATCAATATCGTGTACTACTATGCAATCACATAGCGTATTCATTGTAATTTTACTACCGAGTAGTTCAACAAATTAATGGTAAAACTTTCGTAGTTATTTTCAATAAAATATTTTTGCTCGTTTTCTCAATCCGATGAATAATTCCGTGGGGTCCACCATGATTGTATCGTCAAATGGGATATTCCCCAAACAAAAGAATATTTCCACTAATCGAATATTTCCCGACACAACGAATATTTTATATCAACTTGTTTACTTTTCAAAAAAAAAAATTCACATATTACCCTTAACTTTAAACTTTTATCAATTTAACTATTTACCAAAATAGAAAAATTGAATACTTTTATTTCATAAAATTAGGGGTCACACAAAATATTTTTAAATAACTTATTATCATTTAAAATAATTTTTAATATAATAAAATCATTTTTAATTAATTTATTTAATGAATTTATTAAATAAATTAAATATCAATAATATTTAAATAAATACTAATATTTATGAAAAATATTTCAAATTATTAAAAGTTAAATTTTTTATAACTTAAAATTATTTTTGTAATTTTTGGAAATTAATTACTATTTTAAAATGATTTTGAAAATTAATTAATTAAAATTAACTAAGTCTGTCATCATTAAAGCCTTTGGCTGACGTAAAGCGTCATATTAGGTGTTCTTGAGCCCAAGAACACTGACGATAGTCGATGTTCGAGGGGTCGACTTTGACCACTTTTAATTCTTTGTTCCTGCATGCTCTGGTCAATCTCAAGCATTGATCGTGTAGTATAAATGTAGAACTACAAGTATTCACAATCCTTTTGGTCATACAACAACTCAGATGCAAGATCTGAGCATTTAAAATGATTGTCACGGCTGTTCATCAAGTTCTGGGATGCCCAGAAAAATCTGGTCAATGCCGATCAACGACCATTGTGGCCTTATTCCGGTCAATAGGTTTATGTCACATGTGTTCTAGACGTCGGGTCTTGTAGAAGAATTACCAGGGTATCTTTATTGATCATTTATAATGTCCAGATATCATTAACTTACAAGATCTAAGTCTCTAAAGTACCTGTTAGACCACTGCCTCAACATTTCTGGGTTACCCAGGCAGTAAGGCTTAACGGTCAACGACTTTTGACCAATTACTACGATCGATCAGTTGATGTCTAAGGTTCAAAAGTACTATGAACTTGTAGCACTCATGACATACTATAATGTAGATACAAATATGCATCCAAACAACTTTACAGCAACAAAATCAAAGCCGGTCAAAGTCAGTGCCCGAACACGTTCTTCAGTTTTCTGGGTTACCCAGAAAACTTAGTTCGTGTTCGGTCAATGAACTTTGACCGTGAATAACTTTCGATCTATGCATTCAATGATCATGAACCCACTTGCAGATTACTAACAACATTACAGACTACAACTTCAAACCTTTAAATCATCAAAATAATAAACAAGCACAGATCTACAAGGACTGACATTCGTCGTCAGACAAAAATTTTAAAACTTGATTTTTCGAACACTAAATGTTATGGATCTAGGAAATAATAACTCAGATCACTTAAATAGGCTACAAACAACATGTTTTAACATAACATCATATCATCTAACATAGCAACTGAGATCAGATTTCAAGTTAGGGTGTATACCTTCTATGATCAAATTTTGATTCAAGGCTTCTGATTTTGTTATATGTATTAGTGGGGCTTAGTTTGTGACTGATATAGCAAGAAATTTTGGAGGTGTGGAGGTGAGAGAGATTGGTTGAGTGTTTGTGCAAAAATTAGCTAACAAATGATATTTTCTCTCTCCAATCTATATATAACAAGATGAAATATGTATAGTTGAGATATATTGGCTGATTTACTGAAGATTTCAGTCACATGGGTTCCCTAGGGTTGGCCAACAACTCTCACTAGGTCAAAGGCTAAATTTTAGCTTCAATAATGTAAAGGCAAAGTGGTCATTTGGCTTACAAATTTAATGGCTAAATTGTCACTACAAAAAAATGGGCCTTTAGCAATAATTTTTCGGGCAACGACATTATAAGTCGTTGCTAAAAGTATATGTTTAGCAACGAAATTTATCCTTCATTGCAGATTGTGTCAGGCTTTCACATTTTGCAACGAAATTCATAAGTCGTTGCAAAATTTCGTTGCTAATTCATTGGCGGGAAAAAAATTCGTTAGAAATTCGTTGCAAAATTTTCGGCCACTTGATTTTCCATCATCGTGGGCAACGAAAGTTTTTTTGTTGCTAAAAATGGGGATTTAGCAACAAATTTTCAGGCAACGACTTTATAAGTCGTTGTGAGACCCCAGATTTTATGAATAAATATTTAATTTTGTCGAAATAATTTTATGAATATTATGGTGTGGATTTGATATCGTGTTATAGTTGTGGGTAGTATTTATAAATTTTAAAAAGTATGCAAGTTGTTGTATAATATTCGATTTGTCGGGGAATATTCTTTTTGTCGGGAAATATCCGTACGACGGTACAATCATTGGTGGACCCCACAACAGAATTATTGTCTGATTGAGAAAACGACAAAAATATTTTATGAAAATAACGGCAGAAGTTTTATCGTTAATACTGTTGAACTACTCGGTAGTAAAAAATGCGATGTCTGGCGTGGTTGCGTAAGTAGCACCAATTATTGATTATTGATACTTACGTGACAAGTCACTCGGTTTTGTTTTATTAGTATTATTAATGTAATAAAATGAAAAAACTTTTTATATAAAAAATGTAATACTTTTATAAAGTTATTTGTTTTATTAGACTATAAATAGAATATATTATATTTTATTATGTATAGTGTTGCATAGTGTTCTGCATAGTGTTTGCATAGTGCTGCGTAGTATTTTGCATAGTAAAATCTTTTTATATAAAAAAAATGTAGAATACTTTTATAAAGTTATTCGTTTTATTAGATTATAAATAGAATATATTTTATTTTATTTTAAAGATTTTGCTTTAAATATGGACCTTGGAATTAAAAGTAAATCAATCTAGACTAGTTCATGAATTAGTTACTATGCGATCCATTCTTCTATAAATAGAAGCTCATTCCTTCATTATTTCTTACGAATTCAATTTGAAACTCTAGAGAGATGAAAGTAGTATGCATCTGAAGCCAATCATGTTTGATGATAAAGCATATACTTTGTAACAATCTTATTCATTTATTAATAAAAAGTATTAATTTATTAAAGGCTTTTAATTATCTACATGATCTTTGTTTTATAATATGTGATAAACCCATAGTTTTAAGCAATGCTTTTAGAGTAATGATGATGATCATTCTAATGAGATCTAAATTCTTAGAAAGCTTAAAACTAAAATAGTTCCCAATCATTGGATTACTAAATTGGGGATTAGTGAATCCGGATAGATTGGTACACATACGTTAACTTTTCATTGGATGAGGATGATTGATCTCATGATCATTTGTGTGGAACACTAAAGCAAGTATGTAGGTGCTTATTAGAGAATAAGTTCAACGAGCGTGGCTCGCTAAGGAATACCTAATGGAGTTTTATTTGCTGTCGATAGGAATTCTGTAGTGATAGTAGTCTGAAGTAATCCTTGGACTTGAGATCATCATAGTATCTTGTGTATGATGAGTTATACTTTGACTTATTCCTTAAGACCCTTAGGGTATATCAAAGGGTATGCTTGGGTATAATAAGTTGTACATGGAGATAATGTATGATCAATAAAGAATCTACCACTTCTAATAAAGAAGAGAAATGTCCTATGTGATTCGATAAATGACAACCCAGTGAGTCCTTGGCGGCGAGAATGAAATTAGAAAGGAGTTTCTAATTTGCATTATTTGAGTTGTGCATTTAAGGATCGAAATACATATAATTAAATAAAATAAGACTTGTGATGAATTCCATGTCTTATATTTAATTGGGACATTGTATGGTGGAAGGATTGAATTGTGCGGTAACTATTTACTCGAAAGGTTCTTTAATGATTAATGTTGAAATCTATATTATCTGGAAAGTCGTTGATCGCTAGGGAGGCTTATCCTATTGTAGAATAAATATTATTTATTTAAATAAATTAATTATTTAATTTATTTATTTAAATAAGATTAGAATTGTTCTAATTGATTTATTCACAACCTAGGTTTAATATGGAGAACCTAAAGGGTCACACCATAAAAGGAAGAATAATTATTTAAGAAGTTAATGGCATAATCGTAATAATATGTTAAGTATATTTAATTTAATCTATGGTGATAGAATAAATTAAATAGCTTAATATTATTATTTAATATTTTAGAAATATTAAATATAAATTAATAAGAGGAGTCTTATTAATATTATTACAATTATTATTATTTTAATTTCTAAAAGAGTTTAGGAATTAATTTAATATAAGTACTCTCAAATATTCCTAATTGGATTAGGAAGGAAAATTAGTTAAAAGAGTTTAATTAATTATCCCTAATAAGATTAGGGAGATTAATTAATTAAAAGAATTAATTAATTAAAACCCAATTCCTTAATTGTTAAGGTGGGTTGCCCACATCTATAAATAAGAGGAGTCTTATTATGGGTGGGTATGGGTTGTTGACTTTAACAAAGTACGTAATAATTCCAAGTTGTTGGGAGTATGCCTTTTCTATAGAGATAGAAAACTAGGGTTAGCCATAACACCCGTCTTCTTGAATTTTATTCTTCCTTGGTGGATCACCTCTGAGGCCAAACATTTGGGTGGCTAACGTTGATCGAAAGGAAGGAACCAAACCCGGTGGATTCAAGATTGAGCGAAAAGGATTTGGAGGTGAACTTGTACTTGAGGAAGCTTCGATCTTCAGGGTATGATTTATTCTTTATCTTTTCGTTTAATTAATAATTATGCATAAAGGATGATCCGGGTATATGGTTTATAAATTTTAAACTCGATTTTTACACGCTTAGCACTTTTTATGCAATTTGATTGCGTTATGAATATTACAAACCTAACAGTGGTATCAGAGCCAAACCTTTATGCGAATTATTAATTGTTTTAATTTATATATTGATATGTGTTTAGAACAATTTAATTGGGCATAATTTTATTATATAAAATTTAATAAAAAAAAAAAAAATGAGAAAACATGCTTGTGTTTTTCTAAGAATTTTTTTATGCATAAATAAAAAAATCGATCGATGCGGTCATGCAACATTAAAAAAAAAAAAAAAAAAAATGGAACACAAAAAAATCACGTGGCACGCAAATTATGGATAAGGAATGCACGGAATACATATTTTAAAAAACAACAACTAAAATTGTAGTTTTTTTCTTGAGATGGTACAGTGGTCTTATGATATTCGCACGGAAGTTACATGTATTGCTATACTATATATATGGCCGAACTAATACATATATATATAATATATACCGTATTATATATATATAATATATATACCGTAACTATTATATATATATATTATTATATATACGGTTAATATATGTATATATATATATATATTATTCTCAATAATTTTATAATTAAAATAAAAGTTTATTTTAATCTGAAAAAAAGGTTTATTTTAAATATTAAAATAAAAGGGTTTATTTTAATTTTAAAATTAGAATTTCATCTTAACTAATTAGAGTTGGAATTGGATTCCATGATAACTAATTGGATTTGAAATTGGATTCTATTTTTCCTTAAATAAAGGAGTTTATTTAGATATGAAATAGGTTTCATATTATTCAAAATAAAAGAGTTTATTTGTGAATAGGAAAGAGAATCCTAATTTCCTTAAATAAAGGAGTTTATTTAGATATGAAATAAGATTTCATATTATTCAAAATAAAGGAGTTTATTTGTGAATAGGAAAAGAATATCAAGTGTTTCCTTTAATAAATTTTTTTTTTACATGGAATTGGATTCCATAATTAATTAAAATAAAAGAGTTTATTTTAATTAATGATTTTTTATATATGGAATTGGATTCCATAATTAATTAAAATAAAGGAGTTTATTTTGATTAAAGATTTTGATTAAAATAAAATAGTTTATTTTATTCAAAATTGGATAAATTAAAATAAAATAGTTTTATTTTGATTTAAATTTGGATTAAAATAAAGGAGTTTATTTTGATTCAAAATTAGATTTTATACTAACTAAATTTGCCCATTAAATGATATCAATATATATATTAAATGTTTATTATTCATGAGATGAATGTTATTTATTGATGCATATGATGATGTGTATGATAATAAATGGGATTGATTATGGATATTGACCAATATGATTGGATTTTATTTTAGTTGGATGCATGAATGTATGGGTTTTTATTAAATGGGGTCTGCGTACCTCGTCTTCTCTAATTTTTTCTTAATGTAAATTCTATCTCTCTCTATGTACTTCCCTTGACGATGATCGAGGTTTCTATTTATTTTAAAATAGTTATGTAATAGGTATAGTTAGAATTAAATTTTGAAAAATTGGAGATCAAGGAGCAAGGAGCGCTTGAAGACCCGTTTTGTAATGGAGCAGGGTTTAAATGTAATAGTTATATTTAAATATTATTTCTTGCACCCCTAGGGTTTGACCTTTTGGTTCACTTGGTGGCTCTAGTGAACCAAACTAGAATAAAAGTCATCAATCCGGGTAGAATATAGTATTCTATATGTGCATGCTTATACTATATATATATTATATATTATGCAAACATGCTTCGCATGTTCATTAATATAATGCGTATTTTATATATATATATAAATGCGCCAGCTTAAACAAGATGAGACAAATTAATAACAAACCCTCAATTTTTATATTAAGTCCTAAGCGTTCAAAGATATTTGGAATATCGAGCGTTAAGCCTTCTAACATGATAAAATTAATAGAGTATTAAATATTTAATATGAGTTTGTTGTGTCACCACAAGGCAAGTATTAAGTATTTAAGATGTTAATTTATCACATTTGATGCTTATAAAGAAAATTGAACAATATTGTTTTGTTGTGTCACCACAAGGATGATATTTTCTTTTTGAATATATGGAGTGCTAGGTTGGACTTAACTTGGATAATTTTGATTCGGATGTGCCACCACTTGATCAAAATAATCTAAGAGGCAAAATCTGAGGAGTTGCATAGTTGATGTAATTGACAAAAGTTGTCTACCTATTTATTTATATATAGTTTGTTGTGTCACCACAAGGCTATATACATTTGAAATGGGATCCTTATTCTCACTAGCAAATCTTTAATTAGATTTTGCCGAACTATATAATTGAGGGTAATATAGTTTGAAGAAAATAGTGGGAGATACCAATTTAAAACAAGACCTAATTTATTTTGGTAATTAATAAAAGAATGTATGTTAAAATGTTGTTAATTACAAATTCATTTACAGAATTTTACAATGTCTAAAAAATACTATCACTGCGAAGCATATTAGATGCTAAATTAACCAGACCGAATTAAACAGATCGGTTAAGGAATTTGAGAATAGTTCTCATAGCTGAAAAGCTATCTTATGTCCTTAATACGCCTATCCCTGCAATGGTTGCAGACAATGCCTCTGAGGAAGAGATTGCTACTTTTAGAAAGTGGCAAGATGATGCCTGATTGGCTCGATGCATCATGCTTTCGCATCTATGAGTAACGAGCTTGATGTCGGCATGAAACTATGGATGCTCCTACTATATTCCCCGCACATTAAGTAGTTGATGGTGAAGAAAGTAGGGTGATAGATATCGAGATATCTAAGGAGCTCTTCCGATCTAGAATGGCCAATGGCACTATAAATACAGACAAAAAGTTCTTAACATAATCAATTTGATTGATCAATCATGATAATGGTTTTGTCATGGATGGAGAGTTGAGCGATTTGATCTTGCACTCACTCCGGACTCCTTTCACAATTGTTGTGAATTTTCATATGAACAAGCTAGATATCGGTCTCACCG
Organism: Panax quinquefolius; assembly: GCA_020205615.1. Lineage (NCBI taxonomy): Eukaryota > Viridiplantae > Streptophyta > Magnoliopsida > Apiales > Araliaceae > Panax > Panax quinquefolius. Next base: position 88,127,993 of record CM035172.1, on the reverse strand, counting down.
ATTTGCTTAACATATTAAAAATTGTTGAGAGTCACTTTCCAACCAAGAAAGATCAAGTCTTCTTGGTAGGGGCCAAAGGATCTTCCGAAAAGAAGAATGATTCAAAGAAGGTAAATAGAAAGGCAAAAACAAAGGATAATAAGAACAAAAGCGTCTGATATAGCAAAGGAGTTTGCTTCCACTACAATAAGCACAGGACCTTTGGAAAGAAGCGCAAGAAGCATCTTGCGAGGCTAACCAAAGAAGCTTAGTGAAGTTTGATTTCTGTCTGATTTTGTTCATGATTGAAATAAATTTTTCTTTAAGTCGAGATTCTAATTGGGTATTGGATACTGAGCTTTGGTTATCATAAATATAGATTTATGAAGGGACCAAGCAGAATTAAAAGCTAAACAAATATAAGTAATCCTATGTGTGGGAAATGAAGCAAAGGTTGCTGCATTAGCCATAGAAACTTATAGTTTAGCAATGCCTACGGGCAAATCTATTAAGTCAATAAGTTGTTATTGTATTCCAGTTCTTGTTAAAAATATTATTTCCATTTTATTGTTGAACAATGAAATCTTTGGTATTATAATTAAGAACAATTGTTGTTCTATTTATAATAATAATGTTTTGTATAGGACTGGAATATCACTTAATAAATTTTGTATACTTGACTTACATGAAAATAATTTTGCATATTGAACAAATTAGTATAAGAAAAGGAGATGATCATTCAAAGAGTTGAATGTGTGTATTTCTTTGAAATACAAGTGTGAATTATTTGAAAGATTCAAAGAATTGAAGAAGTGAAACAAATTGGCAAAGTATTAAGATTCTTTGATTAGATCGAGGAATAAATACTTGTGCAATAAGTTTCTAAATCATCTCAAATGGTTTTCTCATAATGGAAACATCCCGATCTGCAATAATTGATTGATGTATCGAATGGAAAAATTTCGTACCTTGTTGGACATAGTGCGGTCCATAATGATTTTACCGACATTCTAGTATCCTTACAGGGTTATGTCCTAAAAATGGTTTGCATATCTCTACGAAAATGGTAACCTCAAAATCCATTTAAGACTCCATAAAAGTTATGGATGGGAGGATTCCTAATCTTAAGTATGTTAAGATAAGGGGTTGTCGAACTTATGTGAAAAGGTTTCAAAAAGATAAGCTTGGGACAAAATTTGACATGTATAGATTTGTGGGACATCCTAAAGTAAGTTTAGGGTATATGTTCTATAATCCTACTTAGCAAAAAGGTGTTTGTTACGAAACACGCGCCTTACAAGATAAAGGTGTTTATCATTGAAAGGGCTAGTGGGAGGATAATAGATCTTGAAAAGTTCAAGAACCACAAAATCTTATAAGTCGAATAAGAGGAACTATAGATATACCTATTGTACCTGGCAACCAAATCGTAAATCGGAATAGTCTCAAGATACCTAGGAGGTATGGATTCATCATGGATGATGATGATGAGGTACGCATCATAGAAGATGATGATCCAGACTTACATTCGATGAGGTAAGACTTCTAGTGTGTACAAAAGGGTTAGTGGGAGCGTCGTGAAATTTCTAGTATTATATGTTGATATACTACTACGATGAGGAATTACTTATCAATGCTACAATCGAGAAAAGATAAAGTTGTCTAAACATTCCTCCATGAATGATTTGGGAAGAGTATCTTAATTGGGGATGCAAATATATATAGATAGATTCAAGAGGATGCTCGACTTAACCCGAGGAGCGTATATTCATTTGATGCTAAAGTCGTTTAGCATGGCAAACTCAAGAGATGTCTCATGTCGATGAGCTATGGAGTGTATCTCTTAATAATCCCCACAGACTCCACGAAAGAGAGGTCGCATGAGTGACAATCATGTATGCAATGAAATATACGAGACACGATGTTGATCGATCATATTCTAGAAGTTCACCGTGAGTCGGTGAAAACATCTTAAAGTTCTTAACCAACACTAAGGATGTGATCATACATGGTGGGTGCGAATTAAAACTAGAGGGCTTTACGGACTCAAGTTTTTCAGACATGACCAAGACGATCGAAAATCCACTTTAAGGTAAAGTGTTACCTTGAACGAGGTGGTGCGATGAATTGGAAAGGTTCAAACAGCAAAAGAGTTCTTGATTTAGTGATAAAGACAAAGTATATAGCTATAAATGAAGGCTGCAAGTTGATTGTTTGGATTAAAAGTTCATTACGAACTAGGAATAGTTCCTAAGTCTCATCTTGGATCTAAACATGTGTTGTGGCACTTTCATTTGATTAATAGAATCAACTGAAGATGGGAAATCACTATAGAGATAGTGGACTCTCAAGAACAACATTACATATCCATTAACTAAAGCTTATCCAACGGCAGGATAGTCGTCACTTAGAGAAGAAGAGTATGAGATACCATGACGATTGGCTTTAGTGCAAGTGGGAGATTGAAAGTAGTATGCATACAAGCCAATCATGTTTGATGATAAAGCATATACTTTGTAACAATCTTATTCATTTATTAATAAAAAGTATTAATTTATTAAAGGCTTTTAATTATCTACATGATCTTTGTTTTATAATATGTGATAAACCCATAGTTTTAAGCAATGCTTTTAGAATAATGATGATGATCATTCTAATGAGATCTAAATTCTTAGAAAGCTTAAAACTAAAATAGTTCCCAATCATTGGATTACTAAATTGGGGATTAGTGAATCCGGATAGATTGAATACATACGTTCTTGCTCATTGGATGAGGATGATTGATCTCATAATCATTTGTGTGGAGACACTAAAGCAAGTATGTAGGTGCTTATTAGAGAATAAGTTCACTTTGAGCATTGGCTCGCTAAGGAATACCTAATGGAGTTTTATTTGCTGTCAATAGGAATTCTGTAGTGATAGTAGTACAAGTAATCCTTGGACTTGAGATCATCATAGTATCTTGTGTATGATGAGTTATACTTTGACTTATTCCTTAAGACCCTTAGGGTATATCAAAGGGTATGCTTGGGTATAATAAGTTGTACATGGAGATAATGTATGATCGATAAAGAATCTACCACTTCTAATAAAGAAGAAAATGTCTATGTGATTCGATAAATGACAACCCGGTGAGTCCTTGGCAAGCGAATGAAATTAGAAAGGAGTTTCTAATTTGCATTATTTGGAGTTGTGCATTTAAGGATCGAAATACATATAATTAAATAAAATAAGACTTGTGATAATTCCATGTCTTATATTTAATTGGGACATTGTATGGTGGAAGGATTGAATTGTGCGGTAACTATTTACTCGAAGGTTCTTTAATGATTAATGTTGAAATCTATATTATCTGGAAAGTCGTTGATCATTGAGGAGGCTTATCCTATTGTAGAATAAATATTATTTATTTAAATAAATTAATTATTTAATTTATTTATTTAAATAAGATTAGAATTGTTCTAATTGATTTATTCACAACCTGTTTAATATGGAGAACCTAAAGGGTCACACCATAAAAGGAAGAATAATTATTTAAGAAGTTAATGGCATAATCGTAATAATATATTAAGTATATTTAATTTAATCTATGGTGATAGAATAAATTAAATAGCTTAATATTATTATTTAATATTTTAGAAATATTAAATATAAATTAATAAGAGGAGTCTTATTAATATTATTACAATTATTATTATTTTAATTTCTAAAAGAGTTTAGGAATTAATTTAATATAAGTACTCTCAAATATTCCTAATTGGATTAGGAAGAAAATTAGTTAAAGAGTTTAATTAATTATCCCTAATAAGATTAGGGAGATTAATTAATTAAAAGAATTAATTAATTAAAACCCAATTCCTTAATTGTTAAGGTGGGTTGCCCACATCTATAAATAAGAGGAGTCTTATTATGGGTGGGTATGGGTTGTTGACTTTAACAAAGTGCGTAATAATTCCAAGTTGTTGGGGTATGCCTTTTCTATAGAGATAGAAAACTAGGGTTAGCCATAACACCCATCTTCTTGAATTTTATTCTTCCTTGGTGGATCACCTCTGAGGCCCAAACATTTGGGTGGCTAACGTTGATCGAAAGGAAGGAACCAAACCCGGTGGATTCAAGATTGAGCGAAAAAGGATTTGGAGGTGAACTTGTACAGAGGAAGCTCGATCTTCAAGGTATGATTTATTCTTTATCTTTTCGTTTAATTAATAATTATGCATAAAGGATGATCAAGGGTATATGGTTTGTAAATTTTAAACTCGATTTTTACACGCTTAGCACTTTTTATGCAATTTGATTGCGTTATGAATATTACAAACCTAACAAGAGAAACTATAGAGAGAGTTCTTCTATAATCTTGAGCGTATTTCCTTAGAGTTTAAGAAAGCTTTGAGCGTAGTACAAGGTTTCTTCAAGTATATCCTCGCCCTACTAGTCGGAGTACTCTTCTTTCAAAGGTAAGGGATATTATTTGTTGTACTCGTAAAGGGTATTCTTTCTTTCTTATTCATGAAGAGAACTTCTGTTATTCCATTCTTTATTATTCTATTAGAATAACCTGTATACGCGGGATACCCTATACTTGGTGAATTTCTTATTTTATTCCATTCTTTATCATTATGTTGGAATAACCTGTTTATGCGAAGTACCACATACATGGTGAAATTCTTATGTTATTCCATTCTTTATTATTACATTGGAATATCACATGCGGTCGTATTACGCTTTGACTTGGTTTCATTATTTATTATTACATTGGAATATCACATGCATGCGCGTTTACACGTGATCTGGTTCCGTTCTTTATTATACATTGGAACATCCTGTTTGTGCTTTTCTGGCATGACACAGTTTTCGTTCTTTATTATTACATTTGGAACATCACGTGCATAGCTTTACGCATGACTGGTTCCATTATTTATCATTCTGTTAGAACATCTTGTGCATGCGTTTATGCGTGACTGGTTCCGTTATTCATTATTACATTGGAATAACACATGCATGCGATCTATCGCATGCACGGTGATTTCTTTTGTTATTCCATTCTTTATTATACTCGGTTGGTTAAAGTTTTGGCTTCTATACTCCATGAAATTGGTGGAATATCCTTGATATTTGCGTTTCATCGATATCTCTTTTCATGGAAATATTCTTACGAGCATTCTTGAATTTTTACTCTACAAGCGATATCATGTTGACAATTTGGGCGTTATTGGTTCTGGATAAATTAATTCTTGAACTTGTTTTATTGAATTATTATGGCATTGTCATCATCCTCATGTTTATATTATGTTGAAAGTCATACGTGGCATAGTGCATAGATGGACTTGGTATGATTATGACCGAGGGACTATTCGGTATAATCATGGCCAGTAATGTTACAAATGATGTGAAAAAAATCCTCATTGGCTGTAGTGCATTGATGGACGGTTTTGGTATGATTATGGCTATGGATTCTCTTGACCAAGGTGCAAAGATGAATTGTTTTATGGCATGATCATGGTAGTTGATGAAAACATGATTATCTTTGGCCGTAGTGCATGGATAATTAAGTGGTCGTGATCTTAAAGAATATCCTTGGCCTGTAGTGCAGGGATAATTTGATGATGTGGATTATTTATTAAGCTGAGTCTTAGCGATAAAAGTGATGAAAAACATTTTAAATCATAGAAGATAGTAGATTTTATTCTCTACTTGACTCTTCTAATGGATTACTTGTTAAGCTTCTTGATTAAACTTGATGTTTATTATATTTTATTAGTTTAACACCGTTGAAGGCTAACGATAAATTATTCTGCATTATCTTAGTTATAATATTTCTTACTGAGCTAGTTGAGCTCACCCTTTTGCTTTCATTGTTCTCTTCAGGAAATGAGAATGTAGCAGGGACTAGTCGGGGAAGCAGTGATGGTCCTAGATGGTGCATTAGTAGTCCTCACTATTACGTGAAATAGTGTGATAATAAATGTAATGAGGACCCCATTGAGTTTGTATATTGTCTAGATGAAAATATTTGTATTAAAACTCACAGCATATGTTTAGTCGTATTTTACACGACTGTTGTATAATTAAGTTGTATTTGAATTTTGTACCATGTATTTGGCGACTCAGAATGGGTGATGTATACCTAATTTTGGGGGCGTCACAGTTGGTATCAAAGCTTAGGGATATGATCCCTGGCTGAGATGTGAGACAAGAACTAGGAGGGGAGAGACGGGAAATTCCTTCGCTAGTATGACTTACCTAAGTTTATTTGATATTTAATTGGTACGTCAGAGTATATAGATAATATGTTATATGTCAATTAACATTTATTTTGTGGCAGTATTTGCAAATGGCATCCGAAAATGATGAGATAAGCAATGAAGCACATGAAACCGTTGAGACACCTTTAATCACTAACCAGGTTAATGTATTAGAGATATCTACGTGGTGCATGAAGAACTAATAGTTGCACCCGAGTAGCAGCTGAGAGTGAGGAAGAAGAGGAACCTGATGAGAATTTATTAGAAGAAATTTTATGATCAAAATTTAGCATTACAAAATCATATTCATGAGTTAGAAGAGCGGGCTGAAGAACGGCAAGCGGTCGTGGAGCAAAGAGATGAAACCATTCAAAATTGTGTTACCCGATGTACGATGCTTGAACAGAAGTACTCTTTGGCAGATTATAAGATATTAGAGTTGGAATATGAGAATGCTATGATCAAAGTTCTGATGAAAGCAGAAACAACTGAACGAAGGAGAATAGATGATGGCGTGGGTAAAAGCCGCATGACGTGTAGATATTGTAGAAAAAGGCGTCGATCCAATAAAGCCAAAATAGATGAAATGGATTTTCTTTTGGACAACAATTGGGAGAATCCAACATCGAATTCGAGAATTACCACAATGCATAGCGGTCAACCCCAATTCGATATGGATCGGAGAATAATGATTCAAATCATGGATCAGGAATGTGACGAAGCACTTAAGGGTGGAATGTACCCTATAACAAAGTCAAATCTAGTAGTTTAAGTGAGAGCGTTTGTCTAGGAACCCGAACGAAGTTATTACGGGTAAGTTAATGATAAACTCTTGCAAAGTTTATACCTTATTAGATACCAGTTCTACCCACTCTTTTATTTCACCTAGTTGTGTTCAATGTTTGAATTTAACTTTGGAGAAGTTAGATTTTGATTTATCTGTTGAAACTCAGTTGGGAGAAACCTTCGTTACATCCACTATTTATAAATCTTGTTTAATTCAAATTGACACTTTCACGTTACTGTCGATCTTATCTCTTTGAAAATACTTGCCTTTGATGCGATTTTAGGAATCGATTGGTTAACTACTCATCATGCTTTTAAGTAAGGTTGTTAGCTTTCATATTCCTAACCAACCTGTTATGCAAATTCAAGCAACCAAACCACTAAATTCAATCATTGTCATATCAAGCCATAAGTAAAAAGCCCCGGCCCTTTCGTTGTTGACTTTCTTGTGTGGAATGCACCGAAGCCAGACTTTCTGTAGGCGACGTCGTGAATGACGATGGCAAGTTGATAGGTATCAATGTGACGTACTATCCAAGTCTTGGATGAGGGTCACAGTTTTGAATGATATTTCTATTGTTAATAAATTTCTTGACGTATTCTTGAAGACTTTTAGCCTACCCTAGGCGTGAAATCGAATTTTGTATTGACCTCGATCTGAAACCCATTTCTTAAACCCTCAAATATTTCTTCAACTAAAATGAACGTAACATGCGCCAAAGGCGTTGACTCGAAAGTTGTTGAAGATTACGATCGTACCATTCAATACCATCGTAGGAAAAGCGAACATGGTAGCTAGCGTTGAGTAGAAGATCGTATCTTGATTCAAGTGCGAATATATCTGAATACTGCGTGAAGATAACGAATATCTGAGTAGAATCGACTTTAATCGATAAATTTAAAGTCACTTAAGCTACACACCGGAGGTGATGAATGTGAAGAAGAAGGTTCAAGAGGCGTTATTCTAGAAGCGAAGAATCGACGAAGAGGAAATCTCGACCCTCGATTTAATTTGCCCATTTGAAATCCTCGATGAAGTAGAAAGCGTGGCCTATAGACTCGTTTTACCGCCAAGTATGTTGCGTGTTGAACGTTTTTTTTAAGTATCGATGTTACGTAAATATGTGGATGACCGAACCATATTATTAAATTAGAACTAAGCGATATAGCGGAAGATTTAACGTATAAGGAGATCGTGTTAAAATCTTGGATAAAAGGATCGTATTCAACACTCAAAGGTTATACCTCAAGAATTAGAATCTGAAATGAAGTCAAGGTATCCTCACCTCTTCGGCATACCAAGTACGTATGTAAATTTCGAGGGCAAAATTCCATAAGGAGGGGAGATTGTGAGACCCTAGATTTTATGAATAAATATTTAATTTTCTCGAAATAATTTTTTGAATATTATGGTGTGGATTTGATATAATGTTATAGTTGTGGGTAGTATTTATAAATTTTGAAAAGTATGCAAGTTGTTGTATAATATTAGATTGGTGGGGGAATATTCTTTTTGTTGGGGAATATTAAATGCGATGGTACAATCATTAGTGGACCCCATAACGGAATTATTATGCGATTGAAAAAGCGACAAAAATATTTTATGAAAATAACGGCGGAAGTTTTACAGATTAATATTGTTGAACAACTTCGGTAGTAAAAATGCGATGTCGTGTGGTTGCATAGTAGCACACGGTATTGATTATTGATGCTTACGTGATAAGTCACTTTCGGTTTTGTTTTATTAGGATTATTAATGTAATAAAGCGAGAAAAGTTTTATATATAAAATGTAATACTTTTATAAAGTTATTTGTTTTATTAGACTATAAATAGAATATATTATATATAATTATACTGCATAGTTACTGCGTAGTGTTTTGCATAGTAAAATCTTTTTATAAAAAATGTAATACTTTTATAAAGTTATTCGTTTTATTAGATTATAAATAGAATATATTTTATTTTATTTAAAAGATTTTGCTTTAAATATGGACCTTAGATTAAAAAGTAAATCAATTTGGACCGTTTTATGAATTAGAATTACTATATTTTATCCATTCTTACATAAATAGAAGCTCATTCCTTCATTATTTCTTACGAATTCACTTTGAAACTCTAGAGAGAAACTATATAGAGAGTTCTTCTTCTATAATCTTGAGCGTATTTCCTTAGAGTTTAAGAAAGTTTTGAAGCGTAGTACAAGTTTTCTTCTAGTATATCCTCGCCCTACTAGTTGGAGTACTCTTCTTTTCTGTAAAGGATATTATTTGTTGTACTTTCGTAAGGGGTATTCTTTCTTTCTTATTCATGAAGAGAACTTACATTATTCCATTCTTTATTATTACATTAGAATAACTTTTGTATCATGCTGGATACCCTATACTTGGTGAAATTCTTTTGTTATTCCATTCTTTATCATTATGTTGCGATAACCTGTTTATATCTGAAATCGCATACATGGTGAAATTCTTACATTATTCCATTCTTTATTATTACATTGGAATATCACGCGATGGTGCGTGTATTACGCTTGACTGGTTTCATTATTTATTATTACATTTGGAATATCACGTACGCAAGGCGTTTCTGCGTGATCCGTTCCGTTCTTTATTATTACATTGGAACATCATATACATGCTTTATGCATGACACAGTTCCGTTCTTTATTATTACATTGGAACATCACATGCATGCTTTTACGAATGACCTAGTTCCATTATTTATCATTCATTGGAACATCCTGTGCATGCGTTTCGCGTAACTTTGGTTCCGTTATTCATTATTCTGTTGGAATAACTTTTATGCATGTGCGATCATCGCATGCACAGTGGTTTTTTTGTTATTTCATTCTTTATTATACTCGGTTGGTTAAAGTTTTGGCTTATACTCCATGAAATTGGTGGAATATCCTTAATATTTGCGCTTCGTCCAAAGATCTTTTCATGGAAATATTCTTACGAGCATTCTTGAATTTTTACTCTACAAAGCGATATCATGTTGACAATTTGGGCGTTATTGGTTCTGGATAAATTAATTCTTGAACTTGTTTTATTGAATTATTATGTCATTGTCATCATCCTCATGTTTTTATATTATGTTGAAAGTCATCATACATGGCTGTAGTGCATAGATGGACTTGGTATGATTATGACTAGGGATTATTCGGTATAATCATGACCGTAATGTTACAAATGATGTAAAAAAAAATTCTCATTGGTCCATAGTGCATTGATGGACAATTTTTGGTATGATTATGGCTATGGATTCTCTTCGGCCAAGGGTGCAAAGATGAATTGTTTTATGGCATGATCAGGACGGTTGATGAAAACATGATTATCTTTGGCCCATAGTGCATGGATAATTCGTGGTCGTGATACTAAAGAATATCCTTGGCCTGTAGTGCAGGGATAATTTGATGATGTGGATTATTTATTAAGCTGAGTCTTAGCGATAAAAGTGATGAAAAACATTTTAAATCATAGAAGATAGTAGATTTTATTCTCTACTTGACTCTTCTAATGGATTACTTGTTCCGTTGCAGTTAAACTTGATGTTTATTATATTTTATTAGTTTAACACTTTGAAGGCTAACGATAAATTATTACGCATTATCTTAGTTATAATATTTCTTCTTTGGGCTAGTTGAGCTCACCCTTTTTTTTCATTGTTCTCTTGAGGAAATGAGAGCGTAGCGAGGGGGACTAGTCGGGGAAGCAGGTGATGGTCTAGATGGTGCATTAGTAGTCCTCACTATTACGTGAAATAGTGTGATAATAAATGTAATGAGGACCCCATTGAGTTTGTATATTGTCAGATGACAATATTTGTATTAAAACTCACAACATATGTTTAGTCGTATTTTACACATTTGTTGTATAATTAAGTTGTATTTGAATTTTGTACCATGCATTTGGCGACTCGAATGAATGGGTGATGTATACCTAATTTTGGGGGCGTCCACGATTCGTTAACTAAAAGTGTTTGTTTAGCAACGAAACTTGTCATTCGTTCAGAGATTGTGTCGAAGCTTTCACTTTTTGCAACGAAATTCATAAATAGTTGCAAAATTTGGAAACAAAATTAATTAGAAATTAGATTGCAAAAATTCTAACCACTTGATTTGTCCTCATCAAGTAAGCGAAAAGTTTTTTTGCTATATTTAGTTGCCTAATATGAACCACATTCATTGGCAACAATTTTTATTTTAGATTGCATATTTTATACAACTTTTTGCAACGACTATTAAAATGTTCCCTTAAATTAAGATAATAATAATAATAATTATAATAATAATAATAATAATAATAATAATAATAATAATAATAATAATAATAATAATAATAATAATAATAATAATAATAATAATAATAATAATAATAGTAATAATAATAATAATAATAATAATAATAATAATAATAATAATAATAATAATAATAATAATAATAGTAATAATAATAATAATAACAATAAGAGTAATAATAATAATAATAGTACTAATAATAATAATAACAATAATAATAATAATAATAATAATAACAGTCATAATAATAATAATAATAGTACTAATAATAAAAATGTTCAATATTCGCCACGTCAGTCCGTCCACGTTTAAAATAAAATAAAAAATGCCCACGTAGATCATCACGTTAATAACGTAAGCGCCCGTCACGCATGAAGTCGATCGCAAATGTGGCGCCTGGGGCTCGAAGTCTAAATTTTTTAATAGAAAGGGGCTCAATTTGCGTTGACCAAAAGAAAAGATCTCAATACCGAAAAACTTCTAAAGTTCAGTGGTCGACTTTATATTTTATCCTTATAATATATTGTGTAACTCTTCAAAAAGTCTACGGAATGAAAATTTTAATTAATTTAACGATATTTTAAACATGAGCAAATGAAATGTTACATAAGATTAAAACTAAATTATATGCAGTTAATAAGGTTATATATATATATATATATATATATATATAAAGTTATTCGAATACAAATTTCAAATAGGAATACGAATTCGAATATATTTAAAGTTTTTCATTTTCATTGGTATTTTTGTTTCACTACAAGAAATTAGGGATGTAGTGAAGGAGATTTTATGAAGGAATTCATTCCTTCACATGAGGAGTTTTCTAGCAAAGGAACAGTGAAGGAAAAAAATGGTGTGACAATATAGTTATTTGCGAAAAAAACATCATTCACAATTTATATTTTTTTTCCCTCGTAAAATTGAGGTGGTAGAAGGATATTTGGCGCCAATTTATGATGAAAATTTGCGAGGAAAAAAGCAATTAATAAAGAAATTATTACTCACTATATGTTATTTTTCAGAGATTTTTTGCGAGATATAAAATTGGTCACTATTTTGTTCTAAATAATTTTTTTAGAATTAATTGTTTTGAATATAAATACATTAAATTTTTTATAGTAATAAATTTACTTTTAATAACACTTCTTAAGTAACTTAAAATATCAACTATTTCTTTTAATAAACTATAAAATAAATAATTTTACACTACGTTAAACTTTAAAATTTCATACATGTATCATGACAAAAATAAATTAATTAATGACGCTCTTTTGTGGAATAGAGCACAAATGCCAAAAAAAATGCTAATATGTTTTACAGAAAGAGTTAAGTTTGAGTTTATTCTTTAATTTATAATATACTATAATTAAAATTGTATGTAATTAATGTTTTAATAGAAATTTTATTCTTAATAATAATTTTTAAGTAATTTACAATATTAATTCTATTAATAAAATATTATGTCACAATAATTTAAAATTTAAAATATTGTAAATTGACAATAAACAAAATTATAATAATTATGACTCTTTTTGTCGAATAAATTACAAATGTTAAAATATTACTTTTTGGTTCTACAAAAGAATTATATTTTAATTTGTTATAATTAATTTATAATATCCTAAAATTTAAATTTTGATTTATCTTTAAGTTTTTAAAATATTATCACTCTTCCTTGGCCAAAATTCGATATTTCAATTAGAGAGATCGGCAGCTAGGTTTCTTCTCAACCAATTTGGGTTTCTTCTCTACCAATTTGGATTTCTTCTCTCTCCTTTTTCCCAAAACTGCTCATCTTTGAACCAAAATCTGCTCTCCGATTTTTGACTAATGGATGGACTGTTTTTGCAAATTTTTTATGAGTCATTTGATGAATATTTCAATGGATGATGGATAGCCTCTAAGAAGGATAACCTCTAGACATGAGGGATCGACTAAGTTCGATATGGTCTTGGTTGAGAACGAAGGAACCCAAGAAATCGACACATGACTAAGATCGATATAGATGTACGGTGAGTTTTCTTCATTTTGTTAATTCACATCCCTATCAGATTGAGTTTTCTATTTCGAAAATTGTTAATTTTTGTGCACATAATTCGCTAAGGTACTTCACAGTTCACGCTACTTTTTGATATTTTAGAGTTATCTGACATGGTGCATATAAACTGTTTGGTGAAATGCTCCAATGAAAAGATATACTATTGAGTAGTTTGTAGCTCTTCATCTTTTGATTCATCATAGCTCTTTACTCTTGGAGCCTAAGCTTTATCTACTTTAGCAGGTGATGGAGGGGATTTGTTTTTAGTGTTATATGGGGACCTATAGTACAGGTAAGATATCAGTTAATTAATTTGAGGCTAGTTAATTACAAGTTTGCTATCTTAAGCTACCTAATTAACTAACTGCCTCATTCCAGTTCTTGGAGTTGGTCTCTTATAAAGTATATATATAATATTGTAGCATAAAGTGTTAAATTGCCAATGTCTTGTAAAATTATAAAAATATGAACAATGTCGAATTATGCATGAAGAAAAAGCTTATATAATTAGGTTTAAGCAGCATTTGATCAAATCATCACTAGCATAAATTAGTCCTTTTGGGGTTAATTTTAAAATTTATACAGTATATGAACAGAATTCTAGGGGTGTGTATACAAACGTTATGCTTAATCATTCTATCTAAATGAGAATGATGCATGTGAAATATATATACATCAAAAACTTGCATCAATTAGATTACAATTCCAATATATATATATATATATATATATAATTAATTAGCTTATATATGCTATAATGTGGAGTTTATTTTGGTTGAGGCGAAGTAATTGTACATAGCACAAGAGTGGAAATGTCCATTGAATGCTCATCTTGACTAGTAAATAAAACAATTTCTTTGTGAAGCAGTTATTATATACTGAGGTAATTAACCAGTAGGCAGTTGGCAATAATGCAACTCATTCGTTTTGTATATTACATAGTAAAAAGCTCTCAAACAAGAATTCAGATACAGGTTCTTCAGATCCATCTGCAGTAGGTAATGTTTCATCAAAATTAGACATGGGGATAAGTAGCATATCATTCCATGTCTTGTTAACATTTACTAATTCCTGCTCAACTATAACAATGGAGGTAAAAAGAAGAGGTGGACCCAGTTCTTCTATAGTCCCACCTCTATCTGGACCACATGAAGCAAGGCAGTTCACAATGGAAGAGTTGGAGCAAGCTACCAAGTACTTCGATGAGATGAATCTCATTGGATATGGAAGTTTTGGTCTAGTTTATAAGGGATTGCTTCGTGATGGGACTGTTGTGGCTATCAAAAGGCGTTCTGGTGTCCCTAAGCAAGACTTTGTTGAAGAGGTATAACAAAGACATCTAACTACCGTAGTTAAACTGATATATTTTTAGTATGGTTTAAAAGTTTAAGATTTGTCGTTTCATTCTTTGTTTTTTTAACAAAAGAATATAATTAGAATATAATTTTTGGTTTATAAACGTTGATGTTTTCTACCAATGATCAACAACTTTTGTTTGCACATAGCTTGTGGATCTTAATAGAATATACTCCCAAGTATCTCATGAGTGTACGTAAAAGGGAAATAAATTACTTCTACACTATCTAGAATATGGGCAAGAGATAATTACATTTTAACATAGAAATCTCTAGCTTTTTCCAGCAGCTTCACAAATATCATTCTAATGAAAGTATGCACTTCCTAGCATTCCTCATATAACTAAAATCTTCTATTTGGAATAACAGGTAGCCTACTTGTCACAGATTTGGCATCGAAACCTAGTTTCTCTTCTAGGTTACTGCCAGGATAGTGGATACCAAATGTTGGTGTATGGATATTTACCCAATGGCGGCATGTGCAGTCATCTATATTGTAACGACCGAGAAATTCGGATCTTATTGTAAATTGATTTTATTAAATTAAATAATAATAAAATCATATTCCATGTGTTATCAAGATGGTTGTCATTGTATAACTTATTGATGTTAGAATATCGTAATATTTGAGCTACGTGGATGAATTAAAGTGTTTGAATTTCCAAGACGAAAATAAAAGTTTTCCGAGAAATTTTCCGAAAAACACTATTCATCGGTATTTGCTCGGGATATAATTTTGAGTTTCCGAGAAATACGCAATGATGGAATAACAAGGTAAGATGGATTATGTAATAAAAATCTAGTTATGGAAAATGTAATAATTAAACATGGACTTAATTTATAAGCGTTAAGTAAAGCGAAGTGTTAAAGAATAAGTAATAATTGTATGATACTTGGTATTGTACAAAGTAATGAAAAGCAGTATAATCTGAAGTATTATACGAGTTTAGATGAAGGATGAAATATCGTATATAAATTCTATATGAATTAGAATACGAAAATAATATATAAACTATATGTATATGTATTAAGAAATGTTAATGGACTTGGAAAGATTGATAAGAATTAATATAAGTCCAAGTGAATTAAAGGAAGAGGCCCAATAAGTGATTAATGAACAAGTTAGTGTTTGTTAATGTAAAGCCCAAGGATTTATTAATCCAAGCCCAAGCTAGAATCCATGGGTTGTATGATCCATGGGGCAAACCATATTGATATGGTTATTGTGGTGACCAAGTAATGTGGTGATCAAGTAAGTGTGATGACCAAGACTTAGGAGTAATGACCAAGACTTTGAAGTAATGACCAAGTATGAGATAAGAGAGTGGTTAGTAAGTAATGAATAGTAAGGATGTGGTTTAAGGAAGTGGGATTGTCTTAATGACCAATCTACCCTAACCTTGCAAGTTCTATAAATATAGAAGGCTTACAAGCCATTTGTTATTTGTTGGTTGATCAATTAATCCAACACTTCTAAAGTGCTTAAGTGTTAGAGAGAATAAGCTACACAAGTCATTCCATAAGTAAGTTGAAGAAGCAAGCTACTTACCAAGACTACAAAAGAGTAAGACTTCTTCTCAATTATCTTCTATCTCTACCATGATAGGATGATAAGAAAAGATGGATTAAGAAACATGAATGAGTAAGTAATGAACTTAAGCCACATAAGTTGGCAATAAGTCATTTGAACTTATAAAAATTATAAACTTTTTATAAGTTAACCTTGAATGTTAAGTATGAAAATATGAACTTGTGATGAGTTTAGTAAGAAAAGTGAATTAAGAACTTATATGATTATATGTATCATATATACCTAAGTAAAGTTATATGTGAAGAACATGTAAAGTATGAGGATTAAGAAACCTTAATTGTCATAAGTCATGAATAATCAAATCTTAAGTAGTTTATAAATGACAAGTTATAAGCTCATGAAGAATAAGTCTAAAATACAACAATGAATATAAGTTGTTGTATTAAGTATGTTGAGATGTTCACATTATGAATGAAGTTCATTTGTAATGTTGAACAAATCATAAGAATGAAGAATTGCCGAAAATTGCATGATTGGACGATAAATGTCGAATACGTAAAATTCTCGAAATGGAAGTCAAATTTTGTGTTTGATCACGAAACCATTGTTTTCCAATAGAGACAAGTCATATTTGGCATTTAAGAGTTGCGGACTCGAAAATGGCCGGATTCAACTTAGAAACGAAGAAAAGCGAAAGTTGAGCGTTCACGAACGTTTATCGTTTTCGTTAAAATGAACCAATAGGTGAATTTTAGCAAACGGGTCAAATAGATAAAATTCTTGAATGATCATGTAGATTATGTAATTTGTGAACCGTGGGCTTTTGAGCGAGCCAATTCGGACTTATAACAAAGAAGTTATCGTCCGGAAGTTCACAAAATTCACAAACCCAATTTGTTTTCGGTGCACGAGTTGGCTACCATGGCCGCAACGATCAACTCATCTTTGAAGAGTTCGCAGCAATGTGAACCTTAGTTCAATTTGTGGTAGCCATGCCATTTCATGAAACGATACTAAAATCCTTCTGAGGTGTGGTACAGTTATGACCATTAAAGTGAGACTTCATGCACAGATGAGATGTAAATATAAAAAAGTGGCATACATATGCCAAATGTCGAAACAAAGATAGTAATGAAGGTTTCTAAGTACAAAGAAAAGAAATTGAAGTAAACATAATTTAAGGAAGGTAATGTAACATTGTTTAAACTTTGTTAAACCTTAAGGAATGTAATATAAAGGTTGAGATAACCTAGTTAAATATAATGCAAGCATAATGATAAACCGGAACGAATAGTAACTGTGACGAACGAGAATTTTGTAATTTAATTTTAATATTTATTGAATTAAATAAATATTTTTCGATGATTTAATTATTGGATTAAATAATTAATTGATGCAATTATGGTAGATTAATTTAATTATATGTGTTACATTTATTAAATTAATGTAGAGAATAATTATTATTCAAATATGTAATTATGTGAGTTTATTGAATTAAAAAAATATTTAATGAAGCATGATGTTATTTAATTAATTTAATTATTAATTAGAGAGTTAATAATTTGACATTATTTATTAATGAGGAAATTAAATATATGACCGTGAATTTATGAGAAGTTATTATATTTTATTTAAATTAAATGAAATAAGATATATGATGTATTGTGTAAGGGTGTGACATTATTTAAACTATATGATAAAAAGTTTTATTAAAATAAAGAGTTGTGAATCTAGTTGCTAGCCAAATGAGGCTTTAAGAGGAGTTGAGGACAGTTAAACCACGTATGGAGTAACTGACCTCAACTCTGCGCATAAAGACTCAGTTACTTTATTACGTCTTCTTCATCCTTTCTATTTTTCCTAAGTCTATAAACTATTCACAGAGAGAAAATTAGAGCGGGTTGTCAGAGAGAAATTGTGAGTCTGTGAAAGGGATTTGAGAGTGAGAAATTTAAGCCTACTAATTTATACTTTACAGGGTAATCTCTCCTTCCCAATTTCTACTTCACGTCTTTTAGTTTTCATAAAAAAAATGGGTTTCATAGTTTTTGGTTTAACCTCTGTAATTGGGTTAGGAGTAATGATTATGGGTTGTGAGTAATGATTATGGGTTGTCTGTGTGTTATGACATATCAAATCGTGTTTAATCATATATATTTTGTTAGCCATAACATCAATCTGATGAAAACATGTCGTATATAATTTCTACAAAATTACAGAGTATGGGTTATGGCCTTATGGCCTTATACGTGATATTTTATGTATTAATCATATATTATCCCTAAATTTTACACTACACTCGTATGTTGTTATGCATGTTAATAAGAGACCAAAGTTTAAATAAACTGATTCGGTGTTATAACGAATCCAGTAGTGACAATTTTCATGTTTTATTTTCTAAACCTTCATGAACATCAAAAGTCGGTGAAATCACATGCCTTAAATCATTATTAAGTGTTTAAATTGGTTAATGTCGATTATATAAATGTTGGGTTATGTTTATACATGAATTATTAACATGTGGGTATGTTAATTTAGTGAAATTAATGATTATTTAGTGTCCTTTTCATTTGAACTCGTGTTCTTCGCGAATCGGGAATCGAAGTCTGAGTCTCGTCATGCCGCCAACTCGAATCTGAAGTCCATGCATGGCCTCATGACTCGGCCCATGACATACCGCCATGCCATGTATATGATATGTGTCCATCCATGTAATCATCATGTACAATGTGAAGATCATGTATATATATCTTGATGGCAATATAAATACCACTCTCCGAAAAGTTCAAGAATGAGATTTTAAAATGTTTAAGTCTAACAATGTGTTAGTGAATTAATGTAATGAACATGTAAACATGTTAGAAGTATAATGTGATGATAAAATAGTTGTTTAACATGTAAATAACATAATTACATGTGGATTGAATTATTGAATTCATAATTAGATTATTATTCATGAAGTGATATTATGTGGCAGTAAATGTGATAAATTGACTAAGTATAGTCAATAATTAAAGTAGACAAAGAGAATGAGTTTATGATGATTAGTTAAGTTATAATTAACTGGTATTGTGAATGTGAATGGTATGTTGGATTAAATTCAAAGAACGTGTTTAGTTAAAGTGTAATCTACGCACGAGGCAAGTTTCCTAACCCTACTTGTCATTGTTCAAATTTATTATTTACATCGAGTAAATTATCATTACTATTATTCAAGTTCAAATGTTATATTAAAGATTAACTATCTTTCAAAGCATGATTCTGTTATACAATAATTATCCTATTGTATACTTCTTGAGATTATTATTCAAATTGAATATCATTATTGTTGAACCTTGTTAGACTAGTGAACCTTATTGATTCAACTAGTCCTCAGTTGATGAACGTTCTAAATTTCAGAACCCTTATTGAATTATCCAAACCAAACTTCCTTTGGTGCAGACTCGAATGTCAAACTGAGATGAACAACCCAGTAAAGGGATTTACTTATCGTTAAGCGTTAAGATATTGTGCATGCATGATGTGGTACTAAGGGCTGATCCCCTAAGTACGAGAAGAAAGGTCCATAGACTTATGACTATTAAAGGTTTCAAGTATAACCCTTGGTAACCTAGGACATAGTTCAAGGTCTTATGACCCTCAGAATTCTTTTGATTCTTGTTATTCATTCTTGATTCAAAAGTTGAGTTTTTATTCAGATATCTTTGATTTACTCGCATGTTATTATACTGTTATTTCATTATTATACTTGTGGGCAATAGTGTTCACTCTTGCTTAATAATAACATTGCAGTTAAGAACGGAAGAACTGATGAACCTTCCACTAGTAAGGGCAAGGGCAAAGTTAGCAAATGATGAAGACTTGTTATTTTATTTGATGATGTATTTATGTTAGACTTGAGTTAATGATGTTGTTTAAGACTTATTATTTATATTCCGCACTGATGTTTAAGGTTAGTTCAACCTGGGATGATGTTTATTATTCGGATGTTGTAACCCCATAAGGGGAAGATTTTATTTCTATTTATTGCATGGTTTGCATTTATTATGGGTAGATAGTTAGATGATATTTGTACAGTGAACACCAAATCCCGTGGAATTGAAGTACCCGGATTTGGGGGTGTCACAGTAACTGAATCTAATACACAATTAGATTGAAATGAAGGGTATGATATAGTCATATACATACTTGATTATATGTGACCTAATGTAAGGCATTATGTGATCATGTATTGTAGAGACTTGAACGACTTGAACATAAAGTTAAAATACCGTAGCAGACGCTAAAGGTAAATATTCTAACTCTTGTCTCAGTTCAATCTGAACAAGTTATTGAGATTCATGTATTCTTTCGCATGAATGGAAGTATGTTGAAGTTGAAGCCAATTCCTTTGGCTAGACTTGATGTATTGATAATCTATTCATGTATTATCAAATGTTGCTATCTTTTGTCAACTACTTGATATGGTTTTCAAAAGAAGACTGAAATGTTAAACAAATGTTTTGTCGGTAAAACGACAGGCACGTGAGGTTGCCAAAGGCTTAAATGTACATACGTTTAATGGATGTAGTGTTGATCAACATAGAGTACAATAGGCTGATCACCTATAAGTGCTCGTAAGTAATATCGAGCTTACGTTGCTTCCGGGTTGTCCTTTTTCAATAAAGAATGAATACTCAAGGTCTCTGACTGGAGTGAATGTTTTACTAAATATTGTTGTTATTGTAAAACATTTTTTGAAGGAAAAGATGAAGTGCTATTTTGAATTATCAATAGTACTTCATAACTATTGTTCAGTTATCGAAGATATACGATTTGTATGTGTCAAGCATGTTATTAAATTGTTATACTTGTTGAGCTAGTTATGCTCACTCTTGTTTGAACCATATGAATGCAGCTAAGACTGAACATCCCGAAGGATCAGGAAAAGATAAAGGAAAAGCTAAGGCAGATTACTAAGCTGTCTTGTAATAGTTTAGGTCTATTGTTGTAATGTAACTGATATTATGACAAAGAACCTTTGTAACGGGTATAGAACTTGGGAAATGTAAATATTACTTTAAATATATAGAAGTTATGTTCGTTCTTTGAGACTTTTCAATTGAATAAATGTATGAATGTTGTACAGTATAGCACCATCTGTCGGGTTGGAAGATACCCGGATTTGGGGGCGCTACATATATGGTATGACTTGTTCTGTTAAATGGCTTATAATTGTATATTAGTTACATGTTATGTTATAGAGATTCATCATTTGACAGCCACTGGAAAAGATTCAGCTACAAAACTAGAGTTCAAGCAAAGGTTGTCAATAGCTCTTGGAGCAGCTAAAGGTATCAACTAACAAACTGATAACCTACCATGAGATAAATTTGAACAGGTCATAAATTGAATTTTTTTTTTTGCTAATGCATGTTTATGCCATTTACATAGACAACAAATTTCCTAAGTGCACAGTAAATTCAAAACAGCAAATGTTTTGGTTGATGAGAACTTCATTGCTAAGGTTGCAGATGCAGGACTTTCAAGACTACTAGAAAAAATTGAAGATGCAGGTCCATCTCGCTCAACTAGAGTTGATGTTTTTGAAGATCCAGAGTAAACTAATATTTTTTCTTCTTTTTTTTTGGCTTTATTATACTTGCTTGCTTTCAAGTTAGTTTTTACCTATATATGAATTCATCTATCAAAATATTTAGGGTACGCCAAATGGGGACATATACAGAGATGAGCGATGTGTACAGCTTTGGGGTATTTCTCCTGGAGCTTATAATAGGACAGGAAGCTTCACATATTGAATCCTTTGGATCAGATGGAAGTATATTTCAATGGGTATTGAGAAAATATAACACTTTCAAACAGCTTTGTTATTACTTATTTGTGCATTTTTTTCATATGCAGATATCATATGACACAACAACATATTTAGAGTACTGGAATCATGGAGACATAAGAACTTTTCAAAACTGGCACATCACTAATGAAATTATAATGAAAATCTTGAAAATTAAACATAAGTTTGAAATCACCAGAAGATAAAAAATGATTGGGGGGATTAAGAAAAAAGCAGATGGCTATTTCCTTTTATATTTCTTCAAAGGTGGAATGAAGTTTTATCCCATTGGAAAATGTGGCTTGGGATATCGTTGTGTTATTTCTGTCACAACTCAGTTAGAAATTTATTTATTTTTCACTAAATATTATATTCAGGAAGGTTGGAAGTTACTGAAATGACTATATAAGGTTGAGTTATGTGGTTCTCTTTCCTATTGTGGATATACAGAATTATAAGTTTATAATTAGGATACAGTTCAAAAGTTTTTTTTTTACAATTATCATTTTTTCTAATTATGAAAAGAAAATTTTACTGCCACCTCACAAATATAGTTTTGCCAAAAGTTATGCTGTTTGGATCTATTCACAGATTCTATTAAGAAGTTTTTTGAATATTGTTCAAACAAAAGGAGTTTATCAGATACTAAGAATTAGGGGGCAGGCTTTTGCTACATCATTACAAGCAAAAGTTAACTTTGTTTTATTATACTCATACAAATTCATTTTTAATTGAATAGTATTACTATGTTAATTGTAACAGAGACTTATCTTTACCATTGATTCTTCAAATTCGTTGTTATTTGTAAACTTATGAAGGTGGAGACGCACCTGAACTCATATAAAATCATGGACCATCTGTCGGTCGGGAGCTTCACTGCTAAGGGGGTTAAAGGTTTTTTCAGTATCAGTCTTTATAAAATTGATTTACGGATGGATAATTGAACTTTTTTTTTCTGATCATTCATTTTGTCTTTCGACTTTTTGTTAACAAAAAGTTAAAAAATCCGTTAGAAACTTTGACTTGCAACGAAATGAATACTGCGTCGGTTGGTTGAGTTAATCCAGATTCTGAAAGTGACGTGGTGTATTTGTATGACGTGACAGTGATTATGTGGATTTGTAGAGAAATTTTTATGAAGAAAATGAAAAAAAAAATTTAAAGTATAATATAAATTATAAAAATTAAAAATTAAAAATATTTTAAAATTAAAATCTTTTCAGATTCGGATATTAAATTTATAATTGAGTCAATTTGGTGATAATTTTTTTTCTTTTCTAACTAGGATAAATAAATTTGTACTTTCACATGCAAATAATTTTTTGTCAAATAATTTTAATTTTATCAAATAAGTTTTATTGTAATTTTAATTTTTTTAATAAAAATAAAAAAAAGCATTTTTTTAAAAAAAAAAAAAAGCGCAACTTTTAAACTAAAATTTATTTTATTTTTATTAAAAAAATGCAGCTTTTTTTAATTAAAAAAATATAAAACAAGCTTTTAAAATAAAACGCAGCTTTTATTAAAAAAAATGCAGTTTCTTTAGTAATTTTTAATAAAAATGCATTTTTTACTAAAACTGCATTTTTAATTAAAAACTGCATTTTTAATTTTTTATTAAAAAAACGCAGCTTTTATTAAAAAAATGCAGTTTTTTTAATAAAAAAAAACTGCATTTTAAAAAATAAAAGCTGCGTTTTTTTATTAATTTTACTTTTAAAAACTGCGTTTTTTGTTTAAAAAGTTTTATTAAAAAATGCGCTTTTTATTTTATTAAAAAAATTGCGTTTTACATCTTTTTTAATAAAAAGTAATTTTTTAATATAAAGTAAAAAAATTATTAAAAAACTGCACTTTTTTATTAAAAACCTGCGTTTTATTTTTATTTAAAAAGCTGTGTTTTATATTTTTTTAATAAAAAACTGCGTTTTTTTATTCTTATACAAAAAACTGCGTTTTTGAATAAAAATAAAATAAATTTTATTTTAAAAAGTTGCGTTTTATTTTTTATTTTTTTAAAATGCATTTTTTAATTAAAAAATTAAAATTACAATAAAACTTATTTGATAAAATTAAAAATTATTTGACAAAAATTATTTGCATGTGAAAGTATAAATTTATTTATCCTAGTTAGAAAAGAAAAAAAAATTTATCACCAAATTGACTAAATTATAAATTTAATGTCCGAATTTGAAAATATTTTAATTTTAAAATATTTTTACTTTTATAATTTATATTATACTTTAAAATATTTTTTTTCATTTTCTTCATAAAAATTTCTCTACAAATCCACATAATCACTGCCACGTCACACAAATGCGCCACGTCAGCTTTGTAACGAACAACTCAACCCCTGACGTGTACCGTTCCGTTGAAAGTCAAAATTTCTAACGGTTTTTTTAACTTTTTGTTAGCAAAATCGAAAGACAAAATAAATGAAAAAAAAAAAAATTCAATTATCCATCCAGAAATGACTTTATATAAGACGATTCTTCGAAAAGATTTAACCCTTGCTAAGGGAATAAAGGACTTTATCAGATTGACACTACGATGCATGGCTCTTCCAGGAAAAGGGAGACCAAAGATGGAAATGGTTATGTTAGATCTTGATGGAATTCTTGAGAAAGAGATCACGCTCACAATAGTGATGGGTGAAGGTAACCCTCAAGTTAATCTGGGGAGCCAACTATTTACTTCAAATTAAAAGAATGAAAGGGAAAAAGAAAGAGAAGCCAAGGGGGTAAAGAGGTACATAAATCTTTTCGGGTATTAATCACTTAATTGTAGATCAACAACAAGCTGGTTACCTAAGTCATAATCTTCTACCATTGATATTATTAAGAAGACAAAAACATCAATGAAATTAGTATTATGACAGCTGTTTTCAAGAAAAAAAATACCCGAAGCATAAGTCCTTAATTACATGGGTTTAGTTGAATATGTGTTCATCTAATTTATTCTTCTCTATATCTGAAACAGGTCTAGAGAGACTAATTCATTTATATCACAACCTTCACCAATTCATTGATAATGGAACTTCCATGTAGGACTTCAATGTCTTTGGAAAAAAAAAGAGTATTTATGATGTGTAACGAAACATGGGAATTAAAGTATTATTGGTTAATAATTTTATTTATAGTTAAACCTATTGTAGTTAATTGATATCTTTCAATTATAGTAGCAGGTTGTTTTAGGTTAGTTTTCAAAGTTGTTTAAATAGAATTAAGATTTTCTCCATTCTATATAAACTGATGTAATTTTCAATATTATTCAAACTCTAAGATATGGATTTAAAACATTGTCACAAGGTAGCGTAAAAGTTTAAATAGTTCAGGTGAACAATAAAGCTGGTATTGGTTTGTTTCTAGATCTTGTCTTGAAAGTCTATTATTTATTAATTTCTAATTAAGTTAATAGACCTGTTCATGGATTATAAATAATATAATAACAATCAATACGAATTCATGTGTAATTGCAGGAAGATTTGATAATGAGCATGTTGGAGAAGTGCAAACATTCTCTCCCTGTAGTTCAGAGACGAAATTATGAAGTGTACTCTCTATATATATGTAGATATATACTTTGATTGAAGAACCGTGGTAGCTTTAGATGATTAATTGTAAAGATAATGAATGATTATGTAGTGGATGATTTTATTAAGTTAATAATATTTTTATTTTTTGTATTTTTGCCATTATTTGCTATGGGGACATTGAGTCAGCCAGGTACACAAAAAGAATGTCAAATTTTGATTTGGTAACAATATAATTCGTTACCAAAGCATTGAACAAATTTTAATATAGCAATAATTTTGTATATATTTAGCAACAAATTTTCGTTGCTAATGGCATTAAAAATATAATATTTGGCAATGAAAAATTAATCTAATAACAACGGAGAGGATATTGTTGCTAATACTAAAATAAAAGGCAACATTTTTTATCGTTGCAAATCATATCAACTTTCGTTGAAGAAATAGCAACATATAATGTCGTTGCTAATCGACGACTTTCGTTGCTATTGAAAATAACCAAAGAATAAACATTTTCGTTCTTTGATTCAAAGATAATGTCGTTGCCAAATAATAAAATCAGCAACGAAAATCGTTGCTAAAAAGTTTACATTCCGCAACAAAAGCAAGCTTAGGCAACAATTTTCATAATTTAATGCAATGAAAAATGTCGTTGCAAAATGGTGTCAATTGCAACGAAAATGCATGGTCGTTGCAAAAAAAAAAAGAGTTCACTTCGTTGCCAATTAGCAGATTTTTACAACGAAATGGGGTTTTTAGCAACGACATTTTAATTATTCTGTAACAATACATTTTGTTGCTAAAGGATCGATATCTCTGTACGAAAGCCAAATTACATTGCAAAATGTATTTCTTTTGGCAACGAAAAAAATACGTTCGTTGCTGAACAATTAGCAACGCTCATTGCGCAACGAAAGACGCAACAACAGTAAAGTCGTTGTCAAAATCCTTTAGCAACGAAATTTGGCACCTTTAACAACAAAAAGCAGTTGTTTCTGAAGCCCCATTTTTTGTAGTGTGTCATTTGTCTAACCCTTAGGGTTTAACACTTAGAGTTTAACCCTAAGGCTTTGTACAATAATTTCTAGCATTTTGCAATTAGGGCTAAAATAAAATTTTAGTTTCTAAAAAAATGGAAAAATTAGAGTTTTGCTAATTAGTTAAGTTTTATACTTTCATTAGACTAGAAATTAGGTTTAATAGCTTACTAATTAGCATTAAGGTCTAAAATTAGCAATTAAGATTTCCATTTAGCAATTAGGGTTTCTAATTACTAATTAGGTTTTCTAACTCTAGAAATTAGGTTTTTTTTCTACATTTTTAATTAGGGTTTACCTAATTAATCATAAAATTATATAATATACAACATAAATCATATAACACAGTTATATAACAGTCTCGTACTCATAATTGAATTTCAAAATAGGATTTCTAATGTATTAGGGTCCACAAATATTAATTAGGGGTTCGTAATAATTAAGGTTTCTAGTATTAGGGTTTTTAATTACTAATAAGGGTTTCTAGTATTAGGGTTTTTAATTACTAATTAGGGTTTTTCCATATTTAGCGTTAAAACCGACAATACAAATCATATACCACATAACACAGTGACTTAACAGATTTTACAGTCGTAAGTGACTTTCAAAATTAGGGTTTTATCAGGTTATAATAAAACTGCTCTCCAGATTAACCTTACACACATAACATACATATTTATAGCACTGAAAAATCAAAATATAATTAATATTATATTATTATTCTTATTCCTTGATCAAAATCCAAAATTAGTGTTTGGATTCCATATCTGATTTATCTGTCATATATAACATTATTAATTAAGTTAACTAATTAGCTTAATTAATCTGAAATAAATTAAATATAGTAAAATAGTCATTATAATAATGCTATAATTATTTCATATATTATTTAAATAATATATAAACATATTTTCATGGAAAATAAATAATAAAAATATTTCTACTATAAAATTAATTATTATAAGAATATAATTTATAATGATCAATAATTCTTTTAAAAATTTATTTGAAATTATTCATGTAATAAATAATTTTTATTTATCACAAATATACATATACACATTATCTGGCACATATTCTCATCTTTAAAATAAAAAAAAAATTATGCACAAAATTTCTGATTTATTTATATAGAAAATATCGGGTTATTACAAAATCAGTGGAAAATTCACGGGCCGAAACTTTGAAATTTTAAGACGTCCGTTTTTGAAAAATAATATTATAAAATTCAAGTAAAACAAATAACTTTATATAAAATATAATATATTCTATTTTACATAAAAAAACAAAACTTATTATAATATATATATAATAAATATATATATATATTAATAATAATAAATTAACTCCTCCTCCCCCCAAATTTAATTTCATTGTATATATATATATATATATATATATATATATATATATATATAACTTACCTTCCTTATACGTAATCCACCCCCCCCCCCCATTTTCAGTTTTTCTTCCACCCGTGGGCCCCACATGTGGCCCCACATTTATTATATTAAATAATTTTTTACCGATTATTTTGAAAAATAGGTAAATGGGGGTCCATAAAATAAGAAAAATAAATACTTCATAAAAAATTCCCTCAATATTTTTAACAATATTTATTCATCATTATTATAACTCGCAATATTAACAACCAGGTCGTTCTCAGGAAAAAGAGAGTTTTCTGATAAGGATTTCTCCCTATTGGCGCGCAATTAGGTGACCAAACCTTTCCTCGACATAACTTTCTAGACATTGTTAATTATGAAAATAATAATATGAATAACTTGTCATCTCAATTATTAATTTAATAATATATAAAATATTGTGACAATAATTGAATCAAATAACGTGAGATATTATGCAGCAACCACTGTGGTAATAATTGAACACAACTGAGTGACTTCTCACTTAAGCATCAATAATTAATACCGTGTGTTACTATGCAACCACGCGTATTACTGTACTTTTAACACCAGGTATTTCAACAGTTAACGGTAAAACTTTCGTCGTTATTTTTATAAAAAATATTTTTGTCATTTTATCATTCCGACAATAATTTCGTTGTGGGGACCACCAACGATTGTGCCGTCGTACGAATATTCCCTGTTAAAACGAATATTCCCCGACCAATTGAATATAATATAACAACTTGCGTACTTTGCAAAATTTATAGATATTACCCATAACTATAATATTATATCAAATTCACTCCTTAATATTCAAAAATGATATTTATAGAAAATTCATCTTTATTCATAAAAGTTGGGGTCTTACAACCTCCCCTTCTTATGAAATTTCGCCCTCGAAATTAGGGTACATACCTGGTATGACGAAGAGGTGAGGATACCTTGATCTCATTTCATATTCTAACTCCCAGGTCATTTCCTCATCATCGTGGTTTCTCCACAAAACTTTGACTTGAGGTATAACCTTGGAGCGTAAAATATGTTCCTTCTTATCCAAGATTTTAACATGAACCTCTTCATACGTTAAATCTTCTGCTATTTTGTTCGGTTCCAACTCAATAATATGGTTCGGGTCTTCCACATATTTACGTAACATGGATATGTGAAAAATGTTATGAACACGAGATATACTTGGTGGTAAGGCGAGTCTATAGGCCACAGTTCCTACTCGATCAATGATTTCAAATAAACCAATAAAGTCGAGGGTTGAGATTTCCTCTCTTCGTCAATTCTTGATTCTAGAATATCGCCCTCTTGAACCTTCTTTTTCACATTTATATGCTCTGAGTCTGTAGCTTGAGCGGCTTTAACTTTATCGATTGAAGTCGGTTCTAATCGTATATTCGTTATCTTCACGTAAGTTCTTGGAGTCTTTAACTCTATCTCCATCTTTTGTAAGTCGTACGAAATGGGTTTTTGTGTTAACAACATCGTACTCGTAAATGTATACGATCTTCTACTCAACGCGTCAGCTACGACGTTCGCTTTTCTAAGATGGTATTGAATGGTATTGTCGTAATCTTTCAACAGCTAGAGCCAACGACTTTGGCGCATGTTACGTTCGTTTTGGGTGAAGAAATATTTGAGGGTTTTGTACCGGGTTCAAGGTCGATACAAAATTCAATTTCACGCTCTGGGGGTAGGCCAGGAAGTTCTTCAGGGAATACGTCAGGAAATTTATTAACAATAGAAATATCATTCAAATCTGACGTATTTTTGTTTAAATCTGTGACATGGGCAAAGAAAGCTTGACATCCGTTTTTCAATAAACAAATAGCTTTATGGCTTGAGATGACAATGATTGATTTTAATGGTTTGGTTGCTTAAATTCGCATAATAGGTTGGTTAGGAATACGAAAGCTAACAACCTTACGAAAATAATCAATTTTTGCATGATTAGTAGTTAACCAATCAATCCCTAGAATTACGTCAAACGCAAGTATTTTTAAGGAAATAAGATCGACAGATAATTTGAGGGTACCGATTTGAACAAAACAAGACTTATAAATAGTGGATGTAATGAAGGTTTCTCCCAACGGAGTTTCAACAAATAAGTCAAAGTCTAATTTTTCTGGAGTCAAATTTAAACGTTGAGCGCAAGTGGAGAAATAAAAGAATGGGTAGAACCGGTATCAAATAAGGTATATACTTCGCTAGAGTTTATGATAAGCTTACACATGATGACCTCGTTCGGGTTCCTTGCTTTCTGGGAGGTCACAACAAACGCTCTCCCTTGAACTACTAGTTTTGACTTGTCTGGGACGGCATTTGGTGTCACCATTCCAACTGGACTTGGCTTCCCTGTACGATAAAATCTAGATAGGTGACCTTCTCTTCCACAATTGTAACACGTTTTGGACTGCTGCGCACAGTTTGGACTGATATGTCCCTCCCCTCCGCATTTGAAGCATATGATAGGTGTTCGTTCTCCTTCCTTAACAACGGGTGTTGTTGCTGACGTCTTTCCATCGTTGTTGAATCTCCTTTTCTTGAAATGTCCACTTTTATTGTCTTGGCCATGATTACCACCGAAGTGGTTACCATTTTTGGCATGTTGATTCCCTCCACGTTTGTTGTCACTACTTCGATGACTGCTACCACTGGTATTATCATTTTGTCAGTTGCTCTCTCTTGGTTGGGTTGACTCGTTATCGCGCTCCAATAACTAAGCCCTATTTACAACATCTGAATACAAACACAGTTTGTGAGAGATAAGGTATTGGCGTATCTTGGGTTTCAAACCTCTTAGAAACATCTGCGTCATTCTCTCCTCGTTATCAACTAAGTGGGACACAAATCGGGACAACTCGGCAAACTTGGCTTCGTACTGCGACATGGTCATATTGTTTTGCTCCAGCTTGATGAACTCTACCTCTTTCATGTGACGAATACTTTCGAAAAAGTACTTGTCGTTGAACAATTCTTGGAACTTCTCCTAAGACATTTTGAGTGCGGCAGGCTGGGTACGCTTTACAGATTCCCACCAGTAATCTACCTCTCCTCGCAACATGAAGGTGGCAAAGGGAACCTTTTGCTCCTTGGAACATCCTAAGATATCAAATATCTTGGTGATCTGCTTTATCCACGTCTCTTCCTTAAGTGGTTTTGGCTCTCCAATAAACTCCGGTGGTCCCAGCTCCTTGAACTGTTTAGCGGTGACCGTCCGAGAGTTTTCAGTGTTTCCACCTGCATTTTGAACAGGAGTCGCTCTCGCCTGATGTTGCATAAATTTCATAAAGCCTCTGAACATCCCATCATTCATCATTTGATCGGCGTTATTATTTACCTGAGGATTATTGTCTTCCTGTTGCACATTATTCTGGGTATTGATCGTTGGTGACTCAACGGTCTCCTGTGCTCCATTGCAATTCTCAACATTCTCGGATGTTATTTTCAAACACTGCAACAAAAAAAGGGTTAATTGACATGTCACATATTATCCCTATACTCTGACCGACCAATTAAATACTAAATAAACTTAGGTAGGTTATACTAGCGAAGGAATTTCCCGTCTCTCCCCTCCTAGTTCTTCCCTAAGCTTTGATATCAACTGTGACGCCCCCAAAATAGGTATACATCACTCATTCTGAGTCACCAAATACATGGTACAAAATACAAATACAAACTTAAATATACAACATGAGCTGTGAGTTTTAATACAAATATTGTCTTCTAGACAGTATTCAAACTCAAAATAATTCCTCAATACATTTATTATCACACTATTTCACAGAATAGTGAGGACTACTAATGCAAATATCTGGATCGTCACTCCGTTCCACGACTAGTCCCAACTATATTCTCATTTCCTGAAGAGAATAATGAAAGCAAAGGGTGAGCTCAACTAGCCCAGTAAGAAATATTATGACTAAGATAATGCAGAATAATTTATCGTTAGCCTTCAACAATGTTAAACTGATAAAATATAATAAACATCAAGTTTAACTGCAACGGAACAAGCAATCCATTAGAAGAGTCAAGTTGAGCATGATATCTACTATCTTCTATGATTTAAAAGGTTTATCAACAGTTTTATCACTGAGACTCAGCTTAATAAATAATCCACATCATCGAATCATCCCTGAACTACGACCAGGGATATTCATTAGTATCACGACCACAAATTATCCATGCACTACGGGCTAAGGATATTCTTGTTTTCATCAATGGTCATAATCATACCAACAACTGTCCATCAATGCACTACGGGTCAATGAGGACTTTTACCACATCTTTTATAACATTACGGGTCATGATTATACTGAATGATCCCTAGTCATAATCATACCAATCAACAGTCCATCTATGCACGTAAGCCAAAGATGACTTTCATCACAATATAAGCATGAGGATGATGACAATGATATAAGAATTCAATTAAAAGAAAGCAAAGGATAAATTTTTAAAGTTTTATAATTTAATTTATCCAGAATTCAATAATGTCCAAATTGTCAACATGATACTGCTTTGTGGAGTAAAATTCAAGAATAATATTGTATCAAAAATGATTTGGACCGAAAAGAAATCAATTTTTGTCATGAATAGTACCTGGGTGAATATTAATCGAGTGAATAGTACCCCGTGAATAGTAACTTCGGGAATAGTAACCCCGTGAATAGTACCCCGACATAAAAAAGTTAAAACTTATCAAGAATGCTCATAATAATATTTCCATAAAAAGATACTGGATGAAGCGCAAATATCAAGGATATTCTACTAATTTTATTGAGTGTAGAAGCCAAAATTTTAACAAAATGAGTATAGAATTAGGAATCTGAACCGAAATAATATTACTTACATACTACAGAGTATGGAAGAAAATATTATTTTATACGAATACTAACAAAAATAATATCCCTTACCTTGAAAAGAAGAGTATTCCAACTGGTATAGCGGAGATATTATTGAAGAAAACTTTCACTATTTTCTACGCTCAAGGCTTTCTAAAACTCGAAAAAAATACGCTCAATATTATAGAAGAAGAATTCTCTGATTCTGGTGTAATTTTCAATTCTAACTAAGCATCCTATTTATAGGAGAATGGAAGGATAATATTTAGAATTTTTCTCACGGACCAACAGTAGGAAATCAGTCAAAAATTCACGGGCCGAAACTTTGAAATTTTAAGACGTCCGTTTTTTAAAAATAATATTATAAAATTCAAGTAAAACAAATAACTTTATATAAAATATAATATATTCTATTTTACATAAAAAACACAACTTATTATAATATATATATATATATATATATATATATATATATAGAGAGCAAGGATCTTAAGCTCACCCTTATTAAGCTCACCCCGAGCTCACCTTGCATTTATTTATTTATTATAAAAAAAAAAACTAATAAAAAATGTATAATAATTTTTGGAATTGAAAGTTTTTTTAAAAAAATTGTTTTGGGTGTAATTTGGGTACATATAACAAAACAGTGTTATACAGTCTGTACAACACTGTTTTGTTATATGTACCCAAATCACACCCAAAACACTTTTTTTAAAAAAACTTTCAATTCCAAAAATTATTATACATTTTTATTAGTTATGTTATTTTTATAAAAAAAAGCGGGGAGTGAGTTCTGTGAGCTCAATAAGTGAGCCTTAGAAATGAGCATATATATATATATATATATATATATATATATATATATATATATATATATATATATATATCCCGGTATCTCCTGGACTCCCGGACTAATAAAAAACTCTTTTTTTTTTTTTTTTTTTTTTTTTTAAAACAACTAGAAAAAAAAATTAATATTTTATGGAACTCAAAATTTTCTATAATCTGATGTTTTGGGCGTGATTTGAATACCTATACCAAAAAATGGTAGTACAGTTTGCACACACTGTACATACATATTTTTTTATACGTACCCAAAACACTGTATTATGAAAAAAAAATTCAATTCCATAATTTTTTTTTAGTTGTTTTTTTTTTTAAAAAAAAGGGAGTCCAGACCTGATCCGGCTTATATATATATATATATATATATATATTAATAATAATAAATTAACTCCCTCCTTCTCCGGGCATCAATGCCGCCCCCCATTTAATTTCAATGTGTGTGTATATATATATATATATATATATATATATATATATAACTTACCTTCCTTATAAAATAAGCAAAATAAATACTTCATAAAAAATCTCCTCAATAGTTTTTAACAATATTTATTCATCATTATTATAACTCGCAATATTAACAACCAGATCGTTCTCAGGAAAGATGGGGCTTTCCGATAAGGATTTCTCCCTATTGGCGCGCAATTAGGTGACCAAACCTCTCCTCGACAGAACTTTCTAGACATTGTTAATTATGCAAATAATAATATGAGTAACTTGTCATCTCAATTATTGATTTAGTAATATATAAAATATTGTGACAATAATTGAATCAAATAACGTGAGATACTATGCAGCAACAACTGTGGCAATAATTGAACACAACTGAGTGACTTCTCACTTAAGCATCAATAATCAATACCGTGTGCTACTATACAACCACGCGTATTACTATACTTTTAACACCGGGTATTTCAACAGTTAACAGTAAAACTTTTGCCGTTATTTTTATAAAAAATATTTTTGTCGTTTTCTCATTCTGACAATAATTCTGTTGTGGGGTCCACCAATGATTGTGCCGTCGTACGAATATTCCCTATTAAAATGAATATTCCCTGACCAATTGAATATAATATAACAACTTGCGTACTTTGCAAAATTTATAAATATTACCCACAACTATAACATTATATCAAATTCACTCCTTAATATTCAAAATGATATTTATAGAAAATTCATCTTGATTCATAAAAGTTGGGGTCTTACAATTATTGTATAAAGACTTTGAAGATTTGAGTCCTAAGAAAATAATGTAAGGTCATTGCAAATACTTAATTTTTCAATACAAGGCTCTAGGACATTTTAAGTGTGCATTAAAATGTGATTAAATATTTTGTACATGCCTAAGAATTTTTATGCTAACTGTTATTATATATGGTTAGTATTTATATATTATGCATGCGTAAAAATTAAATTATCTTATTGTCCGGTTTAAATGATTTACTACCAAGAGTCTTGATTATTTAAAATAATGATGCAAGTGCAAGTTGATGTAGGAAACTTAAAGGTTGTTTTTGAAAAAAGATCAAGAGTTATGATTGCTATAACCTCGGTACTTTCATATCTTGTATATCCTAATTTGTTAGACTTTTACACTCCTTCATTAATGCCATGATATCTTTTGTTTCGGAATTGATATACTAACTTGATATTGGTGGCAGACTTTATTAAGTGGAATTGAAAAAGTCTAAACTCTAAGTGTTTTGTATTTGACTCAATTTCTTTTTGGATTACTGTTGAAAGAGTCCAACATATATTTGTAACTACCAAAGATAATTGGATTTTTCATTCCTTAACCATTAACGGGTGTATTTTTGGAACGTTACTTATTTGTTGGCAACGTAAATATTTTCTATGCAACGGAACTGTGTTATAGAGTAACGATAATATTTGGTCTATAAAAAGAATTGATATCAGTGATATAGAGATATAACACTTGAATTAATCTTTGCACTCGTATACTTGAAAAGTTATTCCATTATTCTTGGTGCAAATTCTCAGCTGCTGTGCAATTAATTTTCAGATTATTTCTCAGCTATTTTCTTGAGCTTCATATTGGTGATATCTCTTTTACTACTTGATCATTGCATTCATTAGTTGGGCCTTGCATTGTTAAATTTTTTATTTGCTTTGATCATTAGACCTCTATATTTGTAATCTTATATTTTTTAGATTAAGTGTTGTCTAAAGGAATTTATATCCAGGTGGATTAAGGTTTGTTTACAAATAGGTTCAAGGAAGCATAGGTGCTTATAGAGTGCATTGGTGCACAAGGAGCAAGTGTGCTTAAGTGAATTATTGTAATTCAAATTTGATAGAATCTGTTTTGTAACAAGGATTTTAAAGAAATAAAATTGAGTCTCCAATACTAGTTGGTATTGGACGTGGACTATGCTATTATTATACAGGGTAATAGATGAACCACATAAAAAATCTTGGTGTTAATTTTATTACTTGCTTTACTTTAATTACTCACAAAAGCTTGTTAATTAACTTAATAATTATAATATTTGCATTATCTTAGTATAATTCTTTAACACCAAGTATTTTTCTCTAAGTTATAATTTCAACAAGATATTTACATAAAATCAAATAGTCAATTCAGTATACTATATTCATTCAGCAAGTTGTATTCATCAATATAGCAGGCTATATTCGATACTTTGGTTTAAAAATAAAAATCGGTCATAGTTTATTCCCACACTTATTCAACCCCCCTTCTAAGTGTGCCTAATCTAAATTTCACAGCTGCATTCTAAGCTTTTCATCCTCGGCATAAGATCCGAGTTCTCTAATGAAGACTTTCAAATGTGTGAAAGGATCTCTTAACCCGTCATACTTTTCAAAGTCAGGAGTTTTGAATTTCTCTGGATAATGTACCCCAGGGAATATACAAAGGTCTGCATATGAAACACTCCTATGTGTTCCAATTCCTTTGATAGACCGAATGGTCTCTTCCATTTGTAGGACATTTTTCCTAATATCACAGGTGTCTGGATCTTCTTTGATATGGGTGATCTCAGGGGTGTTATTGGTTTTGTCCAACTGAGATTTGGGTACAGGAATTCCTGCATGTGCAGAGGATTCTGTGTGTATGGGCATTCGTAGACCTTGAGTGGACTTGTGTAGTTCTTTAAGTAGAACAGCCAACTCTGTAATTTGGTTTCTTAGTCCTTTGAATTCCTCACGAGAGACAGGATTAGGACTAGACTGGCCAGATGAAGCCATACTTGGTTATAGGCTCGTTGCCTTTTTGGATTTTGAACGGGTAATAGGACCAATTATATCCCTACAAAAAGACTTATGTAGTTTAGTCTTAGTGAATGTAGAAATATTAAATAATGTGTTTGTTTAGGAGTATTGTCCTGCGAAACGGATGTCAGTTGACAAGATAGTATGTCAGGTTTTGATATAAAGGGAATGCATGTACATATTTTCCTTATATTTACCATTACATTGAGATTGACATGGAAATGAAATTACAAGTAATTGATTTTACAAGTAATTGAAATGTGAAAGTATGAAGAGACTTTCCTCCGCATTTGGTTCATCAGAGGTTGACCTATCTTCGGCTACTCTCGCGGCTTTTTGGCATGAAGGTTCCCAAATCATCGCAATTTACTCGATGGGAAGTTAATCCAGTCTTTAAACTAGAGCAAATTTGGGTGGTGCCTTTCTTGAGCCTCGTTGGAATTAGTTTTCTTACAAGTCCAGTAATCAAACACCGACAAGATAGCCTCCTGGTGGAGGAACCACACACCATAAATTCACATACAACGTGTCTCACCGTATGGAAATGATGACAGTGGCGAATCACTAATATCACAAGCAGATATGGTGCAAAGCACTAAATGAAATAAGTAAATGCATTCGTACACATTCATTCAAATGTAAATGCAACATCCACACGTAAGAAGATAACGGTTTTAAAAAGTTTGTAATAGCGGCTTAAGACCTCTTACTGGATAGTCCCCAGTAGAGTCGCCACCTATCGACGTCGGGATTTTTATTTGTCCTTTTTCTATCCTTGTCTTTTGGTGTTCTCATGTTAGGTGAGATTTGTTTGAAAAATAAGTTGTGAAAAGGTCTGACATGTATATGTCGACGATTGGACTGTAAGAGTCACCAGTTGGTATTTTTAAATGGTTGCACCAACTCAACCGAGAAAAGGTTTTCACATTGACCTAGTGATGTGACACTATTTAACGGGTCTGTGAAACCGAGATTCGTTAGGGCCCAGGGGCTTGATTATGTAGAAGGAAGGTGTTAGGCACCCCCTGACATCCGTGTTACCACGGTGACCGCCACTTTTCAATTTAAATCATTATCTGAATGTGTGTGTGTAGATCAATGTGCAATTATCAGGAAGTAGTGCTATGCCTCGTTTGCACTTATATACAAAGGGTTTGAATTATGTATAAAAGTTCAGTTTTAACAAGATATAGCAGTGATGTTTTGTAAAAGAGGTTTTTCAAACTCTTGTGCTCAATAGTAATTGAGGCCTTTTAATACTTCCATTTTATTATGTGTTCGGCTTGATTGCTTTTATTTTTCGAGATGCGAAGCATCTTTGAGAAAATAAGATACAAAGCGGTGCCAAACTCCTTGTGGGCATGAGAGCCGTCTAAGAAAATTCAAACACCGTGAATAATTTATAAGCCATGTACAGCTGAAAATGTTCATCACAGGAACTGAATCTAGATTCAGGAGACTGAATATGTGATCACATGATTCCTAGACTCACATGATGTAGCCATTTATATGAAAGATGTAAATAGTTATATATATATATATATATATATATATATAAATAAAAGCAATAAACACTCCGAATATTATATTCAGGCTCAATCGAGATAACTCAATAATATATATATATATATATATATATATATATATATATAAGTATTTACATATATATAAAAGTAATAAACCACGGACCGACGGCCCGGGCATACACACATACGCGACTCTCAATGTGAATAATAGTGTGTGCAAGAAGTGAAGAAAAGGTTTGAAGTAATGTAAGAAGACTTATAGTGGACTGCCAAAGAAGACTTCAATAGCTTTAAATGGATGAACACTCGGTTCCCACCGGTAAAAAGTAGCCAAATATAAGCTCACAAATGTTTAAAATGAGAACGCACTCAATTTATAGTGTGTATAGAGCAAACTGGACAGGGCTTCCTCTCCTTTTCCTTCTTCAAAATGGCCACCCCAAGCCCTTTATTTATAGAGGGGGGAGCCTCAGGTGTACCTGCGACAACCGTAGATGTACCTGCGGCTGCCCGGGGTGCCCCGAGATCCGCAGGCCCACCATCTCAAAGTACGTGCACTCGTGCAACGTGTTGTCCGTTCGAACCTTTAAAACTTCAATCCGGACATCCGATCGAGGTTTATAAGACCTTTTTCGGCATGCTGTTGTTGAGAGATACACAAGGACATGGGATAAGAGGTTGTACACAGTCAGGAAGATGGGTCCATACCCAGGTCTTCAGGCTTCAAATTTTATCAGGTGTGCTATCTTGTGTATTAGTCACTCTGGATTGGAGATATGGTTCTTGTAGGACACTTCTATGTAGCATGTAGGTTGAAATGTTGAGACAGCGTGAATGTGGGATCGAGGTGGCAAAATAATGATTTTTCCCCTCACCGGGGTTATCTCTGGTCTGGGTTGATTTAGCAGTCATTGCTCAGGGTTATCTCTAAGATTGGCTACTACAAGTGCAGAACGTTCTCATGGTTGTCTCTGAGGTGTGTCCTCCCGGGGTTATCTCCAGGTTTGGAACTGAGTGCCTCAGGGCTATCACCGAGTGTTGAAGCTGATCGCAGAGGTTTGAAACAAACATTTCTGGGGTTATCTCCGGAACTGCAACTGCACGCTTCGGGGTTGTCTCTGAGGTTTGAACTATATCTCCCGGGGTTGTCTCCGGGATTGGAATTGAAGATCTCGGGGTTGTCTCCGAGATAGAACTGATGATTTTGGGGTTGTCGCCAGAACTGGAACTGCATTCCTCGGGGTTATCTCCAAGGTTGGAACTGAAACTCCCGGGGTTCTCTCCGGGACTGGAACTGACTATCTCGGGGTTGTCTCCGAGATGGTAAAGACTGAGTATCCCGGGGTTATCTCCGGGACTATGCTTCTTTAACTTCAAGGGTTATCTCTGGAAGACGACTTTGCCCTCCTGCAAGGTTAATAACAGGAATGCAAAAAATTTCGAGTGTTTACACTAATTATCCATCTTAGCCTTGCCTTTATCTTTATTAGAACCCTTGGTTCGCTCGGCCTTAGCTGCAATCATATAATTCATGCAAAAAGTGAGTATAACTAGCTCAGAAGTCTAGAAATAGATAGCATAAATACCATATCGAGAATCATATGATTATTCTTTAATAACTGAACATATAGCTATGAAGTACTATGAAACATTGAATATCACTTTTCATTCTCATAAAACAATTCCGAAGTACATATAGTGACTTAGGAATTCTGAGTTGGTCAAAAGACCATGAACATTCTCTTTAGTTTTCATTCATAAAAAAGGACAACCCGACACTAAGTCCGTAAGTCCGATATATCTTACGAGCACTTCTAGGTGATCAGCCTATAGTATTTTATGTTGATTAACACTCATCCGTTAAACGTATTTACATTTAAGTTTTGGCCACCTTACGTGCCCATCGAATAATCAATGAAAAATACATTTGTTTATTCATACTCAGGCTTACCTTTGAATCCGTACCAAACAATTGGCATAAGATAGCGTTATCAATTCTATATCAAATGACTTGTAAACAAATCAATCAAACTCTTAAGATTAGTCTAGCCGAGTTAAAACTGGCATCGACTCTTTCATAAAATAATTCATGCATCTCATAACATGAATCACATAAAACTTGGCTAACACGAAGGTTAGACAAGCGTTAAGAAAACTTGCCTTTAAGCGTCTCCAAATAAATATTCAATAATTCTCGGTCTTTACAGTCTCTACATAATATATTCATATAGCACACTGAAATTAGCTACCAAACAATCTAATCACATTGTTTTTACCAACTTCTTTCTCTTCTATAACTTAACCGAATTTATTTCATTAATAAAACTCGTTTATAGTTACTATTCTTCCTTAAGGCTTATTAACGTTCTTATGTCCTTAAACCAACACTTAACAACCATTGGTTAAGTACCATAGTAATTAAATACGGTTTACTTTCTTACACTCTATGTTCTTCATTTAACCTCTAGTTAAACAACGTTAAATTCCTAAAGTCATCACTATATATGTGACATAAGAATGGTCTTAACATGCATATTAAGTATATATACTTTCCCCATAATTGTTATGCAATAATTGGGTTCAAAAATAACTAAGTCATTCATTTCCTCTGTCTCGGCGCTGCGGCGCCATCCTTAAGTATTACATTGGCATTGTGGCGCCTGTTAGGTTTGTAATATTCATAACGCAATCAAATTGCATAAAAAGTGCGGAAGCGTGTAAAAATCAGAGTTTAAAAATTTTTACAAACCATATACCCGGATCACCCTTTATGCACAATTATTAATTAAACGAAAAGATAAAGAATAAAATCATACCCTTGAAGATCGAGCTTCCTCAGGTACAAGTTCACCTCCAAATCCTTTCGCGTTCAATCTTGAATCCAACGGGTTTGGTTCCTTCCTTTGATCAACGTTAGCCACCCAAATGTTTGGCCTCTAGAGGTGATCCACCAAGGAAGAAGAAAATTCAAGAAGAAGGGTGGTTGGCTAAACCCTAGTTTTTCTATCTCTATAGAAAGGGTGTACTCTCCCAACAATTGGAATTATTACGTATGTTGAAAAATCAACAACCCATTTCACCCATAATAAGACTCCTCTTATTTATAGATGTGGGCAACCCATCTTAACAATTAAGGAATTGGGTTTTATTTAATTAATTAAATTCTTTTTAATTAATTAAGCTCCCTAATCTTATTAGGGATAATTAATTAAACTCCTTTAACTAATTTTCCTTCCTAATCCAATTAGGAATAAATGAGAGTACTTATATTAAATTAATTCCTAAACTCTTTTAGAAATTAAAATAATAATAATTGTAATAATATTAATAAGACTCTCTTATTAATTTATATTTAATATTTCTAAAATATTAAATAATAATATTAAGCTATTTAATTTATTCTATCATCATAGATTAAATTAAATATACTTAACATATTATTACGATTATGCCATTAACTTCTTAAATAATTATTCTTCCTTTTATATGTGTGACCCTTTAGGTTCTCCATATTAAACCTAGGTTGTGAATAAATCAATTAGAACAATTTAATCTTATTTAAATAAATAAATTAAACAATTAATTTATTTAAATAATATTTATTCTACAATAGGGATAAGCCTCCCTAATGATCAACGACTTTCCGTATAATATAGATTTCAACATTAATCATTAAAGAACCTTTGAGTAAATAGTTACCGTATAATTCAATCCTTCCACCATACAATGTCCCAATTAAGATATAAGACATGGAATTCATCACAAGTCTTATTTTATTTAATTATATGTATTTCGATTCTTAAATGCACAACTCAAATAATGCAAATTAGAAACTCCTTTCTAATTTCATTCTCGCCGCCAAGGACTACCGGGTTGTCATTTATCGAATCACATAGGACATTTCTCTTCTTTTATTAGAAGTGGTAGATTCTTTATCGATCATACATTATCTCCATGTACAACTTATTATACCCAAGCATACCCTTTGATATACCCTAAGGGTCTTAAGGAATAAGTCAAAGTATAACTCATCATACACAAGATACTATGATGATCTCAAGTCCAAGGATTACTTGTACTACTATCACTACAGAAATTCCTATCGACAGCAAATAAAACTCCATTAGGTATTCCTTAGCGAGCCACGCTCAAAGAACTTATTCTCTAATAAGCACCTACATACTTGCTTTAGTGTCTCCACACAAAATGATCATGAGATCAATCATCCTCATCCAATGAGCAAGTTAACGTATGTACCCAATCTATCCTGGATTCACTAATCCCCAATTTAGTAATCCAACGATTGGGAACTATTTTAGTTTTAAGCTTTCTAAGAATTTAGATCTCATTAGAATGCTCATCATCATTATTCTAAAAGCATTGCTTAAAACTATGGGTTTATCACATATTATAAAACAAAGATCATGTAGATAATTAAAAGCCTTTAATAAATTAATACTTTTTATTAATAAATGAATAAGATTGTTACAAAGTATATGCTTTATCATCAAACATGATCGGCTTGTATGCATACTACTTTCAATCTCCCACTTGCACTAAAGCCAATCGCCATTGTATCTTATACTCTTCTTCTCTAAGTGACGATTATCCTGGCCGTTGGATAAGCTTTAGTTAATGGATATGTAATGTTGTTCATGAGAGTCCACTATCTCTATAGTGATTTCCCATCTTTCAATGATTCTAATAATCAAATGAAAGTGCCACAACACATGTTTAGATCCAAGATGAGACTTAGAACTATTCCTAGTTACGAATGAACTTTTAATCCAAACAATCAACTTGCAGACTTCATTTATAGCTATATACTTTGTCTTTATCACTAAACCAAAGAACTCTTTGCTATTTGGAACCTTTCCAATTCAACGCACCAATCTGCTCAAGGTAACACTTTACCTTAAAGTGGATTTTCTATTGTCTTGGTCTCGTCAAAAAAAACTTGAGTCTGTAAAGCCCTCTAGTTTTAATTCGCACTCACCATGTATGCTCACATCTTTAGTGCTTGCTTAAGAACTTTAAGATGTTTTTCACCGCCTTACTTAGCTGATCTTCTCCATAATATGACCGATCAACATCGTGTCTCGTACATTTCATTGCATACATGATTATCACTCATGCAATCTCTCTTCTTTTGGAGTCTATGGGGACTATTAAGAGATATACACCACGGCTCATCAACATGAGACATCTCTTGAGTTTGCCATGCTAAACGACTTTAGCATCAAATGAATATATCGTTCCTCGGGTTAAGTCGAGCATCCTTTTAAATCTATCTATATAGATTTATATCCCCAATTAAGATACTCTTCCAAATCATTCATGGAGGAATGTTTAGACAACTTTATCTTTACTTGATTGTAGCATTGATAAGTTATTCCTCATCCGTAGTATATCAACATATAGTACTAGGAATGTCACGATGCTCCCATCTGACCTTTTTGTACACATTAGAAGTCATACATCATCGCATGTAACTCGGATCATCATCTTCTATGATGCGCATCTCATCATCATCATCTATGATGAATCCATACCTCCTAGGTATCTTCTGTATTATTCCGCATTTACGATTATCTTGTGTGGGTACAATAGTCTATCTACGTGTTCCTCTTATTTAACTTATAGTGTTTTGTGGTTCTTGAACTCTTCAAGATCTATTATCCTCCCACTAGCCCCTTCAATGATAAACACCTTTATCTTAGAAGGCGCGTGTTTCGTAACAAACACCTTTTGCTAAGTAGAATTATAGAACATATACCCTAAACTTACTTTAGGATGTCCCACAAATCAGTATATGTCAAATCTTGTCCCAAGCTTATCCTTTGAAACCTTTTCACATAAGTTGACAACCCTTTATCTTAACATACTTAAGATTAGAATCCTCCCCGCCCATAACTTTTATGGAGTCTTGGGGTGGATTTTGAGGTTACCATTTTCGTAGATATGCGTACCATTTCTAGGACATTATCCTGTATGATACCGGAATGCTCAGTAAAATCATTATGGATCGCACTATGTTCAAATAGGTACGATTTTTCCTTTCGATACATCAATCAATTATTACAGATCGATGTGTCCATTATGAGAAAACCATTTGAGATGATCTAGAAACTTATTGCACAAGTATTTATTCCTCGATCTAATCAAAGAATCTTAATACTTTGTCAATTTGTTTCATTTCAAATTCTTTGAACCTTTCAAATAATTCACACTTGTATTTCAACAAATACATACATTCAACTCTTTGAATGATCATCTCCTTTTCTTATACTAATTTGTTCAATATGCAAAATTATTTTCATGTAAGTCAAGTATACAAAATTTATTAAGTAATATTCCATTTATACAAAACATTATTATTATAAATAGAACAACAATTGTTCTTAATTATAATACCAAAGATTTCATTGTCCAACAATAAAATGG
The DNA here is from genome assembly GCA_020205615.1 of Panax quinquefolius. Taxonomy (NCBI): domain Eukaryota; kingdom Viridiplantae; phylum Streptophyta; class Magnoliopsida; order Apiales; family Araliaceae; genus Panax; species Panax quinquefolius. Next base: position 88,083,028 of record CM035172.1, on the reverse strand, counting down.
AAATAATATTTTTAACAAGAACTGGAATACAATAACAACTTATCGACTTAATAGATTTGCCAGTAGTATTGCTAAACTATAAGTTTCTATGGCTAATGCAGCAACCTTTGCTTCATTTTCCACACATAGATCTACTTATATTTGTTTAGCTTTCTACTTCTGTTTGGTCCCTTCATAAATCTATATTTATGATAACCAAAGTCGGTATCCAATACCCAAATAGAACCTTGACTTAAAGAAAAATTTATTTTAATCATGAACAAAATTGCATTTATAACCGAAACTTCACTAAGCTTCTTTGGTTAGCCTCTGCAAGATACTTCTCGCAGTTTCTTTTCCAGTGTCCAGGCTTATTGCAGTGGAAGCAAACTCCTTTGCTATCCATATCAGTTTTGTTCTTATTATCCTTTGTTTATGCCTTTCTATTTACCTTCTTTGAATCGTTCTTCTTTTGTAAGATCCTTTGGCCCCTACCAAGAAGACTTGATCTTTCTTGGTTGGAAAGTGACTCTCAACATTTTTTCAACATATGTTAAGCAAATCAAATGAAGGCGATATCTAGCTTGTTCATATGAAAATTCACAACAATTGTGAAAGGAGTCCGGGAGTGAGTGCAAGATCAAATCTTGGCTCAACTCTCCATCCATGACAAAACCCGTTGTCCTAATTGATCAATCAAATTGATTATCATTAGGACATGTGTCTGTACTGTAGTGCCTTCGGTCATTCTAGATCTGAAGAGCTCCTTAGATATCTGATATCTATCAGTCCTACTTTCCTCACCATCAACTACTTAATGTGCAGAATATAGTAGGAGTATCCATAGTTTCAGTCGTGACCAAGCTTGTTACTCATGGATACGAGCATGATGCATCGAGCCAATCATGCATCATCTTGCCACTTTCTAAAAGTAGCAATCTCTTCCTCGAGGCATTATGCGCAACCATTGCGTGGATAGGCGATATTAAGGACATAAGATAGCTTTTCACCATGAGAACTATTCTCAAATTCCTTAACCAATCCAGCTTAATTTGATTCGATTAATTTAGCATCTAATATGCTTCAAAGATGATAGTAATTTTAGACATTGTAAAATTCTCAGTAAATGAATTTGTAATTAACAACATTTTAACATACATTCTATTATTAATTACCAAAATAATTTAGGTCTTGTTTTAATTTGGTATCTCCCACTATTTTCTTCAAACTATATTACCCTCACTTATATAGTTCTAAGCCAAAATCTAATTAAAGATTTGCTAGTGAGAATAAGGATCCCATTTCAAATGTATATAGCCTTCGTGGTGACACAACAAACTATATATAAATAAATAGGTAGACAACTCTTTGTCAATTACATCAACTATGCAACTCCTTGTATTTTGCCTCTTAGATTATTTTGATCAAGTGGTGGCACATCCGAATCAAAATTATCCAAGTTAAGTCCAACCTAGCACTCCATATATTCAAAAAGAAAAATATCATCCTTGTGGTGACACAACAAAACAATATTGTTCAATTTTCTTTATAAGCATCAAATGTGATAAATTAACATCTTAAATACTTAATACTTGCCTTGTGGTGACACAACAAACTCATATTAAATATTTAATACTCTATTAATTTTATCATGCTGAAGGTGACGCTCGATATTCCAAATATCTTTGAACGCTTAGGACTTAATATAAAAATTGAGGGGTTTGTTTTTAATTTGTCTCATCTTGTTTAGCGCCAGCATTTATATATATATATAAAATACGCGTCATATTAATTAACATACAAGCATGTTTGCATAATATATAATATATATATAGTATAAGCATGCACATATAGAATACTATATTCTACCCGATTGATTATGGACTTTTATTCTAGTTTGGTTCACTAGAGCCACCAAGTGAACCAAAAGGTCAAACCCTAGGGGTGCAAGAAATAATATTTAAATATAACTATTACATTTAAACCCTGGGCTCCATTACAAATGGGTCTTCAAGCGCCTCTTACTCCTTGATCTCCAATTTTTCAAAATTAATTCTAACTATTCCTATTACAAAACTATTTAAAATAAATAGAAACCTTGATCGTGATCGAGGGAAGTGCATAGGAGGGAGATAGAATTTACATTAAGAAAAATTAGAGAAGACGAATCTGTGCAGACCCCCATTTAATAAAACTCATACATTCATGCATCCAACTAAAATAAAATCCAATCGCATTGGTCAATAGTCCATAATCAATCCCATTTATTATTATCATACACATCACCATATGCATCAATAAATAACATTCATCTCATGAATAATAAACATTTAATATATATATTGATATCATTTAATGGGCAAATTTATTTAGTATAAAATCTATTTTTGAATCAAAATAAACTCCTTTATTTTAATCCAAATTTAAATCAAAATAAAACTATTTTATTTTAATTTATCTAATTTTGAATAAAATAAACTATTTTATTTTAATCAAAATCTTTAATCAAAATAAACTCCTTTATTTTAATTAATTATGGAATCCAATTCCATGTAATAAAAAAAAAAAATCTTTAATTAAAATAAACTCTTTATTTTAATTAATTATAGAATCCAATTCTATATATATAAAAAAAATATTAAAGGAAACACTTTGATATTCTTTCCTATTCACAAATAAACTCCTTTATTTTGAATAATATGAAATCTTATTCCATATTTAAATAAACTCCTTTATTTAAGGAAATTAGGATTTACTTCCTATTCACAAATAAACTCCTTTTATTTTAGGAAAAATAAAATCCAATTTCAACTCCAATTAGTTATTATGGAATCCAATTCCAACTCTAATTAGTTAGCATGAAATTCTAATTTTAAAATTAAAATAAATCTTTTATTTTAATATTAAAATAAACCTTTATTTTAAGATTAAAATAAACCTTTTATTTTAATTATAAAATTATTTAAAATATTATATATATATATATATTACCGTATATAATATATATAATATACATATATATTATATTACCGAAACCTTTGAGAAAAAAAAAAATCCTGTTGTATGATGGTTTCGATTTCCGTGCGCTGATGCTTCAAATGATTAGCCAATCATTAGCCATCATTAACAATCATCATCATGATTTCCGCGCCCCTTGATTTCCGTGATAATCATTAGCAATCATTAGATAATCATTATATTGTCTCGATTTCCGTGACCTGCCATTACTTCTCTTGAAATCCGGTCAAGGCAATCATTAACCAATAATCAGTCATTGATTTCCGTGCACTAAAAAAAAATTCTATTTTTCTTGAAATCAGTGTAATGATATTCTTTCATGGATTCATGAAATAAACCGGATCTGCTATATAACCGGATCTGCTATATATAACTGATAGCTTGCCATGCAATCCGGAAAATTAATTAAAATAAAGTTACGACACGATTTTCGGCAGAACAAATTTTCGGCACGATTTATTTTTTTTTTTTTTTTTATTTTTTTTTTTTAAATTTTATACAATAAAATTATGCCCAATTAAATTGTTCTAAACACATATCAATATACAAATTAAATCTGAACAATTAATAATTCGCATAAAGGTTTGGCTCAATATGCCATCATTAGGTTTGTAATATTCATAAAGCAATCAAATTGCATAAAAAAGTGCTAAGCGTGGAAAATCGAGTTTAAAAATTTTACAAACCATATACCCGGATCACCCTTTATGCACAATTATTAATTAAACGAAAAGATAAAGAATAAAATCATACCCTTGAAGATCGAGCTTCCTCAGGTACAAGTTCACCTCCAAATCCTTTCGCGTTCAATCTTGAATCCACCGGTTTGGTTCCTTCCTTTGATCAACGTTAGCCACCCAAAATGTTTGGCCTCTGAGGTGATCCACCAAGGAAGAAGAAAATTCAAGAAGAAGGGTGGGGTTGGCTAAACTCTAGTTTTTCTATCTCTATAGAAAGGGTGTACTCTCCCAACAATTGGAATTATTACGTATGTTGAAAAATCAACAACCCATTTCACCCATAATAAGACTCCTCTTATTTATAGATGTGGGCAACCCATCTTAACAATTAAGGAATTGGGTTTTATTTAATTAATTAAATTCTTTTAATTAATTAAGCTCCCTAATCTTATTAGGGATAATTAATTAAACTCCTTTAACTAATTTTCCTTCCTAATCCAATTAGGAATAAATGAGAGTACTTATATTAAATTAATTCCTAAACTCTTTTAGAAATTAAAATAATAATAATTGTAATAATATTAATAAGACTCCTCTTATTAATTTATATTTAATATTTCTAAAATATTAAATAATAAATATTAAGCTATTTAATTTATTCTATCATCATAGATTAAATTAAATATACTTAACATATTATTACGATTATGCCATTAACTTCTTAAATAATTATTCTTCCTTTTATGGTGTGACCCTTTAGGTTCTCCATATTAAACCTATGTGAATAAATCAATTAGAACAATTCTAATCTTATTTAAATAAATAAATTAAACAATTAATTTATTTAAATAATATTTATTCTACAATAGGGATAAGCCTCCCTAATGATCAACGACTTTCCCGATAATATAGATTTCAACATTAATCATTAAAGAACCTTTGAGTAAATAGTTACTGTACAATTCAATCCTTCCACCATACAATGTCCCAATTAAGATATAAGACATGGAATTACCGTCAAGTCTTATTTTATTTAATTATATGTATTTCGATTCTTAAATGCACAACTCCAAATAATGCAAATTAGAAACTCCTTTCTAATTTCATTACGCCTTAACCAAGGACTCTTTGGGTTGTCATTTATCGAATCACATAGACATTTCTCTTCTTTTATTAGAAGTGGTAGATTCTTTATCGATCATACATTATCTCCATGTACAACTTATTATACCCAAGCATACCCTTTGATATACCCTAAGGGTCTTAAGGAATAAGTCAAAGTATAACTCATCATACACAAGATACTATGATGATCTCAAGTCCAAGGATTACTTGACTACTATCACTACAGAATTCCTATTGACAGCAAATAAAACTCCATTAGGTATTCCTTAGCGAGCCACGCTCAATTGAACTTATTCTCTAATAAGCACCTACATACTTGCTTTAGTGTCTCCACACAAATGATCATGAGATCAATCATCCTCATCCAATGAGCAAGCAACGATGTACCAATCTATCCGGATTCACTAATCCCCAATTTAGTAATCCAACGATTGGGAACTATTTTAGTTTTAAGCTTTCTAAGAATTTAGATCTCATTAGAATGATCATCATCATTATTCTAAAAGCATTGCTTAAAACTATGGGTTTATCACATATTATAAAAACAAAGATCATGTAGATAATTAAAAGCCTTTAATAAATTAATACTTTTTATTAATAAATGAATAAGATTGTTACAAAGTATATGCTTTATCATCAAACATGATTGGCTTGTATGCATACTACTTTCAGCGCCAACTAGTAGTGTCTCAACCCTTGTCCCGACGTTGCGGCGCGAGACTTATGCATACGAAAGTATTTGCCATGATGCAACTTTTACAATTGTTCACCTCTTCTTCGACCTTGTTGACTGCAAGCAAGACGAGTATTATACTCTTGGGGTGGCTACTGCCGGCTTTACCTTGAGCCCTAGGAAATTTCTAAGTTTTTCGAGTTAAATTCTTTCGAGGCTCTTAACTTGGTCGTTATAAGTCGGAATTGGCTCGTTCAAAAGCCGTTATCTCACATATCTCATGTACTTTGATTTCATTCGGATAAAAATAGTTTTTAAATCCGTTAACGATGAATTCACTATTTAACGTTTTATTACGCGTTCGTTTAACGCTCGTGAAAGTTCATAACTCATTTCTTCGTTCTAAGTCAGAATTCGACGATTCTTGAGTCCAAGACTCTCAAATACTTTTGTTCTACGTTATGCCATCAAAGACCAAGGTTTCCAAGTTAAACGACAACTTTTTACTATTAATCCAAAATTCTACGATTTCAATGTTAAACGCCTAATCTCGTAAATTTCACCATAACTTCGTTACTCGAGTTTTATACGCCAAATCAAATAGAACCAATCCATTAATTCATTATTTATAACCTAACCAAGCAAGATGAACATAACCTATGATGGTTTTCAATTTGTCCATCAACAACCAAATAAACGCTTAACGGTTTTCTTCGCTTAAACTCACTTAAATGCTTATGATTCCTAATCATACATGACTTATAATGGTTTAATCCACTAATAGCCATCCCTATTACTTTGGAAGAGACATGCTCCACCATTTCATACTTCTCTACAAAGAATAAATAGAAAAGGATCGAAGACTAAGGTTTACGTATTATTACCTTAGCGTTCTTCGTGTTCTTGAATAAATCTTGAGTGTTTTGCTTTGGATTGCTCTTGATTACTTGTTAAAGAACTTTTATCTCTCTCAATATAATTGTCTAGAGTTGGTGAAACAACCAAATGAATCACCCTAGCTTCCTTTATATAGAAATCTAATTGAGGGGAAAATGGTCAACATTGCCCACTTCCTTACTATTCATTTCTTCCTCACCAAGTAAATCTACTTTACTTGGTCACCAAGTGGCTGGCCCACCTAGCTTCTTGGGTCCCACATGGGTTGCCCCATGGGTTTAACCCATGTGGTGATCCATCGGTTCGATCCGCAGTTTGATTTCTTGGTTTGGGCCTTAGAATTAATTCGTATTGGGCCTATCTTGGGCTTAATCTAATAACACATTGGGCTTGACATAATCCAAGTCTAATTGAATTCTACAAAGTCCATAAACTCAAAGTTCACTAAGACTAATCGTATTCTACTTGTACAATTCACGTATTCTCTTCGTATATAGCTCGTACGATATTCGTATTATACGTTGTAATAATCTTCATACAATACTCGTATAATAACTAGTATCATACTCGTATTCCTTACGTATAATAACCCTAATCATTATACATAGACATTTAATTCTCGGAAGTCACTTTTCATAACCCTTAGGTTTTAAGTCCGCAGGCGAAAACTTCGTTTGCCATAACTGAAATATTATTGAATATTTTATCACGTCATAGAATTTTATTATTACGCGTTTCTTAGAAATTCATACATAATCTCCGACCAGAAATGGATGAATAGTATTTTTACGAAATTTCTCGAAAAACCTTTATTTTCGTCTTGGAAATTCATAACAATTAATCCTAACACATAGCCAGAATCCTAACCACATCCGCACATTCTAGATCATAGAATGACCTTCAAACAGCTTACTCACATAAATAATCAAATAAAATTTAATTCACATAAAGATTCGATTTTCTCGGGCGTTACATTGTTCCTTTTTTCTCTGTTTAGCTCCAATTCATCCATTTTCATCCTTTCAGCTCCATTTGAACCTGAAATCAATAAAACACCTTAATAAGCTCGCGTACACGTGAAACATGCAATAAAACTAAACGTAAAGGAATCAAAATCAATGAATATCTTATACTTATCAATAATATATTGTGATAAACTCCACCTCCTTCATATGACGAATATTGTGACACGGTCATATTATTTTGCTCCAGCTTGATAAACTCCACCTCCTTCATATGACTAATACTTTAGGGAAAGTACTTGTCATTGAATAGTTCTTGGAACTTCTCCCAAGACATCTTCAGTGCGGCAGGTTGGGTACGTTTTACGGATTCCCACTAGTAATCTGCCTCTCCTCGCAATATGAAGGTGGAAAATGGAAACTTTTGCTCCTCGGAGCATCCCAAGACATCAAATATCTTGGTGATCTGCTTTATCCACGCCTCCGCCTTAAGTGGTTTTGGCTCTCCCAAATACTTCGGTGGTCCCAGTTCCTTGAACTGCTTAGCGGTGACCATCCATGAGTTTCCAGTGTTTCCACTTGCATTTTGGATAAGAGTCTCTCACGCCTGATGTTGCATGAATTGCAAAAAGCCTCTGAACATTCCGTCGTTCATCATTTGGTCGGTGTTGTTGTTTACCTGAGAATTATTGCCTTCCTGATGCATATTATCTTGGGTATTGATCTGTGGTGACTCAATGGTCTCTTATGCTTCATTGCTAATCTCAACATTCTTGGATATCATTTTCAAACACTGCCACAAAACAAGAGTTAATTGAAATGCCACATATTATCCCTATATTCTGACCGACCAATTAAATAACAATTAAACTTAGATAGGTCATACTAGCGAAGAAATTACCCGTCTCTCCCCTCCTAGTTCTAGTCTCACATCTCAGCCAGGGATCATATCCCTAAGCTTTAATACCAACTGTGACGCCCCCAAAATAGGTATACATCACCCATCTTGAGTCGCGAAATACATGGTACCTAATTTAAATACAAACTTCTTTTATACAGTACGACAAAACGTAGCTGAGAGTTTCAACACGGATAATGTCTCGTAGAGAGTATCCAAACTTAAATAAAGTCCTCATTACAATTATTATCACACTATTTCACATAATAGTGAGGACTACTATAGCCACCTATCTGGACCGTCACTCCATTTCTCGACTCGTCCCAGCTATATTCTCATTTTCTGAAGAGAACAATGAAAGCAAAAGGGTGAGCTTAACTAGCCCAGTAAAAAATATTATGACTAAGATAATGGAGAATAAATTATCATTAGCCTTCAACAGTGTTAAACTGATAAAATACAATAAACACCAAGTTTAACTGCAGCGGAACTAGCAATCCATTAGAAGAGTCAAGTAGAGCATGATATCTACTATCTTCTATGATTTAACAGTTTATCATCAATTTTATTGTTGGGACTCAGCTAAATATATAATACACATCACTGAATTATCCATGCACTACGGGCCAAGGATATTCATTTTTATCACCAATAGTCATGATCATACCAATAACTGTCGATCAATGCACTACGGGCCAATGAGGACTTTTACCACATCATTTGTAACATTTCGGGTCATGATTATACCGAATGATCCATGGTCATAATCATACCAATCAACAGTCCATCTATGCACTACGGCCAAAGATAACTTTCATCATAATATAAGCATGAGGATGATGACAATGATATAAAAATTCAATTAAATGAGAGCAAGGATAAATTTTAAAGATTTATAATTCAATTTATCCAGAATTCAATAATGTCCAAATTGTCAACATGATACTGCTTTGTGGAGTAAAATTCAAGAATAATATTGTATCAAAAATAATTTAGACAGAAAAGAAATAAATTTTTGTTATGAATAGTACCTCGTGAATAGTACTTCATGAATAGTACTCCAGCATGAAAAGATTAAACTTTAACAAGAATGTTCAGAAAAATATCCTTGTGAAACGATACTAGATGAAACAAAAATTTTAAGGATATTCTACTAATTTCAAGGAGTATAGAAGCAATACTTAACAACATAAGTGTAGAATTTAGAATCTGAAACAAAATAATATTACTTACATACTATAGAGTATGGAAGAAAATATTATTTCATACGAATATTGAACAAAAATAATATCCCTATAAGGTAGGAGATTGGATACTGAAATAGTGTAGTAACAGAATACTCTTCTTCTTTCTCTCTAATTCTCTCTCTATAGAATTCTCTTGTGAGTCGTAGTGAATTGGTGAGAATGAAAAAAGAAATAAGCTTCAATTTATAGAAGATTTCTAGCTTAGCCCTTGCAATGTGAAAAGGCAAGTGGCTTGACGACTGGTGATGTGAAAAGAAAAGTGGTTTAACGCCTGTAATGTGAAACAACATGTGGTTTGACGCCTGTAATGTGAAAGGACAATTGGTTCGATGCCTGTAATATGAAACGACAAGTGGTTTGACGTCTGGTAAAGGTAATTAATATTGGTGAAAGTGACTCTTAGATGACTACATATGGGCCCCCATAGAATAAGCCAAACTTACCACAAACGTCTCATAACAGACTTTTTATTCATATCAAAGATTGAATAAATATTACCACAAATCATTTTATCTTCAATTAACACATATTTAATCTTTCAACAATTATTCATCATTAATATTATAACTCACAATATTTAATAACCAGATCATTCCCAGGAAAGATGGGGCTTTCTGATAAGGATTTCTCCCTATTGGCGCCCAATTAGGTGACCAAACCTCTCCTCGATAGAACTTTCTAGACATCATCAATATTGCAAATAATAATATGAATAACTTTGTCGTCTCAATTATTGATTTAATAATATAAAATATTATGTAGATGGTACTGTGATAATAATTGAATCAATAATATGAGATACTATGCAACAATTACTGTAGCAATAATTGAGTATAACTAACTGAGCATCAATAATCAATACCGTGTGCTACTATGCAACCATGCGTATTATTGTACTTTTACCACCGGGTATTTCAACAGTTAACGGTAAAAATTTCACCGTTATTTTTATAAAAAGATATTTCCGTCGTTTTCTAACTTTGAAAATAATTTTGTTGTGGGGTCCACCAATGATTGTGCCATTGTACGAATATTCTTCGACTAAAAGAATATTCCCCGACCAAACGAATATTTTATAACAACTTGCTTATTTTGCAAAATTTATAAATATTACCCACAACTATAACATTATATCAAATCCACACCATAATATTTAAAATGATATTTAGAGAAAAATAATCTTTATTTATGAAAGTTAGGGTCTTACAACCTCCCCTTCTTATGAAATTTCATCCTCGAAATTAGGGTACATACCTGGTATATCGAAGAGGTGAGGATACCTTGACTTCATTTCAGATTCTAACTCTCAGGTCATTTCCTCAACATCGTGGTTTTTCCACAAAACTTTGACTTGAGGTATAACCTTGGAGCGTAAAATATGTTCCTTCTTATTCAAGATTTTAACAGGTACCTCTTCGTATGTTAAATCTTCCACTATCTCGCCTGGTTCTAACTCAATAATGTGGTTTGGGTCTTCCACATATTTACGTAACATGGATATGTGAAAAATATTATGAACACGAGACATACTTGGCGGTAAGGCGAGTCTATAAGCCACAGTTCCTACTCGATCAAGGATTTCAAATGGGCCAATGAATCGAGGGTTGAGTTTTCCTCTCTTTCTAAATCTTGTAACTCCTTTCCATGGAGCAACACGTAACAACACATGTTCTCTAACATTGAATTCTACGTCCTTTCGATGAAGATCAACATAACTCTTTTATCGATTTTGTGAGGTCTTTATACGTTGTCGAATAATTTGAATCTTTTTCGTAGTCATACGTACCAATTCCGGTCCTAACAACGCTGCTTCACCCACCTCATCCCAGCATACTGGAGAACAACACTTTTTTCCATACAAGGCCTCGGACGGAGCCATGCCGATACATGCTTGATAACTGTTGTTGTAGGAGAATTCCACCAATGGCAAGAACTTGTCCCAACTTCCTTTGAAGTCAAGGACACAGAGTCTTAATAGATCTTCCAGAGTTTGAATAGTCCTCTCCGACTGCTCGTCTGTTTAAAGATGATATGCCAACTTAAATCATAAATTCGTGCCCATAGCTTTTTGTAAACTGACCTAAAATCGTGAAGTGAATCTTGGGTCTCGATCAGAAACAATGGATACTGGCATACCATGCAGTCTTACAATCTCATTTGTGTACATACGAACAAGACGTTCAAGTGTATAAGTTTCTCGTATAGGTAAGAAATTAGCAGACTTGGCCAATCTATCAATAATGACCCAAATTGCATTTATGCCTTGAGAAACCTTGGGAAGACCGGTAATGAAATCAATGGTAATGTGCTCCCACTTCCATTCTGGAATTTCAAGTGGTTGCAATGGACCTTTTGGCACTTGATGCTCCGCCTTAACTCGTTGACAAGTTAAACACCTTGAGATAAACTCCGTAATCTCTTTTTTCATATTGCTCCACCAAAATGTATGTCGAAGATCATGATACATTTTGGTACTCCCAGGATGGATTGCAAATGGGGTGTTGTGCGCCTCCATCATGATCTTATACTTCAAATAAGAGTCGTTAGGAACACAACTTCAAATAAGAGTCGTTAGGAACACAAAGTCTGGATTTGACTCAAAGTATTCATTCTTCATCGATTCTTGCTTCCGGCATCGCACCTTCTTGCACTTTCTTCCTCATACGCATCAGCTCCAGATCTGTAACTTGAGCAGCTTTAATTTTATCAATTAAAGTTGGTTCTACTCGTATATTTGACATCATCATGTGGGTCCCTAGAGTCTTTATCTCTATCTCCATCCTTTGCAAGTCATACAAAATGGGCCTTTACGTTGACAATATCGCTTTTCGTACCAAGATATGATCTTCTACTCAATTAAATTACTACACGTTGGCTTTTCCAGGATGGTATTGAATAGTATGATCATAATCTTTCAACAGTTCAAGCCAACGTTGTTGCCGCATATTGAGTTCCTTTTGAGTGAAGAAATATTTGAGGCTTTTATGATCCGTAAAGATCTCCACCTTCTCCCCATACAGGTAATGCCTCCAGATTTTAAGTGCGAAAATGACAACTGCCAACTCTAGATCATGAGTAGGATAATTCCTCTCATATTCTTTGAGTTGTCGCGAGGCATAGGCTACGACTTTCTCATGTTGCATGAGAACACATCCTAAACCTCTGCCTGAAGCATCGATGTAGATGACATATCCCTCCGTACCATATGGTATTATCCAAACAAGTGCTGAAATGAGTCTCCTCTTGAGTTTTTTGAAAACTCTTCTCACATTCCTCGCTCCAACCGAATTTTGTATCTTTTTGAGTCAGCTGAGTTAATGGAGTAGAGATTCAAGAAAATTCTTCCACGAATCTCCGATAATAACCAGCTAAGCCGAGAAAGCTGCGTACTTCGGTCACTCACTTAGGTTGCTCCCAGCTTTGAATTGCTTCAATCTTTGCCGGTTTAACAGATATTCCATGATTTGATATCACGTGCCCAAGGAATGCTACTTCCTCAAGCCAGAACTCACATTTCTTCAACTTGGCATAAAGCTTGTTTTCACGAAGGTTTTGGAGTATTAGCCTCAAGTGTTGCTCATGATCTTCACGGCTTTTGGAGTATATGAGGATGTCATCAATAAAGGCAACAACAAAATGATCCAAATATTCCTTGAATACTCGGTTCATCATATCCATGAAGGCCGCAGGAGCATTAGTCAATCCAAAAGACATGACTAGGAATTTGTAATTCCCGTACCGAGTTCTGAAAGTAGTCTTTGGAATGTTATCAGTTTTAACTTTTAACTGATGATATCTGGAACGAAGATCGATCTTTAATTTGAAAAGAATTTAGCACCTTACAACTGCTCAAACAGGTCATCAATTCGAGGCAACGGGTACCTATTTTTTACGGTGACATGATTCAACTCCCGATAGTCAATACAAAGGCGCATACTTCCATCTTTTTTCTTTACAAATAGAACAGGAGCACCCCAAGGAGATGTATTAGGACGAATGAAACCGATGTCTAACAATTCCTGAAGTTGGGTTTTTAACTGCTGAAGGTCAATAGGAGTCATTCGATATGGGGATTTGGAAATGGGTTTTGTACGGGTTCAAGGTCGATACAAAATTCAATTTTTCGCTCTGGGGGTAGGCCAGGAAGTTCTTCCGGGAATACGTCAGGAAATTTATTAACAATAGAAATATCATTCAAATTTGACGTATTTTTGTTAAAATCTGTGACATGGGCTAAGAAAGCTTGACATCTGTTTTTCAATAAACGAATAAATTTATGGCTTGATATGACAGTGATTGACTTTAGTGGTTTGGTTGCTTGAATTCGCATAATAGGTTGGTTAGGAATACGAAAGTTAACAACCTTACGAAAATAATTGATTTTAGCATGATGAGTAGTTAACCAATCAATCCCTTAAATCACATCAAATGCAAGTATTTTCAAAGAGATAAGATCAACAGGTAACGTGCATTTACCGATTTAAATCAAACAAGACTTAAAAATAGTGGATGTAATAAAGGTTTCTCCCAACGGAGTTTCAACAGATAAATCAAAGTCTAATTTCTCCGGAGTTAAATTTAAATGTTGAGCGCAAGTAGGAGAAATAAAAGAATGGGTAGAACCGGTATCAAATAAGGTATAGACTTCGCTAGAGTTTATGATTATCTTATCCGTGATCACCTCATTCGGATTCCTCGCTTATTCGGAGGTTACAACAAACGCTCTCCCTTGAACTATCGATTTTATCTTGTTTGGGACGGTGATAAATGGATTTTATATACACGAATCGGTGTCCATTTCATGCTTATTTGTTGATAATTTCTTGTGTTCATGTTCATTTTTACTTGTTTTATGTTCTTTTATGTGTAGGATGGTTGTTGCGGCATTTAACGTATGTTTGAAGTCAATTGGGATGATTTGGAGTCAATTGGTGCAAATTTGGAAGAAGTCATGAAGCTTAGGAAAATTATTTAGCAGAAGACACCACGTAGGTGCCTATTTGTTTTGTTAACTTTTCGTAGGCAAGTGTGTCATTCTATGAGCTTATGTTGAGCTTGAAACTCTTATTTGACATGGTTTCTAGCATATTGGATTGTACATGGACTCTACTGGATAGAGGATTTCGGCTGGGACTTGTGTGTTGGACATCTATTACTCGACTAAGAACGAATTACACAGACATAAGGCAGATTACGAAGTTTAATTTCCAGATTTTGATAGCAAACTTTGGAGGAGTATTTTGAAGAGATTTTCGTGAAGATTGCAATTCTAGGCTACGTGAAGGGTGTTCATCACTATTCTTCTCCTTAGTCTTCTTTTTGTAATTACAAGGATGTTTTCTTTAAATTATTCAGTTTTTATTTCATTCGTTATGAACTAATTTGCTTATTAGGCTTATGATGGATCCTTAGGTGAAACAACAATTTTGTAGCTTTGATTTCTAGTTCAATAAAGTATTTTCAGTTTATCTATATTAATTTGAGTGTGAATTTATGAATTGTTTAATCAACAGTTCTTTGTGGATTTGTATGGAATCGAGAGAGGATATTCGAATCTAGACTTAGTTAATATAACATGTGTTCATGAATTTTATGAATAGCAGATTCCTGATTTATGTTAAAGTAGAGATATGCTTGACATCGCATGTAATCGGATAGAGAACTTAATCTTAAACCTTCTTTAATTTCAGTTCACATAGAGATATAGTGAGTTGGTTGATTAAGGTATTTAACTTGTTTCTATCTAAATTGTGGATTTAAGTTAATACGGTATTAGTGCATCGAGAGGTGGCTAGTACTACATTCGTGCTCTTGCTTAATAAACTGGGATAGTGAATTGAATTAGAATAAAGGTGTAGAAATTAGAGTGAAGCTTAGGGTGAAATCGTAAGTCTGATTCTCCATCAATTGTTTAAAATTCTGGATTTTGATATTTGTGGTTGTTTTGTGATAGTTTATTTATTTATTAATTTAGTTTCTATAATTTTAAACCATTGAATTGAATAGTTTAATAGAATTAGGATTAATAGGAAATTGATAATTGTGAAGTTAAATTTCTTTCTAATTTGTCTCCGTGGGAACGATACTTTATTCATTACTATATTACTTGTTGACCACGTATACTTGCGTGTTTTGCGTATATAGATTTTACCCAACAAGTTTTTGGCGCCGTTGCAGGGATAATTTAGTTTAGATTTTAATATTTTTACAATATCAGTTTAATTAGTCCAGTTTTACTTAAACACTTTTTGTTTTTGTTTTTGTTCTTCTTATTTTAGGTTTTTGACATTGGTTTATGCAAACACGATCCAAAAATCAAGACTTGCTTCCTTTTGAGGACGACATTGAAAGAAGATTTTAGAGGTTAAGTAAGTGGATCAAGGAAACAAGGAACGAATTCGAAAACTCTAACATAGAAGAAGCGATGGATGCTGAAGATCAGAAAGCATTAAGGGACTTCGCCACACCCAAGGTGACCGAATCGCAATGAGCATCACCAGTTCTCGCAATTGTCGCAAATACATTCAAATCAAGCTCGGGCGATTCGGATGATCCGAATTCGATTCGATTTTGGGGATTGGCTAATGACGATCCGAATGAACATATAGTCAGCTTTCTAGAGATTTGCGACACCTTCAGGTATAATGGGGTGTCGGATGATGCGGTGAGACTTCGCTTGTTCCCATTCACTTTACGGGACAAGGCGAAGAGTTGGTTATACTCATTACCGCCGGGATCGATAACCACGTGGGAAGACTTAGCTCAGAAATTTCTTGCCAAATTTTTCCCACCAAAGAAAACTACCAAAATGAGGAATGACATAACAATGTTTGAGCAGCAACATGGGGAGTCGCTATATGAGGCATGGGAGAGATACAAGGAGTTACTCAGAAAGTGCCCGCATCATAGATTGCCTAAGTGGTTGTAAATGAATACTTTTTATAACGGACTACATGGGAATCTCAGAACCAATATTGATGCAGCATCGGGTGGAGCGTTCATGGCTAAGAGTTATGAGGAAGCCTACAATTTGATTGAGACCATGGCGGCTAACAACTACTAGTGGCCCACAGCAAGAATGACACAAGAAAAGGCAGCTGGGGTGTTAGAAGTAGATGGAGTGATAGCAATACAAGCACAAATTTATGCGCTGTCCAAGAAGTTAGATGCCATGACAGGGGCTCAGGTACAGCAGGTTATAATAGTATGTGAATTATGCGCGGGTGACCATCCTACAGATCAAGCAAGAATCAATCCAAAGATCCGTGCGGCAGCTGTGAGGAGCTACAACAGGGTCCACAGAATATGTACCAAAACACTTACAACCAGGGGAATATGAACCACCCAAATTTCTCGTGGAGCAATAACCAGCAAAATCAAGCTCCACGACCATCATATCCCCCAGGTTTTCAGAATCATCAACAACTGGCTCAACATCAGGAAAGAAAATCAGATTTAAAGGAGTTGTTGTCAAATTACATAACTATCAATGAGGCAACAATAAAAAATTAAGCAGTGGCAATAAAGAACTTGGAAAATCAGATGGGGCAAATTGCCTTAGCATTAAATAACATGCCGCAAGGGACCCTACCGAGTGATACAGAGAGAAATCCGAAGGGGAACCACGAACAGTGTAAGGTAATTATGTTGAGGAGTGGAACACATCTCGTTGGCAAAGATGCAGAAAATTCAGCAATATCAGATGAAAAAATTGACGACAGTAAAGTGGTTGAAGGAGACAAGGGTGAGGATAAACATGGTGAGAGAACAAAGTTAGATGACAAACCAGGTGCATATCCTCCACCACCATTTCAGCTGAGGGTCCAAAAACAGAAATTAGATAAGCAGTTCGCGAAGTTTTTGGAAGTGTTTAAGAAACTCCAGATTAATATCCCGTTTGCAGAAGCCTTAGAGCAGATGTCGAGTTATGCGAAGTTCATGAAAGGAATTCTGTCAAGGAAAAAGAAATGGGAAGACTTCAAAACAGTGGCATTAACAGAGGAGTATAGTGCGGTATTACAGCAGAAGTTGCCACCAAAGCTGAAAGACCCGGGGAGTTTCATTATTCCATACACGATCGGGAACATGTCTTTTAATAAGTGCTTATGTGATTTGGGGATGAGTGTGAACCTTATGCCATTGTCAGTATACACAGAATTGGGTTTGCCCGCGCCAAAGCCTACGAATATTTCATTGTAGTTGGCGGATAGGTCAGTCACATATCCGAGAGGCATAGTAGAGGACATACTTGTTAAAGTGGATAAGTTTATATTCCCCGCGGACTTTATTATTCTGGATTTTGAGGAGGACAAGAACATCCCGATTATCTTAGGGAGACCTTTCTTGGCTACAGGTAGGACACTCATCGACGTACAGAAATGAGAACTTACTATGAGGGTCCAAGATCAAGAAATCAAATTTAACGTGTTCAGGGCCATGAAATTCCTCACGGATGAGGAATAATGTTTTCGAATGGATATAATTGAGAAAATTATCAGTGAAGATATGGGCAAGAGTCTGGTCAACAATCCATTAGAAACAACATTATTGGGGGATGAAGAAGTTGATGACCCAGAATTTGTGGACTACTTATAGATGTTAGATTCATTGCCACGAATTAGCCGATTCAGAGCACCATTTGAACTTTTTACACACGGAGGAGATAGCCACAAAAAAATTAAAACCGTCATTGGAGGAGCCACCAACTCTGGAACTCAAGCCACTCCCTAAACACCTCAGGAATGCGTATTTAGGCAATTCAAATTCTTTACATGTTATTATTTCTGCTGCACTTAACGATTTACAGGAAGAAAAGTTGCTGAGGGTGCTTCGGGAATATAAAGCAGCGATAGGGTGGACGATCGCAGATATCAAGAGAATCAACCCTTCGTTTTGCATGCACAAGATTCTGATGGAAGATGATGCAAAACCGATGGTGGAGCAACAATGACGACTTAACCCGATTATGAAGGAAGTGGTAAAGAAGAAAATTCTGAAATTATTGGATGCCGGTATCATCTATCCGATTTCCGACAGTAAGTGGGTTAGTCCAGTTCATTGTGTGCTGAAAAAGGGAGGAATGACCGTGGTACAGAATGAGGATAACGAGTTAATTCCAACAAGAACAGTGACAGGTTGGAGGGTGTGCATTGATTATAGGAAGTTGAATAAGGCAACCCGAAAATATCACTTTCCGCTACCCTTTATCGATCAAATGTTAGACAGATTAGTGGGACATGATTACTACTGTTTATTAGATGGATACTCGGGCTATAACCAGATCTCCATCGCTAATGAGGATCAAGAGAAGACTACATTTATGTGCCCTTACAGCACATTTGCGTTCAGGAGAATGTCATTTGGTTTGTGTAATGCACCTGCTACCTTTCAACGGTGTATGATGGCCATTTTCTCAGACATGGTGGAGAAAATGTGGAAGTCTTCATAGACGACTTTTCTGTCTATGGAGACAATTTTGATACTTGCCTAGGGAATTTGGTAATGGTGTTACAATGCTGCGAAGAGACGAACCTTGTACTTAATTGGGAAAAATGCCACTTCGTGGTTGAGGAGGGCATAATTTTGGGCCATAAGGTATCGGCTCACGGACTGGAGGTCGACAAGGCTAAGCTGGAAAGAATTGAGAAACTGCCTCCACCAAGCTCAGTAAAAGGAATAAGAAGTTTTCTAGGACATGCTGGGTTCTACAGAAGATTCATAAAGGACTTCTCTAAAATGGTAAAACCTTTGTGCAGTCTTTTAGAGAAGGACTCTGTGTTTAATTTTGATGAGGATTGTAAGTCGGCGTTCGAGTTATTGAAAAAGAAGTTAACTACAGCCCCCGTGATAGTCGCACCGGATTGGAATATGCCCTTTAAGCTAATGTGTGATGCAAGCGACTACGCGGTTGGGGCTGTTTTGGGACAACGTCGAGAGAAGGTATTTCACGCCATATATTATGCAAGTAAAACACTCACGGAGACTCAAATAAACTATACAACTACGGAAAAGGAATTGCTTGCAGTGGTGTATGTGTTTGACAAGTTCCGGGCATACTTGATCGGGACTAAGGTGATAGTCTATACATACCATTCGACAATTCGGTACCTAATTGCGAAAAAAGATGCTAAGCTACGACTTATTCGATGGATTCTCCTGCTTCAAGAGTTTGATCTAGAAATAAAGGATAGAAAGGGGACCGAGAATTAAGTCGCTGATCACTTGTCTAGGCTAGAAAATCAAGGGAAATTAATAGAGGACAAGTGCGAAATCAATGAATCATTTCCGGACGAGCAATTGTTTGGGAAAAATTCAGAATTTCCTTGGTACGCGGATTATGCAACTTATTTAGTGAGCAACGTTCTTCCACCTGATTTCACAAGACAACAGAAAAAGGAGTTTCTTCATGACGTAAAATGGTATATGTGGGACGAACCCTATTTGTTCAATCAGTGTGTCGACAAAATGATTAGAAGGTGCGTACCCTACAGTGAAGTGAAGAACATTCTGCATGAGTGCCACTCATCTGCGTATGGAGGACATTATGGTAGTGAGAGGACAGCAGCAAAGGTACTGCAATTTGGGTTATATTGGCCTACATAATTCAAGGACGCCCACCAATTTGTCAAAACATGTAATAGATGTCAAAGGGTGGGCAACATTTCGAAAAGGAATGAGATGCCTCTACAAATGATTCTCGAAGTTGAAATTTTTTATGTATGGGGCCTCGATTTCATGAGGCCGTTCCCTTCCTCATTTTCCAATCAGTACATTTTGCTTGCGGTAGACTATGTGTCAAGGTTGGTCGAAGCAGTAGCACTACCTTTTAAAGACGCTTAAGGTGGTCCTTAAATTTCTACAGAAAAACATTTTCACGAGGTTTGGCACGTCAAGAGAAATTATAAGTGACGAAGGTGGTCACTTTTACAACAAATCATTCACAGCTCTATTGGCGAGGTAAGGGGTCAACCACAAGGTAGCGACGGCGTATCACCCTCAAACCAGTGGACAGGCTGAGGTGTCGAACAGGGAAGTCAAGAAAATATTGGAGAAAGTGGTGAATTCGAATCGTAAGGATTGGTCGCTCCGGTTGGATGATGCATTATGGGCATACCGGACTGCGTACAAGACACCGATCGGGATGTCACCATACCAACTATTGTACAGAAAGGCGTGTCACTTACCAGTCGAGCTACAACATAAGGCTTATTGGGAAATTCAAAAACCCAATTTCGATCAAGCATCTGTAGGGGAAAAGAGATTACTTCAACTAAATGAGCTCGACGAATTTCACCTTCAAGCCTACGAGAACTCCAAGTTATACAAGGAAAAGGTCAAGAGATGGCACGACCAAAAAATTATGCAAAGAACATTTGAACCGAGACAATCAGTCCTTTTGTTCAACTCACGACTGAGATTGTTCCCAGGAAAACTCAAGTTGAGATGGTCGGGACCATTCACTATAAAGCGGGTGTTCTCTCATGGAGCCGTTGAACTTTACAGTCGAAAACCGTTAGAAACTTTCAAAGTCAACGGTCAACGATTAAAGCACTATTGGGGGGGCGAGTCCAACACTGATGTCATCGCCATCACATTGTCCAACGCACCATGAACAGGAAGTAGTCAGGCTGAACGTCTTAAAATCAAGCGTTATTTGGGAGGCAACCCAATCTTTCATTTATTTTTTGTATTTTCATTCATAATTGTTAGACTATAGTTTTTATTAAGTTATTAGGTAGGTATTATAGAGTAAACGTTTTGTTGAAACTCTCAATCATACTCCAAGTGATCAATAATCTAATATCTTGCATGTTTTATGGTTGCAGGAAGTGTCAAAAGTGAGTAATAGCACCAACATGTAAGAAAATAAGTAAAAAGGGCTAATTTTGAACTGCACAATTCGAAGCCACATGGATGAAGTCATGGGACTAGCCCGTCGGGGTGGGCTATTTTGGCCTTGCACCCCCCGCCGGGGAGGGGGTCCTTAACTCTGGGCAGACATGTTAAGCAGTTACACATGTTGGCCCCTCTACTTCCCCACTACACGCCCACTTTTCCTTCCTTCTTCCTCACCTAACTACTCATTCTCCTATACAATACCCACGACCACTCCTACCCCATTCCTTTTACCCACGATTTCTCCATCCTCTCACCCCATTACAACACATAAACCCACTACCTCCATCAATTACTCCCATTCCTCTCCCCCACACCACTTCTATATAAACCCTATCACTAAATCCCCATAATCACCACATACACTCCACTCCTTCTACACAAGGCTACAATTAATTCAAGAAGATATCAATGATTTTAGAGCACAATTCCACTTCATCTTCATCTTCTCTCACCAGAATTGCCATAGAAATCACCTAGTTTAGGGGGAAAAAGTACTGTGTTTGCCACATATTCGACAGTTTGTGTGACCCAAGTTTGGGTGGAATTATTATGTCTACAACAATCAATATCTTCGTAACCTACACCGAAACGCCAAAGGGACCGGAGAGAGTTCAAGGCCAACTCCACCATCCCGAATATTTGACCGCCGAAAGTTCAAAAGTATCGCCACCGCGGACCGGTACGATTATATGGTCACCAAGGCTCTTACACCAGAGCGGGGTTAGCTCCCGATGCCCACGACGGTGAGATGATGCAACAAATTTATCAGCAAGGGTGGGTCAAGTTCACGAAGGAGCCCGAGCCCGCCGCTGTGAATGTGGTCAAGGAATTTTATGCGAATTCCGAGGACAAGGCACCGTTCAATGCCTTTGTGTGGGATCGCATGGTCCCGTTCAGTGCTGATGCAATCAATACATATTATCAGTTGAGGGTGCCTCGACAGTGTCAGTACGCCCATTTGAGGGATTTTTGACCCTGACTTTGAGGAGGTTATCAAGAACATAACCAAGCTGGGTACAACATGGATAACGGGTCGGAAGGGAGGCATGGTGTTTCACAGCAAAAACCTCAGTCCGTACGAGAAAATTTGGTATGCATTTTTATGCGCAATACTGTTGCCATCCACGCACACCTCCAACGTGACTAAGGAGAAGGCACTACTCCTGTATGCCATTGTGCAAGACTTCATCATAGATATCGGGGCCATAATCAGTTTTTCAATTCACCGATGTCTACGGGGCAACTTTTCAGGCGGCTTGCCACACCCATCTCTCATATGTGGGTTATGTCGTCAAGCCAGAGTTTGATGGTCCGATGATGAACCCACTCAGATGCCGCTGCAGCTACTAGACAACCAAATGATAGTGCGGTATTCAGTGTGGGCAGGGGGCGAATCTCATCCTAGAGGGTTAGGATTTGTATTTCCATCAGCTTCGAATGACGAAGCTGACGCTGAAGATACTTCGGAGGATGAAGATGAGACTATGGGAGATCAAGGAACTGAGCAGGTACCGCAGACCGAGGCATTATCCAGTCCTTAGTTCCTTGACTTTCAACGTCAAATGGATGAACACAACAAGGCAGCACGACGGGAGATGCGACGACTCGTATTAAGGCAAGACCACGTGTTTGATGCTATGAACGCGTCGTTCACTTCACTTAACACGATATTTCAGAGTTTTAATCCGTCAGCCCAAGTTCTATATCAGCAGCCGATGCCACTGCCGAGGTTTCCACCTACTGACTCAGATGAAGAAGATCAACCACCACCTCCCTAGACTTAGGCGATTGCAGGGAAGTCCTCATGCACTTAATTTTGTTTACTTATCCAATGAGGGCATTGTATTACTTAAGTTTGGGGGATTTAAATTCTTGTTTGCATGCATATTTAGTAGTAGGGTTAAATTTGTCATTGCATTCTAGTTTTGCATAGTAGCTTAGGTTATTGCATAGTAGCTTAGGTTATTCTTGTTATTGCATTGTGTTCATTCCTGTTATTATTTCATTTTATAAATAAATAAATAAAAATTAGTTAAAAATTATGTTTGCATATGTCCAACAGTTTTGTAGTTCATGTTATTTGTGGGCCAATGATGAGATTGAGAATAAGTTAACCAATACAGTGTTGATTATTAGAACTGTGATATAATTTCTGTTATGAATCGAATCTTGCGCTTGTTTGAAACTGTTATAAAAAGGTTAGCACGCTAATGACATCTTTGTTGACTGGTCAGTTCAAATTAATTCATAAATAGTTTCTAAAGGAGAATGCTAGAGTAAATAAGAAAATAACAAGGATAGGCAGTAAAGGCAAAAATTAGTCAAGAACCTAAGTTTGGGGGAAACGTAAGGTGTATACGCTTCAAAAAAAGAGAAAAAAAATGAAACAAGTTGAGTCTTGTGGTGGGTTGAGGAGAAATACTCCCCATAAATACAAGCGTGAGATGGAGCGTAAAACGCACTCACCAACCCTCTATTTATAAAAAAAGAAAAAAAATATCGGGAAAAAAAACAAAAATCCACCTGTGAAAAAAAAATGAGATAAAAGAAGTATAAGTACCCTACATGAACCCTTGAATTTGGTATTGCTTAGTTTTAGTTGGAATGTGCCTATTTTTGGAATTTTTAAGTTTGCACTGTATGATTCCTTCTAAGAAATTGATTATGTATTGAGTTTGAGTCTGTGTCAGTTATCATAGATGTTGAACACACACGCACGCCATACCAGTGATGATGGTTTAAGATTTGAGAATTAATACGAAATTGTGGATTAGTTTTGGTGATTCATATTGTAGAGTTGCTTGTTTTCTCTGAGGCCGATGGGATAATTTTGATTCTGCGATTCTGTCGGATTTGAAAGCATATAGATTATATTCATTCCATCTCATTGCATTGCAGTGCTTAACATGTAGTTGTTTTGTGCTCGAGGACTAGCATGGTTTAAGTTTTGGGGATTTTGATAAGTGGATTTTATATACATGAATCGGTGTCCATTTCATGCTTATTTGTTGCTAATTTCTTGTGTTCATGTTCATTTTTACTTGTTTTATGTTCTTTTATGTGTAGGATGGTTGTTGCGGCATTTAACGTATGTTTGGAGTCAATTGGGATGCTTTGGAGTCAATTGGTGCAAATTTGGAAGAAGTCATGAAGCTCAAGAAAATTATTTAGCAGAAGACACCCCCGCCAGGGCGGGCCTATTTGCCTTGTTAACCCCCGTCGGGGCGGGGGGTGTCGAATTCTGCAAACTTATGTTGAGCTTGAAACTCTTATTTAACATGGTTTCTAACATATTGGATTGTACATGGACTCTACTGGATAGAGGATTTCGGTTGGGACTTGTGTGTTGGACATCTATTACTCGACTAAGAATGAATTACACAGACAGAAGGCATATTACGAAGTTTAATTTCCAGATTTTGATAGCAAGCTTTGGAGGAGTATTTTGAAGAGATTTTCGTGACGATTGCAATTCTAGGCTACGTGAAGGGTGTTCATCACTATTCTTCTCCTTAGTCTTCTTTTTGTAATTGTAAGGATGTTTTCTTTAAATTATTCAGTTTTAATTTCATTCATTATGAACTAATTCGCTTATTAGGCTTATGATGGATCCTTAGGTGAAACAATGATTTTGTAGCTTTGATTTCCAGTTCAATAAAGTATTTTCAATTTATCTATATTAATTTGAGCGTGAATTTATGAATTGCTTGATCAACAGTTCTTTGTGGATTTGTATAGAATCGAGAAAGGATATTAGAATCTAGACTTAGTTAATATAGCATGTGTTCATAAATTTTGTGAATAACAGATTCTTGATTTATGTTAAGGTAGAGATATGCTTGACATCGCATGTAATCAGATAGAGAACTTAATCTTAAACCTTCTTTAATTTCAGTTCACATAGAGATATAGTGAGTTGGTTGATTAAGGTGTTTTACTTATTTCTATCTAAATTGTGGATTTAAGTTAATACGGTATTAGTGCATCGAGAGGTGGCTAGTACTACATTCGTGTTCTTGATTAATAAACTGGGATAGTGAATTGAATTGGAATAAAGGTGTAGAAATTAGAGTGAAGCTTAAGGTGAAATCATAAGTCTGATTCTCAAAATTAGGTATACGCCACCCATCTTGGGTCGCCACTTACATGGTACATAAATTCAAATACAACTTACTAATATAACTGCCGTACAATAATACGATATAAACCGTGAGTTTGAATACAAATATTGTCTACTAGATATTATACAAACTCAAAAGGAGTCCTCATTACAACTATTATCACACTATTTCACGTAATAGTGAGGACTACTAATACTATCCTCTTCTGACCATTACTTCGCTCCCCGACTCGTCTCAAATTTATGTTCTCATTTCAAGAAGAATAAAGGAAAGAAAGGGTGAGCTCAACTAGCCCAAAGAAGAAATATTACGACTAAGATAATGCGTAATAAATTATCATTAGCCTTCAACAAAGGTTAAACCGATAAAATACAATAGACAACCGCTTTAATCATAAGCTGGAAATAAGCAATCCATTAAAAGAGTCAAGTAGAGAATAAAGTCTACTATCTTTTAGGTTTTAAAAGGTTTTCATCAATTTTTATCACGAGACTCAAATTTTAATAAATAAACCACCACATCTAATCATCCCCGCATCACTACCAAGGATTTTCATCAAATTATCAATGGTCATGACTATACCGAATCACCCCTCGGTCATAATCATACCAAAAACTATCCATCATCGCATTACAAAAGCCAATCGAGGACTTTTGTCACATCATTTATATCAAGTCATGATTATACCGAATGATCCTCGTCATAATCATACTAAGTTCATCTACGCACGTAAGCCAAAGATAACATAATATAACACGAGGATGATGACAATGACATAATAATTCAATAAAACAAGTTCAAGAATTATTTAATCCATGAATTATTAACGCCCAAATTGTCAACATGATATCGCTTTCAGAGTAGTAAAATTCAAGAATGATCGTAAGAATATTTCCATGAAAAGATATCGATGAAACGCAAATATCAAGGATATTCTACTAATTTCATGGAGTATGTAAGTCAAAGTTTTAACCAACCGGGTATAATAAAGAATGGAATAACAAAAGAAATCACCACGCATGCAGATTGCAGATGATAAAGTTATTCCAATGTAATAATAATAATCTAACCAAAGTGTCGTGTGAAATTCACACCGATGCTGTGATGTTCCAATGTAATAATAAAGATGGAACTGCATCCTGTAAAACACACGATAGATATTCCAATGTAATGATAAAGATTTTAACCAGTCCTGTAAAACACATGCATGTGATGTTCCAATGTTCCAATAATAATAAAATTTAACCAGTCCTGTAAAACACATGCATGTGATGTTCCAATGTAATAATAAAGAATGTCACCAAGTATAGGTAAAATCACAGATACAAAAGTTATTCCAATGTAATAATAAGCAATGGAATAACATAAGGATTTCACCAAGTATAGGTATGCCATGATACAAAAGTTATGTATAGTAGTATGCCACTTTTTACAAAAGTTATTCCAATGTAATAATAATGAATGGAATAATGTAAGTTCTCTTCAAGAAGAAAGAATAACACCCCTTACCGTAAAAGAACCTACCCCTTACCGTAATATAAATATAGAAGTAAGTAAGTAGTATACTCTTCTTCTTTCTATAATTTTCTCTATAGCTTCTCTCTATAATTTCTCTCTCTGTAGTTTCAATGAATTCGTAAGAAAATAATGAAGGAACGAGCTTCTATTTATAGAAAAATGGAATGCATAAGAATTAATCCATGAACTATCCATTGATTTACTTTTTAATCTGACTATCCATATTTAAAGAAAAATCTTTTAAATAAAATATAATATATTCTATTTATATAAAAACATTTTACTATGCAAACACTATGCAATACTATGCAAAACACTATGCAAAAACACTACGCAACACTATGCATAATAAAATATAATATATTCTATTTATGTAATAACTTTAATAAAGTATTCTTATTTATATAAAGATGTTTCGCTTTTATTACGCTAATAATACTAAATAAAATAAAACGCCATTATCGCTATAATAATTCATATTATTAATCGACAATAATGGAATCAAACCGAGTGACTTCACACATAAGATCAATAATCAATACCGTAGCTACTACTACGCAACCACACGACATCGCATTTTTACTACCGAAAGTAGTTCAACAAGAACTACTTCAGAAACTTCCGCCGTTATTTCAATAAAATATTTTTGTCGCTTTCAATCCGACAATAATTTCGCTAGGGTCCACCAATGATTGAGCTGCTGTATTTAATATTCCCTCGCTAAACCTAATATTCCCCACCAATCGAATATAATATAACCACTGTGATACTTTGCAAAATTTATAAATACTACCCACAACTATAATATTATCTCAAATTCACACCATAATATTAAAAAAAAATTATTTCAACAAAATTTAAATCTTTATCGATAAAACTGGGTCTCACAATCTCCTCCTTATGGAATTTCTCAAAATTAGGGTACGACTGATATGATAAAGAGAGAGGATACCTTTTGAATACCTTTATCGCTTAAAAATATTAAATTCATCTTCGCAATCCGCCAAAGATATTCATTAACAATTCATCTTTGCACTATTTATTAACAATTCAAGCCAAAGATATACAACCGTAAAACCAATAATGCCGAGACTCAAATTTAATAGTATCACAACCACGAATTATCCATGCACCATCGCTAAGGATATTCGTGTTTTCAATTACTACCATGATTATACCGAATAATCCGTGGTCATAATCATACCAAGTCTATCAATGCACTACTACCAAAGACGACTTTTACCACATCCATGAATTAATATTTCATCACGAGACTCAAATTTCAATAATTAATCCATATCATCGAATCATCCCCGCACTACGTGCCAAGGATATTCATTAAGATCACGACCACAAATTATCCATGCACTACTACCAAAGATAATCGTATATTCATTAAGATCACGACCACAAATTATCCATGCACTACTACCAAAGATAATCGTGTATTCATTAAGATACGACCACTTATCCATGCATTACTACCAAAGATAATCGTGGTATTCATTATAATCATACCAAAATTATCCATGCACGTACTACCAAAGATAATCGTGAATTCATTAATGAATTAATATTTCATTGTCGAGACTCAAATAATTTATCCATCATCGAATCATCCCCGCACTACGCCCAAGATAATCGTATTCATTAAGATTACCACCACAAATTATCCATGCACTACTACCAAAGATAATCAGGTTTTCATTACTAAGCATGATTATACCACAATTATCCATGCACTACTACAAAGATAAGTCCATCTATTAAGATCACGTATCCATGCACTACATTAACTTTGAACACATCCATGAATTAATATTTCATTATCCAGACTCACTAAATTATCCAATCGCATCCCCGCACTACTACCAAAGATAATCGGATATTCATTAAGATCACGACCACAAATTATCCATGCACTACTACCAAAGATAATTGTGTTTTCAATTACTAAGCTATGATTATACCGAATAATCCTCGGTCATAATCATACCAAGTCCATCTATGCACTACAGCCACGTATTTACTTTTCAAAATAATATAAACACGAGGATAATGATATAAAGAATCAATCAAATGAGATAAAGGATAAATATTAAACATTTATAATATAATTTATCCAGATTCAAGAATATCCCCATGTTATCAATCACTTAATAATCTCATAATCTAATATCATTAATATTATAACAATATTTTAATCACTTCTTAAATTTATAAACAATTTATCTCAATTGTTTACGCTTTTACCATATAATGCATTTAATCATTCAAAATGCCATACTCATAAAATATCATCACCAATTATCAAATCCTCATCAAAAAATATGCATATACTCTATATAGGATTCTCTAGCCATAAAATCCTATTTTCAACTTTGTTACTTCACATAACATATTTAACTCATATGTTCAGAATTAAACTATTTTCATGAAAAAATACCAAATCAGTCCCAAAAATATTTCTTTTCTGGGATTTAGCATAATATAGTCCCATAATGAAAATATATTTTTCTCGAATTTTTAAAATTCATTTACTATTTTTCAAAAATCAATTTCTAATTAATTCCTTAAGAAATTAGCTACCTCAAGTTTAACTCCAAAATTCCCAAATCTTGGCAGGACTCACACATGTTAACGTGAGCTTCTAGTTTAAATTTCATGGTCATCTGAGTTATAGAACTCCTATTATAGCGTTTTTTGCCTTAAAAACCTAAATATTGAAATAGTCATAACTTGCTCATTTTAAGTCGAATGAGCTCATTTTTGGACAGGAGGTACTTTATACCATATACCTTTCATGTCCCAAAAGGCCAGAATTTTTCTCATAATTTAAGTGGCCGAAACAGCCCCTTAAAAGTTCTGGGCAGTAGCATTTTCGAAATTTACAGCTTTGGCCTTTTGCTAAAATCAGTCCACACAAAAATCTACAACACCTTTTCCAGTAATTCCACTTGGATTAGTTAGGTAACTCATAGATCTAACTCTAGGACTTGACCACATTCAAAAATTCAAAATATAATAGGAGATATGGTCAATTGAATTTCATGTTACGCTTTTCACCAAAATCTGATTTTCAACTCTTTGTGATTTCTAAGAAACTTTCATGTTTTCACATAATAACCAACATAACTCATCATAAAACTTACTAATACTTCATATACCCATGATTTTCATTAGTCCAATGCTTTTATTATGACTTTCATCATAAACCACGTAAACCTGCTCATTTTAGTCAAGAAATATTCGAGGGTTTAAGAAATGGGTTTTGTACTCGGGTCAATACAAAATTCGATTTCACGCCTAGGTAGGCTAGGAAGTCTTCAAGAATACGCCAAGAAATTTATTAATGATAGAAATATCATTCAAAATCGCATTTCTCATCCAAGACTTGATAAGACGTCACATTGATACCAACTGTGACTTCTATCCCTTAACCTAGATAAGACCTCACAATGATACCTATAAACTTGCCATCTTCATTCACGATGTCGCCACGTAAAGTCCGGCTTTGCAGCATTCCACACAAGGAAGTCAACAACGAAAGGTTCGGGCTCTTTACTTATGGCTTGATATAACAAAGGATTAACTTTAGGGTTTGGTTACTTTGAATTCAGATAACAAAGTTGGTATAAATATAAAAGCTAACAACCTTACAAAAAGAATAATGAGTAGTTAAT
This sequence comes from Panax quinquefolius, assembly GCA_020205615.1. Taxonomy (NCBI): domain Eukaryota; kingdom Viridiplantae; phylum Streptophyta; class Magnoliopsida; order Apiales; family Araliaceae; genus Panax; species Panax quinquefolius. The sequence continues at coordinate 88,052,329 of CM035172.1, read as the reverse complement.
CAATCGATTTTCAAAAATTACCTCAAAGGCAAGTATTTTCAAAGAGATAAGATCGACAGTAACGTGAAAGTGTTTATTTGAATCAAACAAGATTTAAAAAAAGAGCTAGAGGTAACGAAGGTTCTACTAAACGGTTTCAACCAATAAGTCAAAGTCTAACTTCTCCTGAGTCAAATTTAAACGCTGAACGCAAGCAAGAGAGAGATAAAAGAATGGGTAGAACCGTAGATCTTATAAGGTATAGACTTCGCAAGAATTTATAATTAACTAACCCGCTAACTTCGTCGGTTACTCCTTTTTTTTGAGAAGTCATGAAAAAAAATCACTTCCTAAAACCAACGACTTTTGTTTTGTCCATATCCACCTTTGGTGCCACCGTCCCAAATTGGACTTCGACTTTGGCACACAACAAAATCGAGCTAAATGACCTTCTTCTTCTTTCTTGCAATTTCCACTTCTATTATCTTTGCCATGATTACCACCAAGTGGTTACCATTCTTAGCATGATAATTTCCCCACGATGGTTATCATTGTTCGATAGCCGCTGCCACCAAAGATGATTATTATCGTGTTGTTGGTCGTTACCTTTTGTTTGAGCCGAATCAACACTCTCATGTGCTTCATTGCTTATCTCAAAGATTTTCGTATGTCATTCTCAAACACCGCCACAAAACAAGGGTTAATTAACATATCACATATTATCCCTATACTCCGATCGACCAATTAAATACCAAATAAATTTAGGTAGGTCATACTAGCTAAGGAATTCCCCTGCCTCCCTCCTAGTACTATTCTCACATCTTAGCCAGGATCATATCCCTAAGCTCGATACCAACCGCGACGCCTCTAAAATTAGGTATACGCCACCCATCTTGGGTCGCCACTTACATGGTACATAAATTCAAATACAACTTACTAATATAACTGCTGTGGTACAATAATACGACATAAATCGTGAGTTTGAATACAAATATTGTCTACTAGATATTATACAAACTCAAAAGGAGTCCTCATTACAACTATTATCACACTATTTCACGTATTAGTGAGGACTACTAATGCTATCCTCTCGACCATTACTCTGCTCCCCGACTCGTCTCCAATATGTTCTCATTTCCATTTCAAGAGAACAAAGGAAAGAAAGGGTGAGCTCAACTAGCCCAAGAAGAAATATTACGACTAAGATAATGCGTATAAAATTATCATTAGCCTTCAACAAAGTTAAACCGATAAAATACAATAGACAACCAAGCTTAATCATAATGAATAAGCAATCCATTAAAAGAGTCAAGTAGAGAATAAAGTCTACTATCTTTTAGGTTTTAAAAGGTTTTCATCAATTTTTATCACGAGACTCAAATTTTAATAAATAAACCACCACATCTAATCATCCCCGCATTACTACTGGCCAAGGATTTTCATCAAATTATCAATGGTCATGACTATACCGAATCACCCCCGGTCATAATCATACCAAAACTATCCATCATCGCATTACAAAGCCACCGAGGACTTTTTGTCACATCATTTATATCAAGTCATGATTATACCGAATGATCCCTCGGTCATAATCATACTAAGTTCATCTACGCACGTAAGCCAAAGATAACATAATATAACACGAGGATGATGACAATGACATAATAATTCAATAAAACAAGTTCAAGAATTATTTAATCCATGAATTATTAACGCCCAAATTGTCAACACGATAATCTTTCAGAGAGTAAAATTCAAGAATGATCGTAAGAATATTTCCATGAAAAGATATCGATGAAACGCAAATATCAAGGATATTCTACTAATTTCATGGAGTATAGAAGTCAAAGTTTTAACCAACCGGGTATAATAAAGAATGGAATAACAAAAGAAATCACCACGCATGCAGATTGCATGTAGATGTGTGTTATTCCAATGTAATAATAATAATCTAACCAGTCGTGAAATTCACACCGGCTGTGATGTTCCAATGTAATAATAAAGATGGAACTGCATCCTGTAAAAACACACGATAGATATTCCAATGTAATGATAAAGATTTTAACCAGTCCTGTAAAACACACGCATGTGATGTTCCAATGTAATAATAAAAATCTTAACCAGTCCTCCTGTAAAACACATGCATGTGATGTTCCAATGTAATAATAGAAGAATGTCACCAAGTATAGGTAAACTCACAGATACAAAAGTTATTCCAATGTAATAATAAGCAAATGGAATAACATAAGGATTTCACCAAGTATAGGTATGCCACATATACAAAGTTATGTATAGGTATGCCACTTTTACAAAAGTTATTCCAATGTAATAATAATGAATGGAATAATGTAAGTTCTCTTCAAGAAGAAAGAATAACACCCCTTACAACAAATAATACCCTTCACCGTAAAAGAACCTAATATATAAGAAGTAGTGAAGTAGTAATACTCTTCTTCTTTCTATAATTTTCTCTATAGCTTCTCTCTATAATTTCTCTCTCTGTAGTTTCAATGAATTCGTAAGAAAATAAATGAAGGAAACGAGCTTCTATTTATAGAAAAATGGAATGCATAAGAATTAATCCATGAAACTATCCCGTATTGATTTACTTTAACTCGACTTTATCCATATTTA
>CM035172.1:87877775-88047116 GCA_020205615.1 Panax quinquefolius | reverse complement strand
CGTCTTTTACGTGATTGGTAGCGTGGAAAGATCTTTGCGTTAACAAATATAAATACATAATTTTCCAACAATTGCATACTCAGGTGCAAAATAGCCAAAAGTCCCATGCATTCTAGCTGGATAACTCGAATAGCTTGGTAGTCCATCATTAATCAAACGTTTAGCAATACCTAGATCAGTAATCTGCAAAAAATATCAACTAGTTAACTAGGGAATAGTAACCAACAAACATTCAGAGAAATGCTTTAGTTTCAGCAAATTTAAGGACATACTATATTCAAAATGTACTCCTTGATTTTAGAGAGAGAAACAAAGAGGAGTGGGTATAAATTGCTATTTTTTTTGTTTCGTCTGTTTGGGCTTAAAGGAAAATTTGTCCAAATTTTTTGCTATTCCATCCACTATAAGGACTAGCGGATGACGAGCCCAAAATTTTAATCCAAGCTGTTCACCATTGTAACAAAAGGTAGAGATGTTATATGTCGTTTTTTGATTGATGATATGGATCATTCCATATATATATATATATATATATATATATATATATATATATAAGAATTAATATATTTCATCTCTTTGTAGGCAATTCTTTCATAAAAATAACATAACAATAGTAACTTATTCCTTTCCTTTGTATTAATAGTAACAATGTCATATTTAATGTTAGATTATAATATTTCTATCAAATAAATACCATTACTGATATTGATAAGATTTATCTACTACACAAATCCACAAAATATCAAATTTCCAATAAGGTATACTAAATTTTATAGTTTTCTTGGAATAACAATGTTTTGAAAATTTTAAAATGTGAAGATAATAGTTGCCATCTCAAACACTTCTATCAGTTTCGTCCTTTAAAAGATAAAATGCACTTTATTCATGAAGTTTCTTACTATGTGGATATTGGAAATTAGACATATGAAATAGATTTGAATTTTATTCATTTATATTTTGACTCTATCATTGGAATTCAAAATACAAATAAAAGTAAAATTCAAATATCTTCATGCCCATTTTCCATGTCGCATTAGAATTTTTGTTATTCTCTTGGCTAATATTTTGAAAATTTTAAAATGTCAAGATAATAAAAGAGTAAACGTAAGAAGTCAATAACACAAATTTAAAACTATAAATGACTACAGATGAATTGTTTTTCACTGCTTCACAAAAATTCATTCGAATTTATAAATATTAAGGATGAATATTAATATCAATAAAAACTATTTTTGCAAAAAATAACAAATAAAATTATTTTGTAGGAAAAAAAGTATAATCTAAAAAATATATTATTGTTTGCCTAATTTCGTACTAGCAAAAACAAACAAGTATACACGATCGACTACAATATAATGACAAAGAAGAGTATCGTTTCTTACGAGAATTGTGAATAATACTAAACAAATGTCTCAAATTGTTGAATGTTGAAAATAATGTAAACTAAACTAATTAATCATTAATTGCAAGAATTGATTTGATTTTAAAGGCTTAAGATTAAAATTTTTCCTTGATGTTTCGTTTCAATCTTATCACTTATTAACTTTACAATTTGAAATCATTGAATACATGTTTACAATCAATTATAGATCCTCATTACATGTTTAACACATTATCACACATTTTATACTAGGTTTGGCCAACATGTCATGGATGAAAACTTAAAAAACAAACCTTATTTATGCTCGGGGAGGCGAATCACTGCGCCCCAAGCCTTGAAACGGCTCAATCATGTTGGTCAAGGCAGACAAGAACATATGATCTGCTCCCAACACTGATGCGATCCAAAACTCCAATTCCTCCAATTTTCACAGCAACATGGACAAACCCATACACTATAAACCTTACCAAACCACATAACATATACACTTAATCATTATAACACCTAAAGCAATCATAAACAACCAAATTTAAGGGATTAAAACCATGGTTTTGCTATTTTCTTCAACATTAACACATTTAGCGAATTCAATCACCAAAACTTTGTTTCTTAACCTAATCACTCCATTGTATATGCATTTTTTTCGTTTCTTGACATATTAACACAATCCATAACCAATTTCTGATTATAATAAGAATTGAACATCAATTTTGGTCTCGATAATACTTTCATATATATATATATATATATATATATATATAACATTTATAAACTTGAATTTTCTCCTTTAAACAAAATTTCATGAATTTAATTACTAATAATCGATAACCATCAGATTATACACACATATAATCAACATTTTAAACCCTAATCTAACAAGAATTCAACCACAAAGACTAAATATTGAAAGAAAAACAAGACTAGGAATTAGGAATAGATTATTACCCTTAATCCTTTGATTAAACTAGCAAAGATGATGATCAAAAAGATTGAAGAAGCTTGATGGCTCCACCCTTCTTCTCTGATTACAGAATTTCTCTCTAACTCTCTCAATTTCCTTCCTCTGTTTTTTTAGCTTTGGCCTTAGGATAATACGCATAAAATAAACTGATATACATATAACACACACGTACACATCAGTTAAAAAAACTAACATGCATATCAGTTAAATCATGTCAAAAGCCACAAGGCTTTGTTTGCTTTTCACACTAAAACTTCCCCCCTCAATTTATTTTTATATTACTTATATAATATGGTTCCATTGTCACACTTTTATTTAGTCAAATTTACATTTATCTTATAATTATAATTATAATTGTAATTTCATTATAATTATATTTATGCTTAACAAATTATTTCACACCTAATTTAATTATTAAATTAAATTAGAACATCACCACTACACTATAAACATTACTATTATCAAATAATTTATTTAATTTAATTATCTCATTAAATCAAAACTTCAAACCATAAAATTATTATTCATTAATTTAATTATTATATCACACTTTAACTAAATTATTGCACAATAATTTCATCGATATTTATTTATCTCAATAAATAAATTAATTCAAATATTTATTTAACTTGATAAATATTTTTAAATTACATATAAATTATCGTTAGATTACATTAATTATTGTTGCTCATTACATGGATTATTTCATTGTGATTTGGACTTAATTGCTTAATTATTCGATCAAAACCGTGATAACAATGTATGAACATGGGAAGCTGGATAATCGGTTTAGATCTTATCATAACAACATGTGATTGTGTTTTCTTCATTGTGATGAAATTCATAATTTGTGTTTAGGATATAGATATACCTACGCACCGCGTGTAATTTAATAAAGGAACACGTACTGTAAACTCTCTTTAATTTTAATTCACATAGAAATATAGTGAATTAGTTAATTAAGGTATTTAATACAATTCTATAAATTGTGGATTTGGAATGATATGTTTGTAATGCATCGGTAGATGATTATAAATACTAATGAGTTCCTAATTAATAGTCCAGAATAGTGAGCATAATTAATGGAAAGTATATTATTATAAGTGAAGAAATAAGTGAAGTTGTGATCTTAAATCTCCATAATCTGATTTTAAAACGTGTGGTAGTTAGTGTTAGTTTAATTAATAGTTATTTTTCATAATTAAAAAATTGGTTATTTGTTTAATAAAATCGAGATAATACAAAATTGGTACTTGTTAGTATAAATTGCAGTTATGTTCCCTATGGGATCGACACTTGACTTACTCTTTATTACTTGTTGACCATGTACACTTACATGTTGTGCTAAATTAGATTTAACCCAACACGTGTTCATATGGACTTGATTAAGAAGTTGTCATCGAAAAATCTCGTGAAAGGATTGCCAAAGATCAACTTTGAAAAGAAAGGGATATGTGATCCTTTTCAACTCAAGAAAAAAGTAAGAACATCATTTACAGCAAAGAACATTGTATCAACTTCTTCTCCTTTGCAATTACTTAATCTTGATTTATTTGGACCATAAAGGGATGCTAGTGTAAATGGTAAATTCTATGCATTTTGTAATAGTTTATGATTTATCAAGATATACATGGGTATTGTTTCTTAAAACTAAAGATGAAACATTTAGAGAATTTTAAAAATTAGTAAGAAAACTGGAAATAAAATATAATCACAAACTATAAAAATTAGAAGTGTTTATGGCAATAGAATTTCAAAAAAGACTTCATAATATTTTGTGATCAAAGAGGATTAGTCATGAATTCTCAACACCAAGAATACCTCGATAAAATGGGGTGGTGGAAGAAAGAATAGAACATTCAAGAAACAACTAGAACATTGTTACAAGAAAGTAAGCTTCAAAGAAATTTTTTTGGTCAAGCGGTAAACATAACTTGTTATGTTTTAAATAGAAGTACTCATTCGTCAATCATTTTGAAAATACCTTATGAATTATTAAATAAAAAATTTCCAATATAAGTTATTTCAAAGTATTTGACTCAAAATGTTTTATCCTAAATACAAGTGACAAAATAGAAAATTTGATGCTAGATCGTATGAAGATATTCTTATTGGTTATTCTCAAAATAGTAAAGCTTATCAATATTCAACATTACGAAATCTTGTATTGAGGTATTTGTTCATATTAAATTTAATGAAACTAACAATGATCTTCCAAAAGAAAGAGAAGATGATGTAAGAAATTTGGGGATCAGAATAACCAAGAATATTAGGTCACATTATAAATGAATATATTAATTATTTATTAATGTATTAAATACTTTGTGACTTAGAGAGCGAGAAGAAGAGTATTCGCTACTTCCTTTATTTAGGTGTTCATTCTTCTACTAAGGTAAAGGGTGTTATTTCTTTTGTATTCGTAAAGATATTATTTCTTTTCAGATTCGTAAGGAATATTTTTTTCGTATTCATCTTTTAATCGTGGGAATAAAATGTCTACGCCGGATTAACGCATCGCATGAAAGGTGAAAATCTATTTGCAGTTTCATATATTAGTTCTTTTCATATTCTTAAATCTAAACTTACTATGGTAAGTATTGCTTCTATAATTCCTGAAATTAGTAGAATATCCTTTAGTTTTGCTCTTCATCTAGTATCGTTTCATTGGAATATTGGTCTGAATTTTCTTATTAAATTTTCATATTTTCACTTGGGGTACTATTTACTCGGGTTACTATTCACTTGGATACTATTCACTCGGGTATTATTCACTCGGGGATTTGGGGTACTTTTCATGACAGGTTATTATTCATTTGTTACTATTCATGGGTTACTATTCACTCGGTACTATTCATAAAGAAATATTCACTCTGGAATTGAGGTACTTTTCATGACGGGTACTATTCATTCGGTACTATTCACGGGGTACTATTCATGACAAAAGTGATTTCTTAAATTTTACTCCCAAAGCGGTTATCATGTTGACAATTTGGACATTCTTAAACTCTGGATAAATTGATTTATAAATCTTTAAAATTTATCTTTGCTCTTGCTTAATGAATTTTTATATCATTGTCATCCGATTGCTTATATTGTGATGATGAAAGTCATCTTTGGCCCATAGTCATAGATGAACTATTGATTGGTATGATTATAATGATGTATCGGTATAATCATGACTGTAATGTTACTGAATGATGTGGTAAAAGTCGCCGTTGGCGTAGTAGTGCATTGATTGGCTGGTTGTTGGCATGATTATGACCATTGGTGATAATAACGAATATCTTTGGCCGTAGTGCGTAGATGATTCGTCGTGTGATAATAATGAATATCATTAGCCCGTGGTGCATTGATAATTCGATGATGTGGATTATTTAGGCGAGTTTCGGTGATAAAATTTTAAATCATAGAAGATAGTAGATATCATACTCTACTTGGCGCTTCCCCAATGGATTGTTGGTTTCTGTTGCGATTGTTGATCTAAAACTTGTTGTCTATGTATTCTATCGATTTTTCCTCGTTGAGGACTAACGATAATTTGTTTTACATTATCTTAGTCATAATAATCTGGCTAGTTGAAGCTCACCCTTTTCTTTCATTGTTCTCTTGAGGAAAATGAGAATATAAATTTGGGACTAGTCGGGGAATGGAGTGACGATCCAAGATGGTTCTTAGTAGTCCTCACTATTTTGTAAAATAATGATAAAAATGTAATGAGGACTCCATTTGAGTTTGGATATTGTCTACGAGATAATATTAGGTGTTAAAACTACTCAGTGCGTTTTGTCGTATTGTATAAATGAAATTTGTATTCAAGCTATGTACTATATATTTTGGCATGTACTCGGAATGAGTAATGTATACCTATTTTAGAGGCGTCACAATACAAGTGTAACATTTTCATTCAAATAGAAGCCTTAAATAAAGCATAACCTAATTTGAAAGCAGGTGCATTTAGGTATCCAGAAATTTCTAACGATACATAAAAATAAATGATAATTTAAAAACACTAAATAGTTAGGAAAACCACTTACCTCGATATCATTTGAATATAAATTTAATAACAGAAAAATTCTTAAATATAAATTAGCACAAATAAATGTCATTAGGATACAATTCTATTATTTAACAACTTTCTTATTTTGTTTTAAAATAACTATAAGTATATTTACAAAAATATTCTTTCAATATTTAATACTTTTTCAAACAAATATTACTATTATTCTAATATAATAGTCTAAATACAAAGCAATAATTAAAAGCTACAAAAATAACGACAATGTAAAATACTAATTACTAACAAAATATCGAACTTTAACTAATAAACTAAATATAATATTTAAAATAATAACAATATAAAAAATTACGTAAGAAATATACCTGAAAATACGATATTCATAGACATCCTACGCACTTGATGCCAAAATTTAACTAAGAATGTTTTTATAAAGAAAAACCCTCCCACAACAAAACCTTTCATAAAATTGGAGGCCTTATTAGTAGTGAATGAAACAAAAGGGCCAAGCCCTTCTATTTATAGATTTAGAAAAGGAGTAAATATTTCAAATCAGTTGATGTGGGACTTGGGTCATCACATCCACAGCAACTCAGTCACATCCATGGATGTCGACGAACTAGGTCTCGGAGATTAGACAAAAAAAATTCAATAAATCAGATGAAACTGCAAATCAGACGGTAAAGCACCATTATTTTCGACCACAAGGTCAGAAACCCAAATCGATAGATCCTCTGGCAAAACACATAAGAATAATAAGCGCAGACCGTGACTGGAGAAATTTTGATTCATACATCAAGAAACCGACATCTATAATTTTTGCCCATAAAGAGATTATGCACATCAAGAAAGCTTCCATGCATCATCATCATCATCTCCACGGTGTTTAATGAGAGCGAAAAACTGGAAATCAAGGATAACAACCTTCAAACCTTGAAGCCAATTATTCGCAGCTTGCAAGAGTGAGTTCTCATGTTCGCATTCCTGAGGCCCATAAAGTGTCAAAATTGAACATTTGTACTTGTATGAAGCAAGGCCAACGACAGATTTCTTTGGATCGAAGTTGGGGCTTTTAGTGAGTCTCTCTTTGATCAATTGAATCGATTGTTTTGTAACTTTTGATGTTTTTTTTATTAGTATTAATGTTTGATAGAAAGTGATATGACCATTTTACCCTTAAATATATCAAAATTGTTTAATCTCAAAATAAAAAACTATTTTTTTATCTACATCACCTTATTTATACCCCACCCAGATAAGGCTACGTCAAATGATTTACTATACTACAATTTCAATTGGATAGAATTGAAAAATTAACGATTCGATTATTTAATTGACAAAATTGAAAGATGAATCATCAAAGTGAAATATGACTAATAGTTTAGGATACTGAATCATATTTAAGCCTATAAACAATTCCTAAGGGGTAATGCTAACCGCAATGAATACAATCTATATAATAAAATACAAATGATTTTGAATTTCTCGCTCATCCTAATAAATCATCTGGGTCGTCCAAAGTTTGGGATAAATCCCAAAATCAGTAATAGTCTTAGGCCAACACGCTAATCGCTAACTAGTACAAAAATATTTAACGAAAGTTCTAACATAAGTATTTCTCTTATTTAGAGATGGAGATGCATGTCACTAAATGGGGAGAAAGAGGTGAAACATTCCTATATGAAAAACTTCCAAAAGAAGTCATTGTGGTTATTCTCAAAACCACAATTCTAAAACTATATTTGAGTTTGTATTTTTATATATCTCTTAATTTCAATCTATATAATAAAATACAAATGATTTTAAATTTTCCACTCATTCTAATAAATCATCTGGGTTGTCCAAAGTTTGGTATAAATTCCACGTCATCCAAAAGACTCTAGGAGATGGCGGAATTTATTCTTATTACAAAAATATTTAACGAAAGTTCTAACATAAGTATTTCTCTTATTTAGAGATGGAGATGCATGTCACTAAATGGGGAGAAAGAGTTGAAACATTCTTATATGAAAAACTTCCAAAAGAAGTCATTGTGGTTATTCTCAAAACCACAATTCTAAAACTATATTTGAGTTTGTATTTTTATATATCTCTTAATTTCAATTTATTACCAAAAATACCAATGAATCATATAAATAATCTCAATGATTTAAATTCAAATTTAGCAACAAAGTTGTAATAGTTATCTAGAAGGGGGGTTGAATAGATATTTAAAAATCTTTTCGTTTTAACTTGTTAGTAGTTGATAATGATTAAAACTTTAGCGGAATTAATATTAGTTTTAATCTCCCTTAAGATAGTGAGTTTATGAGAGTGAGAGGCGAGATATAGCGGTTATGGCGAGATATAGCGAGTTATAGTAAGAATGTAAAAGACACGATCGTTTTAAGTGGTTGAGCACTTAAAGCTCTGAGTCACTCTTACTACTCTCGGTAGGAAATCCACTAAGGATGTCTTTTACACTTTTGAATCACTTAGATTCCTTCTAGACCCGGTGATCTAGGAACTTCTTAGTTCACTCTTGAACTCTTCAAGTCAATGAGACTTGGCTCTCTTACTGATTTCTTAGAACTCTTCAAGTCCTTGACTTGGAACTTTTTCTTGATTGATTGGTAGATGTTGAGTTCTTGATGGTTGCTACTTTCGATTCTTTGTTTAAGCACTTGTTGAAAAGCTGAGTAGTAGGGAGCAAGCTTTTTTTTTTCTCGGATCGTAGAGTTGAGCTTTGAGAGTTCTTATCGTTTTTTGTTCAATGCTTGCTTCTTCTCTCATCTGCTTGATTTGCATATATGTGATCTTGAAAACTATCAGTTGGATCCATCCGTTGAAGCATTAAATCGTTTGACCTTTTGTTCTTTGATGGAGACTTTTTTGCACATCTCTTGAATTGCATTACGCATTGCTGACACAATGATTTGCTTTCTCACCTAACACACGAAAAGGTGTTTTCCCCCCTACCAATGGTACTTTCCTTAGCTTCTTCAATACGCTTCTTTGTTGCATACTAAGGATATTTCTTATGACTTTGGGATTTGGTGAGTACTACAGCGTTTAGAATCCATTCCTCATATATTGGAGTTTGTCTCCACATAAATCGTGAGGCTTGATGCTTACGACACAAGGCGGATGATACTCTACGATTGGATCGTGGTACTCTACGATTCGATTGATCGTGGTACTCGATTGGATCGTGGTGACTTTGTCGCCTTGGTGCTTGATGCGATCTTTATCGGTAGAGCACTCTGATTTCTCTTAAATATTTGCACACTACGATCTTTGCTTGCTTGAGTTGTAAACTCTACGTTTTGAGAGAGCACATTACGATCTACGAGTTGGCTCGGCAAACGTTGGGACCACTCTACGATTTTCGAAGAGGCCCTTCAAGGCAGGCACACTACGATTCTTGAAGCTCTACGTTTTTGCCTTGACTTCTGCAATCTTGATCAGATTGATGCACTACTCTGAATTCTTGAAGCCTATCTATTACATCTCGAGATCAACCTAATGACTTTGATCTTTTCTATCTATACATTCATTTTCGAGAATGATGATACACATTAAGAGCTTAGATCAACCTAACAAATTTGATCTATCACTAAGTCCTTATACATATATTCCTTGAAGGACTTTACAAATAATCATGAGCATTTATATTTAAACATCAAATCAACATATGCATTCTCAACAATCTCCCCTATTTGATGTTGACATAACCAAGGAGATTTGTTTTCATGATTATTAGTATCTAGATGCAATTGCAGAGGAAATTTAAATATCACTTAGTATCTGGTGGCAGCTGAAATTTCTAGAGAATAAGCATGAATTTATTGATGATTGAAGAGTATTACAATTTAGCTTTACATCAATAAGAATTTAAACTTTCACTTATCTCTATTTCTTTGGTCTTTTGCGTGGAGGATTGGCATACTCCTCAGCCCTTCTTTTCCTGCTTGCTTCATCCCTTCTGGCTATCTCTTCCAGCTCACTTGGGCTTATCCTTGGGTTGTGATCATGCCTATTCATGAAATGGGATCTCCAATTGGCATTCTTAGGCCTGTGGTGGTCACATTTTGTGAGCTGGTAGCTGGCCCTTGACTCCTTATTGGCTGAGCCATCAAGACTTCATGCTGATCAGATCGTTGAGTCTGATTGCTTGATCGTGGAGTCTGTTGATGGCTTCTTGAAGCTTGAGTGTGAAATTGTCCTCTGCCTCTTCTCTGGCTTCCTTGAACTCCTCTCCTCTGCCCTGCCTGGCCTCCTTGAACTCTTTTCCTTTATTCTCCCCCTTTATATCGACATCGAGGGTTTGAATGTCTTGAGATAGTGAGTCACTCCTTGGACAAGCTCGTTGAGTTGGCTTTGTGTTTGAGCAATGTCCTCTCGATTTTCCTTGACGAGCTTGGGGCGAGCTTCTTTGTTTAGGAGGCGGCTAGAAACGATGTCGGATTTGTTGTTCTTGGTTTACATAGGCTTTTTGAAATTCTTTTATTTGAAGCTTTCGGGTTGATGATGTTCTCCATCATAAGGTTATTTTGGGCTTCTTGAGATTTACGTAATTGAGAACAACCTCTCTTTGTTTGGTGGCTATCAGGAAGTGAATATCATCTATGTCCTTCATGCTTTGAATCATTTCCTTAATAATTTCCCTCGGACTTCTTTGTAAGCTCGGTGTTGAGTGCTGGGAGATTATTTGCGGTGATGATCATTTGTCGACTTTGAGATGAATGTGTTACGAGTGAGTTTCGAGGCTCTCATCGATGTCCTTGACCATGTTCTTGGACACTTCATTCAAGTCGTCTTTAGGTGGGCGAATTTGTGAGTGGGTCCTTTGGGTTGAGGATTGTTTAAAGGAGGGATGTTTTTGGAATTGATCTTGCGGAGTAGAGGCAAGATCGAGATTAAAGTATTCGTTGTTGGATGAGGAGGAATATCAGATGGAGGGGCTGGGTTTGGATGTTTGAGTTTGGTGACTCTACGATTTGAGGTGGAGACTTCTGCAATGAGGCTAGAGTCAGTGATCGTAGAGATGATGGGTTATGGGAGCATTATGAAGTTGGCGCATTTGGTTCCTCGATTCTGAAATTTTGGGATTTACTGGCTGGAAATTGATTTAGTGGATGAAGAATCACTTCCAACCATCGTGGGAATTCATAAAATTGACTAAATGAGGATGATGGCAAGTGATTAACTTCTGAGAGAGGTTGGGATAGATAGTACCTCGGGGTTTATACTTTGAGGAAGAGAAGTTTGTGAGTAACTTCTTGGCGAAGTTGAATCTTCACAGGAATCCATTGGCTAATCTTGAGATGGTAGGATACTCTTTGAAGCTCAAAACATGTGATTCGGGAATTTAGAATCTGAGCTTGATGGAAAGGCATCATGGGTAGATATGAAAATAGTTGCTCATAGTTAGCTCTTACATACCCATTTATATGCCCATTTGTGATCTCGACCTCATCTTCTTCTTCCTCTCTCTGTTCTCGTTGGAGGATTCCATTATCTCGATGGCCTCTTGATGTTCTTGCCTTTGGTTCTTCTTCATTTCTTGCGGGGACCTCTTCTTACGCCATGGAGATGTCATGAGCCTCCCCTCAACTTGATCATCTTCTTGTCGATCAATAGCTCCCCCTCATTGGAGCATCTTCTAGGATGGGAGCTTGGGCATCTCCCCCTCGGTGGTGTATTCTCTATCATAAGAACTTGAGGGATCTCCCCTCAATTTGGAGCATTGTCCTCTTGACTTGCTTTGGGCAGTTCCTTTTGGCGACCATACTCTCTGTCTTCCTTCTTGAGCACTTTTCATTTTCAAGGATATATTTCTTGACGAGTTTTCTTCTTGATTTTCTAGGTGAGCCTCGACCTCGGGACTTTCTTGAACTTGGTTTTTGTCTGTTGATCATTGGACTATCGGTGTGGCGGCGTTTGTGGCGGCTTTTTTTTCGAGGTGTTTGAGTGCGGTCTCTACGATCAGTAGAGACTCTCTGATTGAAGAGAGAGATGGCCTTTTGGGTTTGTGGTGATCTTATCTTTTGGTAATTTGAGATATGGTAGCTCTATCTTCTTACGCCTCGACTTCTTTGTTGCTTCTTTCTCGGGATCCTTAGAGTCTCGATGTCGGAGGACTCTCTTGGTTTATCGATTGTGGATCTGGGGGGTTCTTCTTCCATCTAGCCTTAAGCTTCCTCTTGCCCTTGCTTTTTTACGATAAAGGCGGAGGGTTCTCCTTGTTTGTTTTTCTTCTTCTTCTCCTTGATTTTCTCGACAATTGACATATTTTCTGGTACTCTGATTCCCTTATTTCACAGTTCTTCCTTTGGATTGGACATCATTCGCACATTTTAATTTGGATTCCTTTTCCGGTTCACGAATAGTTGTTGGGTCATTCGCTTTGTTTGGATTAATGGCTTCTCCTTCGTCGTCCTTAATCTTGTCACCCAAGCGGCTTGTAGGATGATGCTTATGAATCGTCAAGTAGAGCATCTTTTGAGAGCTCTTTGTCTTCTTTGGTGATTAACCACTTCCCGATCCATTCAAGCAATAGAGCCCCATAGTTAAGTTGTATTTCATAACTTATGGCGGTCGTGAGTTTGAGTTGCACCTCATTTCTGAGTCGTGACGAGCTCTTGCAACATATACATTTTCAACAATATCGACTAGAAATTCATACCTCGGTGGAAACTCCTTCTTCTTGTATCCTTTGAGAGGGTGATTTCTTGTGATGCATCTTTTGAGTCCCTTATGGAAGTCTACATGCCATCTATGGATGGATACCCTTGAGTTTTGAGACCTAGGGCTAGATTGATGTCCATAGCCTTTAGTACGATCTCTACGTTTCGACTTTTTGCGATGATGGTGTTGTTTTCAAATACACCATTATTGTAAAATTCTTTTACCCGACTTTGGGTAGATCGATGTATATGTGCCCAAAGCTTCTTGAGACCGCCTTCTTGATGTGTGAGTTTTGTGAAACTTGGATTAATTTATTTTGAATTTCGTCAAAAGAGTGCATGTAGGAGATAACCTTTGGAAGCCGCCATTGATTTTCTTCTGAAGTGTGATTATTGAGCTTTCTTGATTTAGGGTTTTTGTTTTGAGAGAGGATGAGAAAGATAATCTTTTGAACTTGATTTCAAAAGGCGCTTTCAAATAGTACATGTACTTCCCTCTCTCTATTTTGCTTAGTGGGGACGGTGTCGAATTTTGCTTGGCTCTCTGAATTTGGTGAGAAGGATTGTCTTGATTTGCCCTTAGCTCTGCGAAGTGATGTGTCCTTAGGGAGGACTACGATCGTTGAGGTAGCTTTTGTGATCGTTGAGTCTGCTTTGCATTCGTTGAGTACGAACTACGATCATTGATTCATTCGTCGATAAATCGATATACGAGCTTCGATCGATAGTACGTCCGGCATTCATCGATATACGATCGATTGATACGATCGTCGAAGTCATCGCAATAAATGTCGTATACGAACTACGATCGTCGAGTCATCCGGATCCTTGTGATGAGTTTTGACTTAGCATTCTTTTAAGGTAGCTCGGGAAGGGCTGACCTCTTGGAGTGAGTCGAGGTTAGGTTTGTTCTGAGGCGCTTATCGAGAGAGATTGCTTTGTTTTGAAACTTATCATCACAGGATGCTCCTCTTGATGATGGGGTTACTTTATCGTTGAGTCTGCACTACGATGGTTGAGTCTATGCTACGATCGTTTTCTTTCATGTCACTTTACTCTACGATCGTGGACTTCCCTTGATCGTGTCTACGATTTCAACCATAGCCTTTTTGTATACGTATAGTTAGCACATACTAGAGCATATATCTCATGGTTGTAAATTAAGCATTCTAGCTCACTTATTAACTTATTAATCTTTGGATTCATCTAGAGGTTTTGTAAAAACATCGACAAGTTGATTTTCGGTGA
The DNA here is from genome assembly GCA_020205615.1 of Panax quinquefolius. Lineage (NCBI taxonomy): Eukaryota > Viridiplantae > Streptophyta > Magnoliopsida > Apiales > Araliaceae > Panax > Panax quinquefolius. Next base: position 88,032,843 of record CM035172.1, on the reverse strand, counting down.
GGGATATATTGTAAAGATATAGTTCCATTTTGCACATGATCCCTAATGAAGTGATACCTTATTTCTATATGCTTAGTCTAGAATGCATAACATGATTATGAGTTATTGCTATGGCACTTGTGTTATCACGGTGAATGGGAATGGATTTGAAATCAAACCCATGTCGACTAGGTGATTTTTCATCCATAGGATCTGACGAGCTGATTGTTGCCGGTGACAATGTATTAAACCTGCGGTTTGACGTGAATCTTTGAGTTTTTGCTTTTTGCTAAACCGGGGACTGAAATCATTTCTAGCAATTGATAGGTGCCCTTTGGTACTCTTTCTATCTATTTTGCGACTGCAAAATCGGCATCTAATGTATCTGTTAGTTCAAATGAGGATTCCTTGGGGTACCAAAGCCCCAGTAAGGTGTACCCTTGAGATACGAAAATCCTCTTTCTGACGAGATAAATGTGATTCTTTAGGGTTAGCACGAAAATCTAGCACATATGCATGTTGCAAAATTATTATATGCAGTCTCTTGGAGTTAGATATAAAGAGAGCTATCGTACCTCTGTATTGAGTTATATCGATACTTTTACCTTTTCATCTTTGTCGAGTTTGGTTTGCGAGGAGCAATTGGGGTTTTTCATGGGAGAGGTGATTCCATGCCATACTTCTTAAGTAAATCTTTGATGTACTTGGCTTGGTTTATGAAGATTCCTTCATCGATGCTTTACTTACCGAGTCGAGGAAGAAATTGACTCACCCATCATGCTCATTTCAAACTTGCTCTGCATTAGCTTGGAGAATCTCTTGCATAACTTTTTCGTCGGTAGAACCAAAAATAATATCATCAACATATATTTGAACCAATAAGACTTTGTCTTTATGCTTTCTAAGAAATAATGTGGTATCTACTCTACCTCTAGTGAACCCATTTTCAATCAGGAAGTTAGTTAGTGTTTCATACCATGCTCTAGGTGCTTGTTTAAGACCATATAAGGCTTTGTCTAATCTATAAACATAATTGGAAAGAGATGGATTGATGAAACCTGGAGGTTGCTCTACATAGACTTCTTCTTGAAGTTCTCCATTCAGGAATGCACTTTTGACATCCATCTGGAAGACCTTGAACTTCATGTGAAGCGTGAAAGAAAGATTACGATGGCTTCTAGTGCAAGCAGCAGTGCAAATGTCTCATCGTAGTCGATGCCTTTCACGAGAGTAGCCCTTGGCCACTAATCTTGCCTTATTTCTGGTTATTACTCCATCTTCATCCATCTTGTTTACGAAGACCCATTTGGTTCCAATGCGAGGATGACTCTTTGGTCTTGGTACCGATCTCCATACTTTGCTTCTTTCAAATTGGTTGAGTTCTTTCTGCATGGCTTCTATCAATTTGGAGTCTTCCATAGCATCATCTATCTTCTTTGGTTCCATTTTGTGAAAGCTTAGATAAAAGCATTCATTTTGGGTGGCGCTCTTGTTTTGACTCTTGCTTTTCGGATCTCAATGATTAGATCTTGAGTGTGATCTCTTTTCCCATCATTTTCGGTTGGAAACATCACGATACCTTCTTGTCTTAAATCTTCAAGATCTATTTTTCTTCTTCTTGGTGTGGAGGTTCGATTTGTCTTGCATAGGCCTCTCTACGATCTCATTCTCTTGCTTTCAGCGATTTCATTATCGCACTCTGATCGTAGTGTTGAGCTCGACGATTTCATTTCGTAGTGTTTGCATTATCGGTCGTAGTGTCTTGAAGCACTTTATTTTGTCTAAGTCTGTTTCATCAAAGATGATGTGAATCGAGACTTCAACTTTTCGGTGTCTTCTTGTTGAACACTTTCGGTAGGCCTTCTTTATGCGTGGCATATCAAGAAAGATTCCTTCGTCGACTTGGGTTGAAACTTTGTCAATCTTGCTTCCCATTGTTGAGAATGTAGCATGCTGTAGAATACATGAAAGTAGGCGACATTTGGCTTTCTTCCTTTCCACGGTTAAGTAGGGTGTCTTCTTGATGCGTAGAGTGTATCGGTGATCTATACTGCGTGTAACATGCGGTGTTGATGACTTACGCCTTGAAGTATTCGGAGTAGATGAAATTTGCTTTGCTAGTAGAGTTCTTCGACCTCTATCAAAGTTACATTCTTTCTTTCGGCTACTCCATTTTGTTGAGGAGTTCGTGGGGTGAGAGAAGTTATATGGTGATGCCATTATGCATCTGAAGCTGGTCCATTTACGAGAAGTCGAATTCTCTTCCATGATCACTCCTTATAGCCTTGATTTTCTCTCCTTTCTCGTTCATCACCAGTTTGAACATCTTGATTAATTGGGAGCTCGTTTCATCCTTTGAGGTTAGGAAGAATACCCGTATGAATCTGGTGTAGTAAATCGACTATAACTAGAGAGTATCTTTTTCCTCAAGACTTGTTGTTGGAATTGGCCCAAATAGATCCATGTGGAGCAGCTGCGAGGGCTTGTCGATAGAGTTAGCGTTTTGCTCTTGAATGAGCTTACTGGTTTGCTTTCAGTGACGGGCATTGCATGGCCTTTCTTTTATGAAGTTGAACTTAGGTAGGCTGCAACGAGATCTTTTGATGCCGGTTTGGACATGCTTTTGAAGTTTAAGTGGGACAACCGTCATGCCATAGCTTGACTCATTTCTTGGATGCTTTTGCGAGAAAGCATATTGTCTCGTCTGAGCTTAGTTGACCAAGATTCTTTGTGTAGACATTTCCTTCTCTTGTCGGTTAGCTTTCTGACGAGATGTCTTCAAATCTCGACTTGACTTTGGTTGTTGAGGAATGTTACTTGATGACCCTTGTCGCGAGTTGGTGATGCTTAGAAGGTTGTGTTGGAGACCTTCCACATATGCTACCTTCTTTGAAAGATCTTTGCACCATTACCGGTGAGCCGTATCCTCTTGTCTTTTGGTAGTTGTCTCCAAAGATGGTGAGAGGACCCTCCTCTCTCTATGTAGTTAGATAGAAGGGCTTTGTTTCTAGTCATGTGTCTTGAGCATCCACTGTCCAGATACCAGGTTGTGATCGTGGAGCTCTTTCCCTGTCATAACATTTAACCTTCATTTTGGTACCCATATTTGCATGGGTCCTATTTTGTTAGTACCCTTGGGGACCCAAATCTGTCTGATCTTGGGTCTCACATGCATGGAATTATAATAGCATCTTGTAGCCTTGTGACCAACTCTATTGCACACAAAGCATTTAGTGTGATACATGCCTGTGTGTGTGTGTGATAATTCATCCTCCATTTGGACTTGTGTGGTTCTTTCGTTATCCTTTTGTTAAACTGATTTTCATTCTTCCACGTGTCTTTGGGTTTCATAAATAATGATAAGTGTGCCTTACCTCTACTGTACCTTCCTGGTTGATTCGTAGAGTTGGTCTTACTTGACTCTACGATTCTTCGAGGTTGGTAAGTAGAGATTGGGTTACTCTTCTCTTTTATGAAGCCCAGGCCAGCATGAGATCCTTTTCTCCTTTGAGTATGAGTGGAAAGCGAGTAGAAACGAGGTTGGGTGGTTCTTCCATACGTGAGGATTTCACAAAGGTAATGCTTCTACTAAAACTTGAGGCATTACTAGTGCTAGTTTCCTTTGTCTTTTCACACATGGCAAAGTGGATTCCCCCAAGCCTAGGCACATTACGTCGAATGCATTTCTCTCGACTAGAGAAGGCGGGAGTCCATGGATGATGAGGATTTGTTCCATGTAGAGATAGTCTTTTCTAGTTCCTCGATTTTAGAGGTTAGATTAGACTCTCTTTGTGTATTGAGTTTATTTATGCATTTTAAGATCTCATTCTCGACCTCAAGCTTGAGAGAAGGTTAGTACTTAGAAAGAGTTGTTTCAAGCTCTTCTTGAACTTTTTTTTTCTCCTCTTGAAGAAAGTGAATGATCCTTAAACAGAACTACGAACCACTTCGTGTATTGATGTAGATCATTTTGTTATGCCGTGCGATGCGGTTCTCAAATCATTAATGTCTACATCGGGAGAGTTGAAGTCAAATACCTCATCGAGACTTACTTCATGTATGTTGGAATTTTGTTTGTCCTTTGCATGTTTGGCCATTAGGCGCAGATTAGCCATTTGTGGTTCTTCATCATCTCGAGAATCGAGTTTGAGTCATTATGCGAATCACTCCACGATCCTCCGGCTACCGGGCCTTTGTCTCTCTTGAGGCCTTTTTTTGCCTTTGTATTCCTTCTTTGCATGTGATTTCTTCTTTAGTTCTTCTCGAGAGGTTTGTTGCGGTTAGCGATGAAGTGGCCAGGCTTCTTGCGGTTGTAGCATAGATCATTCATTTGCTCCTGGCTGCTGTAATTGCTGACCTTCTTTGGCTTGCTGGTTTTGCCTTGTGCGTGAACCTTCTTAGTCTTTTTACCGAGCATAGCAAAGTCTTCATCATCATCTTCGTCATCATAGTCGAGTCGATCTCGGTGTTGACCTTGGATGCACTTTCGGTTGCTTTGAAGCAACACCCTTATCCTTCTTTCTTCCTTACGATAGGGTTTTATTTCGTTGAGTCGGCTCCGATTCAGTATGTCGGGGAGATTGCCATATAGTTGTTGAATTTGTCATCTCATGAAGATTCTTTGACTCTCTTATAGCGAGTGGTTTTGGCATCCCACACGCTTCGGTAGGGCTCTCATGAACTTTATGATCGAGATCTTTGTTTGGATAGATCTTCCCGTATGCTCGTAGAGAGTTGAGCGCGAACGTTGAATCTCTCATGGGTGGCGATTCGTTTTCTCCTTGAACATGAGCAAACATTTCATCTTTGTTGTGTCGGGAGTGATTGTTTGTTTTCTCTTACTTCTTCCGTTCCTTTCGTGCATGATGAGCGGTGCTTCCCAAACCTCCTTATTTGTTTTTTTGTTGACAACGTTTTTCGAAGCAGATCGTCTTCTAAGATTGAAATAAAATGTTCTTGGCCTTTTTGTCAAGTTGGATGACTCTCTTCTCGTTGTCGATCCATTCTTCTTTGACTTTGATTTGTGTACATTTGGATAAATACGTGGTTGGTGCAAGCTTTGTTGGAATATAGGGCCCATTTTGAACGGTCTCAAATAGATCTTCATCTATTGAGTCCATATATGCTTGCATCCGAACTTTCCAGTTAGCAAATTTATCTTTATTGCACATTGGTGGCTTGCTGCCTCCTCCAGTTCTTGATTCACTTGGTAAGTGTGCCATTGGATCTACTAAAGCTTTGTAGGTATATATAATAGAACACCTTTGATACCAATTGTTAGTTCGGAGGCCTGATAGTTATCTAGAAGGGGGGGGTTGAATAGATATTTAAAAATCTTTTCGTTTTAACTTGTTAGTAGATAATGATTAAAACTTTAGCGGAATTAATATTAGTTTTAATCTCCCTTAAGATAGTGAGTTTATGAGAGTGAGCGAGATATATTGAGTTATAGCGAGATATATAGATTATAGTAAGAATGTAAGAGACACGGTCGTTTTAAGTGGTTTGAGCACTTAAAGCTCTGATCCACTCTTCTACTCTCGGTAGGAAATCCACTAAGGATGTCTTTTACACTTTACGAATCACTTAGATTCCTTCTAGACCCGGTGATCTAGGAACTTCTTAGTTCACTCTTGAACTCTTCAAGTCCAATGAGACTTGGCTCTCTTCTGATTCACTTAGAACTCTTCAAGTCTTTCGACTTGGAACTTTTTCTTGATTGATTGGTAGATGTTGAGTTCTTGATGGTTGCTACTCGATTCTTTGTTTAAGCACTTGTTGAAAAAAGCGAGTAGTTGAGCAAGCTTTTCTTTTTCTCGAGATCGTAGAGTTGAGCTTTGAGAGTTCTTATGCGTTTTTGTTCGATGCTTGCTTGCTTCTCTCATCATCTGCTTGATTTGCATATATGTGATCTTGAAAACTATCCGTTGGATCCATCCGTTGAAGCATTAAAATCGTTTGACCTTTTCTATTCTTTGATGGAGACTTTTACGCACATCTTACGAATTGCATTACGGCCTTGACTGACGTGTTGCTTTCTCACTAACACACGAAAAGGTGTTTTCCCCCTACTGATGGTACTTTCCTTAGCTTCTTGATCTGCTTCTTTGTTGCATACTAAGGATATTTCTTATGACTTTGGGATTTGGTGAGTACTAGCGTTTAGAATCCATTCCTCATATGTTTGGGTTTGTCTCCACATAAATCGTGAGGCTTGATGCTTTGACGACCTGAGGCGGATGATACTCTACGATTCGGATCTACTCTTCGGATTCGGATCGTGGTACTTCTACTGATTGGATCGTGGTACTCTCTGATTCGGATCGTGGTGACTTGTGCCTTGGTGCTTGATGCGATCTTTATCGGCGAGAGCACTCGATTTCTCTTAAATATTTTGCACACTCGATCTTTGCTTGCTTGAGTTGTAAACTCTACGTTTTCGAGAGCACACTACGATCTACGAGTTGGCTCGACAAGCGTTGGGACCACTCTACGATTTAGAAGAGGCCTTGAGGCGGGCACACTACGATTCTTGAAGCTCACGTTTTTGCCTTGACTTACGCAATCTTGATCAGATTGATACACTCTGAATTCTTGAAGCCTATCTATTACATCTCGAGATCAACCTAATGACTTTGATCTTTCTATCTATACATTCATTTTAGAATGATACACATTAAGAGCTTAGATCGACCTAACAAATTTGATCTATCACTAAGTCCTTGTACATATATTCCTTGAAGGACTTTACAAATAATCATGAGCATTTATATTTAAAACATCAAATATATAATATATATGCATTCTGTTTGATAAGTTTTAACCTTTTTATTCCAGAGTACTATTCACGGGGTACTATTCCTGAAGTACTATTCACGGGATACTATTCACTCTAGTACTTATTCACCCGGTACTACTATTCATGATAAAAAATTGATTTCTTTTTCATTCAAATCATTTTTGATACAATATTATTCTTGAATTTTACCACAAAGCAAAGATCGTGTTGACAATTTGGACATTATTGAATTACGGATAAATTAAATTATAAATCTTTAGAATTTATCCTTTGCTTGCATTTAATTGAATTCGTATATCATTGTCATCATCCTCATGTTTATATTGTTATGAAAGTCATCTTTGGGCCGTAGTGCATAGATGGACTGTTAATTGGTATGATTATGACCAAGGATCATTCGGTATAATCATGACCCGTAATGTTACAAATGATGTGGTAAAAGTCCTCATTGGCCCGTAGTGCATTGATGGACAGTGGTTGGCATGGTCATGACCATTAGTGATAACCCGAATATCCTTGGCCCATAGTGCATGGATAATTAAGTGATGTGGACTATTTATTGAGCTGAGTCTCAGCGATAAAATTGATGATAAACTTTTAAAATCATAGAAGATAGTAGATATCATGCTCTACTTAACTCTTCTAATGGATTCTTGGTTCATTCTTGAGTTAAACTTGTTGTCTATTATATTCTATCAGTTTAACATTGTTGAAGGCTAACGATAATTTATTCTGCATTATCTTAGTCATAATATTCTTTACTGGGCAAGTTGAGCTCACCCTTTGTTTTCATTATTCTCTTCAGGAAATGAGATTATAGCTGGGACTAGTCGGGGAACGGAGTGACGGTCCAGATAGGTGGCTATACTATTATGTGAAATAGTGTGATAATAATTGTAATGAGGACTTTATTTGAGTTTGTATACTCTCTACGAGACATTATCCGTGTTGAAACTCTCAGCTACGTTTTGTCGTACTGTATCAAAAAAGTTTGTATTAAAATTTTGTACCATGTATTTGGCGACTCAAGATGGGTGATGTATACCTATTTTGGGGGCGTCACAGTTTTTTAATTTATGTATGTGGTCAGAAAAATCAAGAGACAACAATTAATGTATTAATTTGAGTCTAGAGAAATAAAAAAGAATTGGTGAAACTTATAATGTCTTGAAAAACAAAAAAAATTAAGTTAATGTACATAACAAATGAAAAGATTCAAGTCTTTCTGTATAATAGATGTGTATAAGATATATTTCAACAAGTTATAACTTTTTTTTTGAGTCTATTATATGGATGTTATTACAAAAAGTTTAAAAATATGTGAATTATATATATAAACTAGATATAAGTCCACGCGTTGTGGCGTGATTATTCAATTTTTTAATAATAAATGTGTACGTATAATTAATAAATTAAAATATAATAAGAAGATGATAGATTGTTGTGCGATGATCAAATTTTACACAGAAAAACAAATGAATATACATTGTAGGGGTAGTGTTGAGATAAAGTATTGATTTTATTAAATAATAATTAAATTACAAAGGATAATATCAAAACAATTGATATTATCAAAACAGTTTAGATTTGTAGTCATTTAAGGGATTATAAATTTAAAAACTTAAGAGAATGACATTATACTATTAACTGTTTAGATTTGTAGTGATTTAGGGGATTATAAATCTAAAATTTAGGGGAATGAATTAGAGTTTGTTTTTATCCTCATTTGTTATGTTAGATGGGCAGTTTTGTTAAGGGGCAACATTAATTAGGCAGGACACGTGTTGAATTGTGAGAAGTGACAGATGTGAAGGTATTATGTACTCCATTTTAGTATATTTAATAGAATAGATTTTTGTATACAATTTAGTAATTATAAATTTATATTTTTGTTAGGCCTTTAAGAATTCAAAAATATATATTATTTAAAACATTTAACGAGCTTATTATTTTAATATACATGCCCAAATTAGTATGGAAGGAAATTACTATTATGTAAGCGAGAATTTAATGTACCATTGTTTGCACGGATAAATTTTGGCTAGTTTTTTTAATCTATATAAGCATTTCAAGCCGAAACAAGATATAAGATTGATTATCCATACCAAATTCGTTCTTTTTCCCACCAAATTAGCAAACATGAGCAGCGCCTTCAACAGCTTGATAACTGCTTATCCTTTCCTTCTTCAACCTATCAAATCCCCAAAATCCTCAACTCTCTCTTCTCTCACCACCACAACCCGTAAAACCCTAACTGTAATTTGCACCCAAAACAACCCCATGAACGGCCATAAGAAACCCATTCGCAGAAATCCCAGAAAATCATCTTATGGTTCTTCCAGGAGGTCAGTTCTCAAGAAAACCTTCATTCAAGAGCAGGTGAAGTTCACTGCCCCGGTATCCGACGACCCGGTTGTGGCCATTATCGGAGGAGGGATGTCGGGACTGCTTTGCGCGCTTAATTTGGAGAAAAAGGGGATTCGATCGACTGTCTTTGATACGGTGGGTCAGTTTACTCTAATTGTAGTAATTTGGACTTGCTTTATACTTCTTCTGTCCCAAAATTAGGGTCCCATTTGAAGTGATATTGTTGTTTCAAATTGTATTAGGAGATAAAATTAGGGGTGTAAATGGATATATATGGATTCGATAGTATATGTATTGGTTTATTTGTTGATAACTTTAATCCGAATACGAATAATATGCTTTTTTTTAATACGAATAATATCTATTTATTTTCGAATACAGATGCTGATGAATATGAATTTTTCAGCCCTAACTATAACTAGAAATAAAAATAATGAGTTTTAAAATATAGTTAATTAATTAATGAATGAATGTTAATTTATTTATTTTAATAAATATTTAAATACAATAATCAATGTTCTAAATTACAATTTAAATAAGTTTTTATCATGTTTGAAATCTTAAATTTCAAAATGAATGCTCTACTTATTAATGTTTAGATGTCCATTTTATATGTGGAGTAATACAAAGAGTGTGTATGAATATTTATAATTTATAATTAGAGTCAAAAGTTTACATTGAATATTTAATTATTTTTCTCATATACTTGATTAAAACTTTAATAATATGTTTATGGGAACTTTTATTTATAATTTATTCTCAATACATAGATTACAATTTACATAGTTATAAAAAGTTTATTTTATTTCATTATATTTATAGAGACTGCGAGTTATAATGTATATGTGACAATTGACAACTAGTTAATCCAACTTGATCCAAAATTTACTTTGGACTTGCTTTAAATATTTGGACTTCTAATTTTTAAATAGTTGAGCAAATGAAAGTGATAAATACTCATTCCACCCGAAAATTCATAAACGTGAATTAATTATTCAACTCCCTTCTAGATTAATCAGTGTTCTAAAAGTCGCTAGTCGGTCCCATGTCGGTTTGCTACCGACTAGCAACTAGGGGATTAATCGGCTAGTCGGATTTTCAATTTTTTTTAAAACAAATATATATTCTCCTTCCTCCTTCATAAGTTTTGAATAAGTAGAATAACATAAGTAACACAAATCATCAAATAAAAACATGGAAACTAAGTAAAACCAAATAGTTCGACGCTCTAAGTTCAAAACATGAAAACAAATTAACCAAATGAAACTAAGTAACACAAAATCAATAGTAAATCACTCCTCTTCCTCTTCTCCATATCCCTCCAAGACTTGCTCTCCATCGGACTCAAACTCATAATTCTCATCTTCCTCTTCGTTGTCATCATTTTCTGACACAAACTCGTCTTCATCTAGTTCTCGCACATTTCTACCACTTCTTCTAGGTAGAAGGATCTCATCCGCTCCCATAGCTTCGCCAACCATATCCCATGTAAGTTCTGAACCCGGCTCAACTTCATCGTCACCACCTTCAACAATCCATCCTTGTGCATTTGTTGCTTCACTAGTAATTAAGACATCCTTCTCCTTTACCCTTCTTTTCTTGTTGACAAGTTTGGCATTGAATTGGACATACACTAGGTTGTTCAACCTTGTTGCATCAACCTTCCTTTTCTTATATGTATCTATACATTAAAGAAAATTCTCGAGTTAATAATTCTAATACCCTTATTAAAAAATTACAACATATAATAAAGAGAGGGAATATGTAATTACTCCCTCAAAAGTGCTCAATTTTCTCACACACCGGATGAACTCGAAGTCGAAGAGAGAATTCTAATGGCCATTTTTTCAAGTTGGGTGTATGATTGCCATAGTTAGACCACCATCCAACTAATCATGAAAGAAGCCTGATTGATGAGTAATTTAGTACTAACTATAAGTTACTTGATTGGGAAAAAAAATACTAAGTTACTAACTAAGAAAAGAAAACTAGAAAAGTAATTACTAAGTTACCCGGATCATAAGTGTCATTGTTCTCCTCACATCCCTTTGCATACCGATGGTCTACCAAATCCACCCTCTTTGTTCTTGTACTTCAACAACTCTTTATTGATAGCCTCATTTTGAACTTCAAAATCATCATCGGGAAGAAAGATTGACACAAGTAAAAACACCATCCATGATAATTGGATCATCTTTCATGGTAGGATCCTTGAAGAGGTAAAATGGATTCAAAAAGTAAGCCGTCAAATCTGATGGACTATCAGCCGACCTAAGTTTTTTGTGTCGATGACTTGTAGTATTGGTAGGTAGTTACCCTCATTTTGTTTGTATGCCTCTTTGATATCTTTCTTTCGCTTTCTTGTGCTCTTCATACCACAAAGCCCATTGAGGGCTTCAATCCCCATCAACAAGGCGAAGAACCATCACTAATGGAGCAAACACTTTCAAGCAAAGAGTTACACTATTCCATAACGCAGTACTACTCATCAAGTAGCAAATGCGGCTTTCCCTTCTTAGTCTTCACCCATGGAAGAGCTCCCCATTCATTGGTAGTACACATCATCTTCAACTCTTGTTTCTTCTCCATCATACTTTGCATTGTCAAGAAAGGCGGTTGCAAATCTAGTAACACCCGGCCTCACTATGTCTCTCTTTTTGTATGTTTTCTCATGATGCCGATGTTCTATGATGACCATAAATAAATATAGTGAACTTCTTTGCCCTTTCAATAGTGTCTTTGAACTTTTGTTGCTTTCCAATCCCTTCAAGCATGAGGTTTATTGTGTGGGTTGCACATGAGGTCCAAAACATATGTGGTCTCTTGGCCTTCAACAATGCCGCCATTGCCGTATTATTAGAGGCATTGTCCGTGACTACTTGGATTACATTTTGCGCTGACTTCATCGATGCACTTGTCAACATAGCCAAATATATATTCAATAGTGTGGGACACCCAGAATCTTCCTTAGAAGAAAGAAAACAAGTCGATCCTCTTATTAACACATAAATTCATGATGCTTCTTATTTTTGATTCGGTCAAGCATCGGCCGTGATAGAAGCATCCGTTGAAGCCCACTCTTCTTCTTGTTTCTTGAGTGATTGTTTGGTTCTCTCCACCTCCTCCTTCAACAACGGCTCCCTTAATTGGTATTAACTTGGGGTTGGAAGCCTTGGCGAATATACCCCGCCTCAACAAAGCGTTTAAAGCTATCATTGTCGATAGCATGAAATGGAATCACCGTACATCCATCGAGGCAGTACTATTCACATCGTGAGTTCTCTTTTCCAAAGTGCATCATTAATGTTTTGTTGTCGCATCTTCTTACTTGCACTCAAATCCGGATTGATGGCCCTTGCATATCTATCTATGGGACCAAGATAATGGGGCCTCTTCCTTGACCCTAAAACTTGACTTCTTCGTCTTCATTTCCTTGGAATTGCCTCCACTTCCACTTCGCTCTAACATTCACGTCATCTATCCTCTTGTCTCTCTTTTTAATTCTTTGCCTTGTCAGTGCCATCTTACACTTTTCTTTATCTTCCTTGTTTGACTTGGGGCATGATCTTTACATTTCCCTTGATATTTGCTATGTGTTGTTTCAATCTATAAACTCCTCCACCATACTCTTTGTCACCTGATTTGCATCTCCAACGATCCTTGTTGTTAGGATTTACAAGGAAGCCGTATTCCCGTCCAATATCATCTGAAGCTCTTTTAATCTTGAACACACTCGAAGTATTAGAAGGTTGCTTGAGAAACAAAGATGGTGATTGAGCCATTGATAGTGATATTATACCTATGCATAAAAATATAAAATCAGCCATTTCTCCAAATCCCAGTCAGATTTTAATAATTTAATTTATAACTGAAGTTGAAAAAATTTAAAATTTAAAATGAAATATTACAATTAACTAAAAAAATTAACTAATTTAATTTATCCAACCTTTTCTTTAATTCCCACTAAGGAACTAATTAACTAAAACCAAAAAGATATATCAGTATTTGTATTTGTAAACTGTGAAGCCTTATAAGCCTTATATCAGTATGCCTTATAAGCCATATATCAGTATTTGTAAACTGTTTACAAAAAAAAATAAGCGAGAGAGGCAATGGGACTACCGAGTAGCGATCGGCATTGTCGAAGGAGAGCAAAAAAAAGAAAGCGGTCTTCGTCAAAAGCTATTTCAAAGCGAGAAGGAGTCGTGACGGCAGATAGCGTCGTCATCGGTCGAAGGAAGAAGAAGCAGCAGTAGCGTCGTCGTTGTCAGGCGAGAAGGAGTCGGCGTCGTCGGTCGAAGGAAGAAGCAGTAGCGTCGTCTTTCGATTATTTTCGTAAGAAGCAGCAGCAGTCGGCAGAGGAGGTAGGGTTTAAAAGTTATAAACAAAATTCATAAATTACACTATGGCCCCAAACATTTCATATGTTTTGTTTTTTACTGTGATATGCTCCGATTTGTTCTGATTTGGCCCAACTTTACCGACTAGTCGCCGACTTGATCCCGACTAAGTCGGCCAACGACTAAATCAACTGACTAGGGCTTGGTCGACTCGGCGAGCCTCAGACCCCGACCTAGTCGCCGACTAGGCCGATTTTTAGAACACTGAGATTAATTCTAAATTAATTCATACCTAACACTTTTTAACAATAAAATTATATTGTTCATTGTTCTCGCCTCCCAACATTAAGTAGGTTTTGAAAGTAAAAAACTTATAACAAGCTAATAACTATAATTTGTTCTTCTAGTATATAATTTTTTTGATAAATGATACATTTTAGATATTTTAACTTTATAATAGTAAAAATTTACTCTTTCCGTCCCATGATAAAAGTCCTTATTACTATTTTGGGTAGTCCCATGTTAAATGTCCACTTTCCTTTAATAATCAAATTTTTACACATTTTTTTCCTATTATGCCCGTAACATTAAATATCTCATACTTTTCTTATTCTAATTCTCTCTCCATATTTAATAAGTATGGAGAGAATATTTTGAATTGAATAGCTAAAAGTCACTCTCACCTACATTGAAAATAATTAATGATATATTATTATGAGCAATTTTGTCATATCATTCATTTTCTTAATATGCGCGAAAAGTCCACCAGGACTTTTATCCTGGGACGGAGAGAGTATTAACTATACTTGCATCAATTTATTAATATTAGAATAAAAGTGTTATTTCCTACTTTTTAGAAGTGAACTGATATATATTTAAAATAATTTTCGTATGATAGTGAAAACTAATTATTATATAAGGAATGCCACTTTAAAAAAATTATTTTGCTTATTATATAATACTCCCTCCGTCCTAGGATAAAAGTCCTGGTGGACTTTTCACGCATATTAAGAAAAGGAATGAAATGATAAAATTGCACATAATAATATTTCATTAATTATTTTTAATGTAGGTGAGAGAGTGACTTTCTAGCTATTCAATTCAAAATATTCATTCTCCATACTTATTAAATATAGAGAAAGAATTAAAATAAAAAAGTATGAGATATTTAATGCTACGAGCATAATAGGAAAAAATGTGTAAAAATTTGGTTATTAAAGGAAAGTGGACATTTAACATGAGACTACCCAAAATAGTAATAAAGACTTTTATCATGAAACGGAGGGAGTAATTAATATATATATATATATATATATATATATATATATATATAAATTCTGGATACGGATCCGAATTCAGATATTCGTTATCTGCCAGATATATTTATGGTCGGATGTTAAACGAATACGCCTATATTTGTATTCATGTCCGTTTATTTGCGGATACCTTTAAACCGGATATGGATATTTTCGTTTTTTTTCGAATACGAATAATATTCATTTTTTTTCAAATACGGATGCGGACGAATAAGAATTTTTCGGTTACCATTTACAACCCTAGATTAAATGAGTGGTTTTTTAAGTGGGACTATTATTTTGGGACGGAGGGAGTATGAAATCACATAGCTTGTTTGAGTTTGCGCGCTCAATTGGCATTTGCTTTATACTTCCTCTGTCCGAAAACTAGAGTCCCATTTTGATGTGATATTGATGTTTGGAATTGACAATTTTCCGAAGATGCGTGATTGTTTTGAAGTGGGACTCTGGTTTTGGTACGGAGGGAGTATGAAATTACGTAACTTGTTTGAGTTTATAACTTTGTAGAAGAAAGACTAAAATCCAATTTGAACTTTAAATGCACACTACCGGAAGTCTTATTATGTCACTAAAAAAGGGTAATACGATTTAAACATTAAAATTTTAACAATTATTTTAAAGAGTAAAATATAGTGACACTCCCTCTAGAGAACCATAATAACACTCACCTCTCCTCTAGTTTTTTAAGTAACGGTTAGTACCCTTGCAAGTTGTTAGGGTTGACTAAATAAATAAAATTACATATTTATCCTTGTATGTTATCAAATTTTAATTCCTATATATACATGCATATATATATATATATTTAATTATCCTTTTTTAATACAATACATTTTAATTATAGTTTTATTTGTAATTAAGACTATCTCATTTAAATTGTTGGTAACTTATAAAAAAACTAATTTAGTTTAATTAACGCGTATTTTTGTAAGTGATACAAATATTAATTTTTAAAATTAAATCATTGATGGAGCTATTCTAATTAGAGTGATCGAGTATGTTGATAGTTTAGTTTTTGGTGTTTAACAATAAAAATATTATTTGAATTATTAGTTTCATATTATGATTTTTATATGTTAAATTTTCTTGTGTATATGTAAAAATTGGGATATTTATGATTTTGATTACATTTTAATATACAATCAAGGCGTTGTTTTTGAGCAATGTTAAATAAAAGAAAATATAATAATATTTATTACTACCTCTATCTTGTAAAAAGATTTTTTCTTTTAATATATAATTTTTTGAGTAACAACATTTGTTATTTTCTTTGTAAATAATTATGCTTTCAAGATGCGTGCGTCACGACTTATGTTTAGTTTAATATATGAGAAAAATAATTAATATAATTTTTAATACTTTTTTATATGAATAATGAGATTCGTTTTGTAATAATAAGTTTGTTTTTACGTAAATTTTAATATTTAAAAAATAATTATAATTTTATTGTGTTAATTTGTAATTTTATGGGTATTAAAATTTTACTTTTTAATTACAAAAAAATATATTTGAATATATATCACGTACATTTTAATCTTTGAGAAATTTAATTAGCAAAAAATTGTACGACTTTATTTTTTTGATAAAATGAATATTTATTATTTTTTGACTTTTATGTTATTTATTGCACAAGTTCATAATTTAATAAAGGGCAAAGGTGCAAAAATGCCCCTGATGTTTACACGGATGTCCCACTTTCACTCTAAACTAATTTTTTTTCCAGAAGTACCCTGAACGTTACAAAAATCAGCCCAATTATGCCCCTCCCGTTAACAGTTTGTAACCAAGACAAACGGAGCAGACACGTGGACATATTCTCTCTCTTTTATCTCTGTCTCATCTCCTTCCATATAAAACATCTAACCTAAACAAGATAGACAACAAGACGTTGACGCTGCAATTATCGATGGCTTGAACTCCCAAATCTTCAATTCTAATACATACCAATTAATGGAACAAGAAAGATGTGAGCTTTCAGGGTAAAAATTATTGTAAAAGTCTTAATTCATATATGAATCGGATTAGTTTACCGAGTTGAGATTTGAAGATAATTTGGATGGCACGAGCTTTGAGAGCTTGCCTCAATGACGGGTCTTTGAATTTAAAGAAGGAAACGAAGAAATTGATGAAAGAGAAAGGAGTGAAGGAACGAATTCGCCATTTTAGAGCTCCCAAGATTAACAACTCCATTCGCAGTATCGTTTGCTTATCAAAGATAAAACCACCATCATGTCAGAATAGAACAAAATTAAATACTACCATACATATAGTATTATTCTCAGAATTGATATGGTATAATCAAGAGAATCATCACTGAATAATGTCGGTGATAGGGTGCCTGCTTTTCCTCATCTTCAAAGCTAAAGAAACACAACAAACCGCCAAGAGCTTCCGTGGATCCTGACTTTCCTTCCTAATGATACTGAAAATCCTTCCTAATGCAAGTAGCTTGAGAGAGAGAAAAGAGGAGATTATTTTTGGAATGCTTTAAAGGACCGAAATTTTGGACCTAAAAATTGGACATGGCTCTTTTTTTTTCTTCTTTCCCAAATTTTCTCTTTGTCATACAAAACCAATTCTCTCTCATTCCCCCAATGTAAAATAAACATCTATCCGCTCTCCTGTAATACTCTTTGCCACAATAATCGCTCATACGTGGGATGTAGGAATCATATTCATAAGCAAAAAATTTCATAAATATAAATAACATTGGAATATTAATTTCCTTGATTACCTTAATGGGTTCCCTTGATTGAACTCAAAACTAGAGTTATCGATCATAGCAATCCAAAAGATAATAAAAAGATGAGAAAGAGAACATCTCTACATTTCCTATTGTGCCTTATGACTCCTTCTCATGCTCCACCGCCACCCATCTACCCATCACTTCCATTGGTTGAAGAAGAAGGGTACCTTCCAATTATAGGACCCAATGAAACCATCATCACTTTCAGCTCTACTACTCATAACTGTAAAATTTGAGTTTGAGAGAAAAAAAACGGAGTTTTGAAAAGACCCATTTGATGGAAACCGATAAAGATTCAGACTTTAGAGAAAGAGGGGGAGCTTGAAGAAGACCGATAGAGGAGAAGTTTGTGAGTTGTGATTTGAGAGGAGAGACAAAGAGAGTTGAGTGGAGATTTATCCCTTTTTAAATAGTATGGGACCCACTGTTCAATTTTTTGGTCCAAAATTTCGGTCAACATAGAGTTATTGTTATTTTTGCCATGTTATTTTTGTCCACGTGTCTGCTCCGTTTGTCTTGGTTACAAACTATTAACGGGAGGGGCATAATTGGGCTGATTTTTGTAACGTTCAGGGTACTTTTGGAAAAAAAATTAGTTTAGGGTGGAAGTGGGACATCCATGTAAACATCAGAGGCATTTTTGCACCTTTGCCCATTTAATAAATTAGATCAAGTAAAGTAAAAATTTATATTTAGTGGAGAAATTAAACATTATAATTTGAAAGGTGTATTAGACATTATATTAAAAATAGTTTTGGATATTAGTTGGTCAACCACACTAGGGGTAATGAATGTAACATATTGTATACTAGAGGGGTACTGACTATTACTTAAAAAACTAGAGGGGGTGGTGAGTGTTATTATGATTATCTACAGGGGCTGTCAGTGTATTTTACTCTATTTTAAAACGATAATATGGACGCATATATATTTAAAATAATGGTTTAAAATCTTGGTGTGTAGACCATATTACCCCTATTTTAATAACATAATAAGACTTCCTGTGAATGTTTCGATGGAAAATGGTGCGGATGGTTCATTTTATTTTCCCTGGTGTATTTAATTAAAAATAAAGAATTTAGGGTGCAAATAGATTTTAGGGCGCAAGCTGCAAATTGGATTTTAGTCTAGAAGAAAATATATTACTCTTTGACTCTTTCTTGATTCCGAGGAAGGTGAGGATAGGGAAATAAAATGGAAAGGAATAATAAAAATTAAAGCAGAGATAATACCCTCAATGAAAATTGAAAACTGATTTTTACAAAGCTCAAATCATGTTGGTATTTATTTATTTTTATTTTTATTTTTTGGTTTTCATTTCCCATATCTTCCTCACCTTGTTAAAGCTCCATCTTACCTGAAAAGGATTGCTTGTTTCGCTTCGTTCTTTTTGGTAAAATTAGAGAATACTAATGATTTACCCTTATCTAAGCAGTTGGCTTAGGTGATTAAAATGATATGCTTTTTTCTTTTTTGGTGCAAATCAAAATGATATGCTTGCTTTTCATGTTGATTGCATGAACAACGAATTTAAAGTTGAGAATGATTTTGCACTTTTTGTGTATCATCAAGTCTTGTTCCTTCTTTTCAAATTTCACAAGTCTTTCATATATTACAAATCGAGCAACTGATCATCCTTGGATCATTCAAAGAAGTGGAATTAATATATCATTACTTGTATTACCATCAGAATTCAGTGTTGGTTAAGTTTTTTATGTCAAGTTTCCTTATCAAGGTACCTTTTAGCCTCCCATGTTTCCGGCAAGTGTACTTAAATCTGCCATTTGTTTAGCATTTTTGTATGTCCTCAATAAAATTCTTCCACAATTTCCATCAACATTTTAAGGAACATATTAAAGTTTCATGAAAACAGTACTATTTCTTTCATATGAGAGTTTATAAGTTGTGTTGGGTTTCGAGGAGACTTGCTCGAATATGCTAACAATTACTGAAGAGTCTTGGCTGTATTACTTAAGCTGATTGTAAGGTAGGTAAAATGCTTAAATTGGAGTATCAAGCTGAGTAAATTAATGATTGACTGTTCACTGAACAATATATGGAAAGGTCAGATGAGAGTGCAGACAAGTATCAGTAGCAGTTCTCGAAGGCTTGGCAATTGGTGCATGTTGATAATGTCCAAGATATTGAAGATATCTTCTTCTGTAAGAGCTTCTAAAATGGTTCAGCATTTCGGCTTACAATTTTGGGTTGATTGACTTGTATATTTCATTTGTACTCAGGTTGCGCTCCATTTTTGCACTCAGGCTGTGCTCTGTTTTTGCACACTTCACTAAGATTTACTTGTATCCAATGAAAAGAATAAAAAAAGAAAAAAAAGAAAGGAATTCTTAGGACAGCTCATATTCGATATTTATGGATGCAACATTTCTTTCAATGGTTAATAGGAGAACTAGAGAGCCACTGATTTTGATATAAAAATACCATTGGCGTTGGTGTGATGACACATGAGTGAGCACTGTTGGAGAAATCAACCAATTTTTGATTGCAAGTGTATCTAACTGGTACCGGCTGCAAAATGGAAAGGTTATTTCAAGTGACTGATGTTCTTGGCCAAAACAAGATTAGGATGTAACTTGTTCTTGGAAATCAATCTATTTTCATGCTATAAGTTAAAGATTGCAGCTTCATTTTGTAGGTTAAGTTAATAAAGTGTTGAAAGATTCGAATTCAAATAATCAGTTTCGGTTGTTAGCTAAAGTCAGGGATAAGATTAGTTTAAATTTAAATATTTTTGTATTTAAATGTTCCTCTATTTTAGGGATTATCTAGCTCCTATTTTTGTGTAAATATCTTGGGGTCTGTTATGTTTCTATCACTATATATACTATGTATCGTATCAGCTGTAAATATCAGAATTCAATAAAGAGAATTCCTCTGCGTTTATGGTATTAGAGCATTAAACACATTACCCCTTTGAGCCTTTAATTTTTTTTTCAAACCCTTAAACACCAGTCCTTCTCTGAACCAAACATGTTGGACATTAGCACATCCAATACCCCTAGCCCAAACAGTCCCTGCTCGTGGCTCGTCTGCTGCCTCTAAAAACCCTGCGCTGCAGATCACAACACACAAACTCAACGGATTGAATTACCTCCAGTGGTCCCAGTCTGTCAAAATGTCTTTCACTGGTCGTGGAAAAATGGGGGACTTGACAGGAACTGTTGTGGCCCCAACCTCTGATGATCCAGCAGTTCTGTTTTCTTGGGAGACCGAAAATACTATGCTCATGGCGTGGCAGATTAACTCTATGGAACTTGAAATCGGTCAGGTCCACCTGTTCCTGTAACGTCCGAGAGAATCAGATTTTCATGAGAATTAAATTTTTATTTGATTATGTGGATTAAATAAATTTAATTGATTATTTATGTGAGTAAGCTATGTGAAGGTCATTCTATGACCTAGAATGTGCGAATGTGGTTAGGATTTTGGCTACGTGGTAGAATTTAAATGTTTGAATTTCCAAGACGAAAATAAGAGTTTTCCGAGAAATTTCCGTAAAAACACATTTACTGATTTCTGCTCAAGAATTATTTTTGAATTTCCGAGAAACGCGTAATGATAGAATTCTAAGACGAGATGGAATATCCAATAATATTTAAGTTATGGCAAACGCAGTTTTTCGTCTGCGGACTTAAAACCTAACGGTTAGGGAAAATGATTCCGAGAAGAATTGAAATGAGTATAATGAATTAAAGCGATGATCGTATAATACGTAGGTATTGTACGAGATAATGAATACGAGTATAATACGAGGTATTATACGAGTATGTATGAATGATGATATGTCGTATATGAATAAGTATACGAGTTAGAATACGATAATAATACGTAGACAAAACGTTATAAGGCTTTAAGCCAAATGTATTGGATTTGTAGGATTGTGTAGGAAATTGTAATGTCCAATTGGAATTATGATAAAGCCCAAGTGTAGGAATGGATAAGTCCAATATGAATTTATGAACAAGCCCAATGTTTGTTTAATGCAAGCCCAAGTATAAGTTAAGTTAATTAAGTTAAAAGCCCAAAGTAAGAACCGGATCCGTGGATCGATCCAATGGGTAAAGATAAACCATGGGTGACCCAAAGTGGTGGCCAAGTAAAGTACTTGGTGGCTAAGCAAATGATAAGTTAAGTAATGGCCAAGTAAAGTGCTTATGCTTAATGGCTAAGTAAAGTGCTTATAAGTGATGAACAAGTTAACTTGGTGCTTAAGTAATGAATAGTAAGGAGGTGATTAAGGAGGTGGATGACTTATTGACTATTAAGCCCTCACTTTGAGATTTCTATAAATAAGAAGGATGCTATCTCATTTGTTGGTTGTTTCATTCCATCCAACATCATAAGTACTTATTGGTTAGAGAGAAAAAGCTAGAAAAGCTAGATTTTATAATTCAAGAAGCAAGAAGAACAAAGCTTAATCAAGTGATCTTCAAGGGTAAGATCCTAAACCATGAATCTCTTTCTCTTCAATTGTTGGAGAAGTGGGTAGTGGTAGGACTTGTATGCTAAGAAGAAGTAAGAATGATTAATCAAAGGACTTGAGCTTTAATAAGCCGTGAATAAGCAATTAGTTCATATATAAGTTATGAACTAAGAAAGAACTTGTAAGAACTTGTAATATGTTTACATGAATGAAATTTGTATGATTAGACGATGTGAGGTTGATGGTTAGAAGACTTAACTATGATAAGTCATATGAAGTGAAATCATAAGTAATTTATACTTTTATAAGTTATAAACTCATGAAGAACAAGTAATAACTTATCATGTAAATAAGTTAATGAAATATGTATGTTAAGATGTTAGTATGATGGAATGAATTCATTTGAAACGATGAAAAAATCTTAAGTAACGAAGTTAAGGCGGAATTCACTAGTTTGGACGATAATCATCGATTTCGTGAAATACTCGGATTAGAAGTCGAATTTTGATATTAAGCTCGGAAACGTTGGTTTTCGATGGGAAAAAGTCTTATTTGGCATTATAGAGTTGCGAACTCGAAAATGACCGAATTCCGACTTAGAACGAAGAAACGAGCGTTGAACGTTCACGAACGTGTATCGTTTTCGTTAAAAATGAACTCATAGGTGAATTTCGAGTTAACAAAGTCGAAAATGTAAAATTCTTGCATGAACACGTAGAGTATGTGATTTGTGAGCTAACGGCTTTTGAACGAGCCAATTCGGACATAAAATGATCAAATTTGGAGTCCGGGAAGTTCACAAAGTTAAAAATCTGTCAAAATTCTGCGGCGCCAGCCCAAGGCAAATAGGTGGCGCTGCAGCGCCGAGCAATGCCGAGAAAATGCTATGACTCATGGAGTTTCAGTGCATGTTGACGTATGTAGCAACAGACTTCGGCGATTAGCAAGAACGCCAGTCCTCGTCCTCACCATCAAGTGTGGCGCCGCAACACTGACTTAATAAGAGGAAGTGGAATGCAATACCAACCTTAGAGATTGCTTAGTAAGGAGAGTTTGTAAGTAAAGAAAGAAAGTAAACTAATTAGTAATGAACTAAAGCTTGAAGTAACATTGTTTAAGACATTGTTAAACCTTAAGTATGATAACTAAAGGTGGAAGATAATCAATCGAACATGAACGTAATGACAATGTTAACTATAACGGCAAGCCGGAACCAATAGTAAAAAATCTAATACATGATTATATTGAGAAGAAGGGTAAGATTCATTAGGAACCAGGTATGATTATTCATGACCTAATGTGGTACGTTATGTGGTTATGTGTTGTAGAGACCGTAAAGACTCAAAGGGAAAGTAATTTTCATTGTGTAGTATTATCAAGGCAAGTTTTCTTATCGCTTGTCTAACCTTCGTGTTAGCCAAGTTTTCAGTGATTCATGTTATGAGATGCATGAATGGTTTTAAAGAAATTTCGATGCCAGTTTTAACTCGCCTAGACTAATCTTGAAAGATTGATTGATTTCTTTACAAGTCTTTCAATATAGAATTGATAACGCTATCCTACGCCAATTGTTTGGTACGGATTCAAGGAAAGCCCGAGTATGAATAAACAAATGTATTTTATATCGATTATTCAATGGGCACGCGAGGTTGCCAAAACTTAAACGTAAATACGTTTAACGGATGTAGTGTTGATCAACATAGAAAGTACTATAAATGATCACCTAGAAGTGCTCAGTAAGATATGTCGGACTTACGGACTTAGTCTAGTGGGTTGTCCTTTTCATGAATAAAAGCTAAAGAGAATGTTCATGGTCTATGGAACTACTCAGAATTTTCAAACTACTATATGTACTTCGGAATTGTTTTATGAGATGAGAAGTGATAGTCAATGTTTCATAGTACTTCATAACTATTGTTCAGTTATTGAAGAATAATCATATGATTCATGAAGTGGTATCTATGTAATATATTGTTAGACTTGCTGAGCTAGTTATGCTCATTTTTCTTGCTTGAATCATATTATTGCAGCTAAGGTCGAGCGAACTGAGGGTTCCAGTAGAGATAAAGGCAAGGTGAAGATGAATGATTAGTTTATTTTGTAATAGACTAGTATGTTTGTATGAATTATATTATGATGAACAAAGAATGTAACGAAACCTGGGAATGGGATGCATTATTATTAATGTAATAAGAATGTCGTTGATACACACATTTTGATGTTGTTTCAATAGAATGAATGTACAGTTATGAGTACCGTGTAGCACCATCTATCGGGTTGGAAGATACCCGAATTTGGGGGCGTCACAGTTCCTTTCAACTGCAAAGGCTATTTGGGATGTTGTGGCGGCGACATATTCGAACCGTGACAATCCTGCCCAAGCCTTTGTCGTGAAGAATCAATTGAAGGAGATTAGACAAGGTGAACGAGATGTGACTCGTTATTTCAACCAGCCGAAGACTCTATGGCAAAAACTCGATCAATTTGCTGTGATCGAATGGGAGTCCCCCAAGGATAGTGCTTGTTATCAACAGTTGTTGGAGAAGGACCGTATTTATGATTTTCTTAGTGGCTTGAATCTTGAGTTTGAAGCAGCACGAGAACACGAGCGGGACTGAACCGCTGCAATCCATCCTGGCCCGCGACCTGCTGCCACCATAGAAAAGTCGGCCCTGCTTGTTGAACCAGAGGAGAATGCGCTTACCAGTAGGTCACACCCATCTGCGAAAAGACCAGATCAGAAATCCAATCTTTGGTGCGAACATTGCAATAAACCTCGTCATACAAAAGAGACTTGCTGGCAACTCCATGGCAGACCTGAAAACCTGCCAAATCGCAACTCAAATTAGAGGAAATTTGGACGAAACTCTGGTCCCAACCGTGCCTATGCTGTTGGCAATCCGCCCTTCACTTCGGAGCAATTTGATTGGCTTAATCAGCTCATAAATCAACCCAACCACCCAATCTGTTACTTCTGAATCGACACTCCGTCTGTCTGACAGAGTAGACAACAAGGTATTTCCTTCGACCCTAAAATACCTTGGATTATAGATTCGGGTGCATCTGATCATATGACTGGTCAATTTAAACTTTTTTCATCCTATTTTCCTTCCTTTGGTAGTAATAAGGTTCGTATTGCTGATGGTACTTTGTCACCAATTGCTGGAAAAGGCAACATATCCCTCTCAAATGACCTTTGTTTAACCTCTGTTTTACATGTTCCAAATCTATCTTGTAACCTTTTTTCAGTCAGTAAATTCACAAAAACAAATAATTGCATAGCTAAATTTTTTCCCTCTCATTGTGAATTCCAGGATTTGGGTTCGGGGAGAATGATTGGCAGTGCTAGAGAGGTCGCTGGGCTGTAGTACTTTGAAGATGCTGCTATTCGAGAGGAACAAGTTCAAGTGGTCAATAAAGTTCCCTCTATGTCGGATGAAATAATGTTATGGCATAGGCGCTTAGGACATCATAGTTTCCCTTATTTGCAAAAATTGTTTCCTGTTTTATTTAAGAATAAGAAACTAGTCCAGTTTCAATGTGAAGTTTGTGAGTTGGCTAAACACCAACGGTCTGTTTTTCGTAGTCGTCCTTATAAAAATTCTTGTCATTTCTCTCTAATTCATAGTGACATTTGGGGTCCATCTCGTGTGCAAAATTTGTCTAATACTCACTGGTTTATTCCTTTTATTGATGATCATTCACGGTTGTGTTGGGTTTATCTCATGAAAGAAAAGTCAGAAGCATACCAAATATTTAAACAATTTCATTCTATGGTTCAAACCCAGTTTAACACAAAAATTCAAATGATCCGTACTGATAATGACACAGAGTATTTGTCCGATATTTTAGGATCTTTTTTCAATGATCAGGGTATTATCCATCACTCATCTTGCACCAATACCCCTCAACAAAATGGCATTGCTGAACTAAAAAATCGTTACCTCTTAGAAGTTGCTCGTACTCTCATGTTTACAAATACCTTACCAAAACGGTTTTGGGGTGAAGCTATCCTCACTACTTCTTTTCTCATAAATAGAATGCCTTTCCGAATTTTTAGTTTCAAAACACCTATTCAAGTGTTTACTCAAGCTTACCCTCATTCCTGACTTATATCTAATATTCCTCTAAAAGTTTTTGGTTGTGTCGCGTTTGTTCATATCCATTCTCAGAACAATAACAAGTTTTATCCTAGAGCTGTTAAAACCGTGTTTCTTGGTTATTCTCCCACTCAAAAAGGGTACAAGTGCTATGACCCTCTCACCAAACGAATGTATGTCAGCTATGATGTCACCTTTTTTGAAGATCAATCCTTTTACTCCAAAAATTCACTTCAGGGGGAGCATATAGATGAAGATCATTTTTGGGAAATCACTTCTAGTCCTGTCCTACCTATCCAGCTCTTAGAACCAGTAGGGTCTATCAATCCTTTCCACCCACCCATGCCATTAACAAATGTTGTACTGGAGAGGGAAGAAGTACATCAAAAAGCAGGTCCTGAAGTGTGTGTTTACTCTAGAAGACAGCAACATTTGAAGAGCATGGTACAACCACCAAACTCTAGCACTGATTTGAATCCAAACCTGAACCCAGATTCTATACCATGCTCTACCGAGGCCACAAATCCATCACAACCAAGTCCAGTTTAGATTCCAAGACCACCACAATCAAGTTCAAAGAAGGAATTACCAATAGCCCAAAGAAAAAGGGTTCGTTCATGCACACTTCACCCCATAGACAGATTTGTCTCCTATCATGCTTTGTCTCAGCCCTGCAAAGCTTTCTTGTCAAATTTATCTAGTGTTACAGCCCCAAAGAATATTAATGAAGCTATGAAAGATCCAGTCTAGAGAGATGCTGTCCTTGAAGAAATGAAGGCACTAGAGAAGAATAAAACTTGGGAGGTTACATCACTACCCAATGGAGTTGTACCCGTGGGATGCAAATGGGTATTCACGATCAAACATAAAGCTGGTGGATTGTGGACAGATTTAAAGCAAGACTGGTGGCTAAAGGGTATACTCAAACGTACGACATCGATTATCAAGAAACTTTCGCACCGGTGGCAAAAATGAACACTGTGATAGTACTTTTATCATTGGCTGCTATAAAGGACTGGTCTCTACATCAAATGGATGTAATGAATGCATTTTTAAATGGAGAACTTGAGGAGGAGGTGTATATGCAACTACCACCTGGTTTTGAAGAACCACAAGGGAAGAATAAAGTTTGCAGGCTGCTTAAATTACTCTATGGTTTAAAGCAATCACCATGAGCTTGGTTTGATTGTTTCTCTAAAACTATTCGGGGGGCAGGATACTCTCAAGGGCGAGCTGACCACACAATGTTTTATCGGCACTCGGATGAAGAGGGAGTTACTATCTTGATAGTGTATGTGGAAGACATCATTATTACAGGTAATGATAATGCAGAAATTAGGAGGTTGAAGGGGGTGTTGGCTGCTGATTTTGAAATAAAGGACCTTGGAAAACTAAAATACTTTCTAGGGATGGAAGTAGCAAGGTCAAAGGAAAGGATAGTTGTTTCACAACGAAAATACACTCTGGATTTGAAGTATGCATGTTGGGAAGCAAACCAACAGCAGTTCCGATTGATCCAAACCACAAGATTGGAGTGTTCGAGGGAGGAAAAGATGTTGATCGAGATATCTATCAAAGGCTAGTAGGCAAGCTAATTTATTTATCACATACTCGACCAGATTCTTCTTTTTCTGTAAGTGTGGTAAGTCAGTTTATGCATGCATCAAAGGAGGAACATCTTGAGGCAGTTTATCGAATCCTAAAGTATTTGAAGAATAGTCCTGGTCGAGGTCTCTTGTTCAAGAAAGGTGGAAAGTTGACAGTAGAGGCTTATACAGACACTGATTGGGCTGGCTCTGTGATTGATAGAAGGTCTACATTTGGGTGGTGTACTTTTGTAGGGGGCAATCTAGTTACATGGAGGAGCAAAAAGCAATCGGTTGTAGCACGAAGTAGTGCAGAAGCTGAATACAGAGCAGTTGCACAAGGGATGTGTGAGTTACTATGGCTCAGAAGATTGTTAGATGAATTGAAAGTAATCCCAGTGACTCCTTTGAAGTTGTATTGTGATAGCAAATCTGCAATTAACATTGCCGATAATCCAGTGCAGCATGATAGGACCAAGCATATTGAAATCGATCGACACTTTATTAAAGAGAAGTTAGAAGAAGGAATTATATGTATGTTGTACGTTCCCACAAAAGAACAAGTGGGTGATGTGTTTACAAAAGGACTTGCTAAGACCACATTCGAATCTCTTCCTGAAAAGCTGGGATTGTGCGATATCTACAAACCAAAACCAGCTTGATGGGGAGTGTTGAAAGATTCGAATTCAAATAAACAGTTTCGGTTGTTAGCTAAAGTCAGGGATAAGATTAGTTTAAATTTAAATATTTTTGTATTTAAACGTTCCTCTATTTTAGGAATTCTCTAGCTCCTATTTTTGTGTAAATATCTGGGGGTCTGTTATGTTTCTATGACTATATATACTATGTATCGTATCAGCTGTAAATATCAGAATTCAATAAAGAGAATTCCTTTATCTCTCTCTGCGTTTATAAAGCTTTTGAAAATTTTTGAATGTTTAAAGGGGGATAAGTGAACGGGAATATTTAGAGGCCAATGATTAAGAAATGATGGTCAGCACTCTCTTTTCCCCTCTCCTTCTTACATAATGAAGTTTGTTATTATTTGCCTAATTATTGACACATTGTTGTTGAGATCCAGCAAGGCATTTCAGAATATTGAAGAAAGTGTTTATTGTGTTGTTTAAGGCAATTTTTAACTTATAACAATATTTTGCAGTCCTATTAAGTAACTTGTTATTGGAATCTTTATGTTTTCTTATGCGCAAGATACAAAATATATGTTCATTGCTCCATCTCCACAATTTGGAAAAATGAGAAACAAGAGCGGAAACAAGTTTTTGAAAAGTTTCCAATTGAGCAAAATAATTTCAAGCCAACTTCACGTAGCTCTATGTAATTCCATATTTGGATAAAATGGTCTTCACTCTAATCTAAAACATGAATCTTTTTAAAAGGCTAGAAATAGGCTTGTTGATATCTCAAGTAAGTAAAATGATATCCATTGAGTGGTTTGCTTTCTATTTGATCTACTTTATTTTATTGGTTTGTGGTAGTGTAATGTTCTGTAGTGTAAGACACTGAAAGATCGGAAATATATCCTTTTTAGGGTATCTGTTACAATTTTGGAGGCAGTGCTTTTGAGTTAGCCTGAAATGGTCTCCTCAGACAATGGATTTCAGAGTTTGATGGCACTATTAAATTATAGTCCTCTTTCTTTAGTTTTGTTTGAGTAATATGTATCCTCCCCAGTACTTGAATCTTGCAATTCCTCTGTGGTTGTAAGCAAGTTTATAGCTGGTGGTGACTCTTCAGTGTAATCCTCATCATCTTTTTATCTCTCGATTTATCCTTCCCCTTTTGTATTTTTCTTTTATTCTTTTGGGGATTGGGGGTGGACAGTAGTGTACAATTAGGTCTTTGGTTTTGCTTGTATGGAAAGAAAAAAAAGTATTAGGTCTTGGTTTGTAGGAACTGCATCATGTCATCATCTTTTAGGAAAAAATACGTTGCTAGTGTTACTGCTATGTGCTTCTTGTCTGCCATTGCTAGTTGCTAGCTTTCCTAGAACCTGAGTTGTGCTCTTAAGGGAATTTCTCTTTCCAAAATCTTATTCTAACTGCTGGATTTCTTCTTGATAACTATATACATTTGTTTTTTTTTTAAAAAGACCATCAAAATTTATTCATTTTTTTGTATTTGTAATTGATATAGTTCGTATAATTGCTCATGCATACTCTGGATTGTTTTTATGCTTGCTTTAAATGTTGGAATAGTTGAATACAAATGAAACTTTGAAATTTCATGACATATTCTGTTGAGGTAGAACTGATATTTGGAATGGATTTAGCTGATGCAACTTCCTGGAGATTGCTGTCATCTCCACACTGTTTATGGTTAACCGGAAGAGTTTGTATATGGTTGGCGATTCTCAATCTATTTAGCTTTTACAGGGTCTTCATGGATTGGGGGGAAGAATGGGGACTAGAATTATTGATCCTCAACCTCTGATATTTGATCATGCGGCTCAATTCTTCACTGTCAGTGATCCTCTGTTAGCTGAGCTGGTTGATGGCTGGTCCAGGAATGGTCTGGTTCGAGAGTGGCAGGGCACAATAGGAGTGCTTGAAGTGGGTGGTCGTTTTGTTCCGCTTCCTTCTTCCCCTCCAAGATACATTGGTGTTAATGGGATGCGCCCACTTGCAGATTCAATACTATCTCAAGTGAGTTAATTTTATTTCTTTATATATTTTTTGTGGTTCGTACTATGCTACTATCTGTTTTTATTATTCTTTATCAATGGTTATGATATTGCTTATCATAATCATACTGTCATTGTTATTTATAATAATAAAAATAATAATACTGTGATAATCTAGACAAAAATTATTAAACTATGCCAATGTAATCACATGTTTAGGGCTGGTGATTATAATTTGTAATCTGTAAACCTGCACAAGTAATTATGCGGGCATGATGGATCACCTAGTAACAAACTGTAGCTTTGGATGTTTAGAATGCGTTGGAAATGAACATAGAGTGGGTTAATTCTTATGGTTGAGTAGGGTGAATTATAAAATATCCTATACGGTCAAACAGCAAACCTCACATGTAATGATGTGAATGAGCAGTCATAAACCATAGTACCAATCGTAAATGTTGACGTACTGACTGTGCCTAATTAATGTAACCTCTCTCTCTCTCTCTCTCTCTCTCTCCATTCTTTATAAATTTTTGTTACTTGTTCAGCGTATTGTCAAAGTCATGTTGGTTCAGTAATGCAAAAGCTATTCCTTGAACTTTAGGGAAGGGGGATAATCGAGAACCTCAAAATCTCCTAGCCAGACTTGGGACTAAATCTGGTTAACTCCTTAGTGAGGAAGAGGTGAGGGTGGGGGTCTCCCCATCAGTTTTCTCTAGGAAACACAACAGAGGTTTGAGGGAGTCAAAAAGACTTCAAACGTCATTAAATCACGAGATAAGGGGAGGAGTGCTGCCTCGTCTCTAACTTGTAGGGCTACAAGCAAACTGAACTGTTCGCGAACATGTTTGGTTCAGTTCATGTTTGGTTTGATAAGGTTCAGTTCAACTTAGTTATCGAGTCGAGTTCGCGTAAGGTTTCGAGTTTGATTGATCGATATAATATGTTCGTGAACAACCTGGTTCGGTTCGTCAAAATTTGCGAACAGTTGAGAGGTTCACAAATTGTTCGTGAACAGTTCGAGTTTGATTGATTTTTAACATGCTTATTTTTTATTTTATTTAAAAAAAATCTCTGTTGATTTTAAATGAGTTAGGTATTATGTATTCAGTTTCAAAGTTTTATTATCATTAATTGTTAAATTTGTATTAACTTTTGTTTATCACTTCTTAAATATCATTTATTTATTTACAAGTGATTATGATAAATATCAGTATTAATAAATAAAATGTACAGTTCCCCACACCCAATTTAATATATTTATTATGAAAATAATTTATTATTTTGAGCTTAAGCAAAACTGTTAAATTTATAATTTTAAATTGTATTTTAACTATAAAAAATAATAGTGTTGGACAATTACGTAATAATTTAATTATGATAATATATCATTTTGCGTCTTATATAAAGTTATAATAGTAATTGTAATTCAGATGCATACAATGAATGATACACTGTGACATTCAATCAAGGATACAGTTACTTACCTGAGTTACTAAAATCGTCAAATCGAGATTGAGATTACCAGATTAGAAATGTCAGTGTACCGATACTTTGACTAATAGTCATTTTCTAAATAAAAAAATAACATAAACCATCACATAACCATCGTGCCTATCACCGTGTAAATATTGTGTTTCGATATTTTTAAAATTTAAAGCGTGTAGAGTGATTATTTTTTATATATTTATTTATTGAGTGAATTTTAAATATTGTGATATTTTGTTTTAATAAGATTTGTACTTTTTTATGTTCTTGAATGTGCTCTATTTGTGATTTAAATATGTTCATGATCATGTTCATGATTACTAAGTATGTTCGTGAACAAGTTTGTGATTCAAATGTGTTCGCAAACATGTGCATGTTCGCGAACTTGATCAACTTCGAATAACTTCATGAGAGAACATGATTGAGTTCGTTCGCAAACTCGACCATGTTCACGAACTGTTCGTCTGTTCGTCAACTCCTAACGAACTGAACTCGTACAGTGTTCTGTTTCGATTTTGTTATACAAACATGTTCGAGTTCGGTTCGTGTTTGTCAAAATTCGGTTCGGTTGCAGCCCTATCTTTGAGTGTCTTAATGAAGATAGTATAGTGTAATGTTCATGGTTTAACCGATAGGTTGAAGTAGGATGCATTGAAGGTGGTGTATTCTTTATACATTTGTCTAAGTTTGAGGTTGTTTACAAAGCATTGATTAAGAGTATTTGGGAGTCTATGCGATTATATTCATTGTGTAGGAAATCGGGGAATCATTACTATTTGGGATGAGTGCATCTAAATGAGAGGTCCTCTAGAGTTCTTACAGTTTGTTAGTATTTAATGTCTGTGGGTAGGGAAAATGTTGGTTCGTCTGTGTATAGGCCTCTCCCATTTCGATGTGTTTTAATTTTCCGAACAGGAGAGGAAAATTTCTCATATTTGACTTTGAAAAGTCAAATTTAGTCTTATATTTCGAAACAGACGGAGTCATGAAGTAGTGAGTACATCATAGAAGTTCAAAATTAATGTTATCTATTTAACTTTTGAAAACAATAAAAGTTTTAATTAGTAGTGGTTTTTAGATAGTTTATACTTTTTATAATTCTTGTCTAAAATTAATTAAATTTATATTAGTTTTGAGTTTGAAAATATGTTGAATTGATTTCATATAGTCAAAATTAATCCTATAATTTGAAACGGAGAGAGTTGCAAGTATTTTATTTTAAAGGTTTTTCTTGAGGAAAGGGAGGGAGGGAGGAGGGAGGGAGGGAGGGGGGTGGGGGAGAGAATCACATCCAGTTCAAAGATTTTTGATTATTTTATTATAGTGTGGGCTGAGAGACGTGTAGTCGTTTCCTTTTTATCAATGAGTGAGAAAAAGGCGTTTGTCAGTCCTGTTCAAGCGATTCTTCGTCACAATAAATCAAATCATTTGCATATTACCCTAGAGTTGAACCGTAGTAGGTAAAGCTGGACTCCTTTTCTATTAAAAAACATTTAGTTTTAGCGCTGCTATCATATTTTAAAGGACTTGTACAACAATGGTGGGAGGTATGTTATATAAAAGGCTGGGGTGGTTTTGTTGTAAAGGATAAACTTAAGGTGTAGAGTAAGGAGGGTTTTGGAGATATCAAACGACATAAGGGCAACATATTGGGGGTGGCGGGGGGATGGCTAGGTTGGAAGAAAATGGCCCAAGGAGTGTCTGTGTATGGTGAGCTCTCAGGTGAAACCTCCTTCGGACCATGAAAAACTCAAGAATAATATGATCAGAGTGGCCGAAGAGAGGGAGGCGTACAATCATAGAATTGCTTAGGAAAGGGTAAATCTACCAAGGAGAAGGCAACCCAACGAACAAGATATTGAAGTCATGACTATCCTCCTTATCAGAGATGATTAATATAATTTCTTATTTGTATTTGTACCTTGTGTACTTTGAAATTATTTGATCTAATAAATTCATGGTTTTGCTAGAAAATACAAGTTTTAAATTTAATGCTACAGTTGAATACAAACATAAAACTACTATAGTTGATGATCAGAAAAAAGAAGATGGTTGTTTCAGTTGGAACCTATTATTTATTTGAATGTCAGATAATTCCTATCTTTTCCAATAAGTCTAGCTTCAGTCTCAACAAAGAGAGTGGTAAACTACTTCAGCAACTATCCACCCTGCTGTTCCTTCTGATGCAGAGTTTTGATTTAACTTACTGAAATTAGCTTACATGACTAAATTTATAGCTTATGTATATGCATCTCAATTTTCCTTGTTCCTACTTCTAGCTTCCCAACTATGATGATGTTCTTCCTATTTTAGCTGAATACATGTTGGACACTTGGTGCAGACTCATATGGTTGATGTGGTGCGACCTTGTTGGATAAGTAAACTTGAGCCATTTAATGGAATGTGGCACTTAAGTGAGAATGGAAAACCTCGTGGGCAGTTTGACGCTATTGTTGTTGCTCATAATGGTGAATATTTGCTCCCAACTTTGTTTATTGCTCAAGTTTTTCTGTATGCAGTGTCTTCTCGTATCTCTAAAACCTTAATTATATGCTCTTCCAAAACTTACAAGTGTAACTGGCTTTTTTTCTTATTCCTCTCAGTGCAGTATTAGAATATTTACCATCTTCTAGAGACATCATGCTATGTATTAGAGAGAGAAACGATGCTGGGTTGTACATTTTCCTGTCAAGGTGTTTAAAACTTTTTCTCTAATAAATTTTTTCCAGTAATGTGCTCAACTCCCCTTCAGTTCTGAAATAAATTTGAATTGCCCTGTTAGGATTGGCTTGTAAAATCTAGAAAAGGATGTTTAGTTTACCAAACTATGTTGTGTGCATCTTTTAATTGTTAATACAGTTGTTACAATCAAATTCAGTGGAATTTATCCAATCACATGCTTCCAAGCAACTGAATAATCATTTGGAATTTAACTCCACAACCTTTCAATCATACATTATAACTACGCTCAAAAGTTATTTCTAACCACCACAACTATAATCCATCCATTATTCACCACCCCCACTACCATAAACATTCAACATCCACCATCATCATCAAATTTTCAACCTGATGAATACCTCTTGCATCCCTCTTTACCCAGCCTGCTCAACTTATCAATCGTGAACATCATGCCATTAGTCACTGATCAGATAAAAAAGGTAACTAGGGGATGCATTAGATTACCAAATTCCATTTCAAGAGAAACATTTCTTAGTGTTAATAAAAAACAACAGGCACAAAAAATGCCTCTAACCTATCCTTTCCAATGTTATGGTTCCTGAAATGTCCTGCAAAAACTTGGCTTCCAAAAGGACCGAGACTTCTTCTCTTCCGACCAGACACTCATCTGCAACTGAAGCAGGGCAAACAGATCCAGACACCGGATATACAGAAAAGGTTGAAGCAACTGGCCAAAGAGAAAGATGCTCCTCACACCATTCCTAACCCCAAATGATGCATGTTTGGAAATAAAATAAAATAATAATCATACTTGTTCAATATTGAAAAGAAGCCTTTGCAGTCCTCCATCCCTGACAATCTATGGCAACAACAACCGGTTGCCAAAGGCAGATCACTTCACTAGAAGATCTCCACATACATTTGCCTCTTAAAGGTTTGCTAAGTGCGTAAACTTGTTGATCCGTTCAAAAAAGTTGTGTTGTTGAGATTATTATAGTGGAGTTGATTGTAGGTCATCAAGGACCAAACCTCATTTGATATTGCGTTGTTTGTTTTTCCTTATTAGTTGTTTGGTCTGCATAAAACTCAATTCCCAATAAGTGGTATTAGAGCTAGGGTTAGTAGATCCGTGGTAGTGGGAATTAATCTATGCATTAGGTTAATAAATTTTGTTATGTTGGACTTTCTATTGTTGAAGGGAAGACAAATTTCACACTGTAGCAAAGTAGCATTCAAGGACGTTTGCCTCACAGTTGAACAACAATTTTTTTCCATCTACTAGTTGATGCTTAGAATCTGTCTCAATGCCCTTCAATAGAGTTCCTTGTATAATTCATGTAAAGTTCTTCCTATTCTTTGTGCATGCTTCGCACATATATCACTATCGTAATTGGCCATCAAAGCCGAGTAACGACTGAATGGTTTGTGCTACATAAAATCATACAAGAGGAGCTACAAGTTCATTTCCAAAATTGCAGGGTTATTGTTTGCAATTCTGGTAATTATATTGTTTGTAATTTTAGGAAACAGTAGGGTACTTAATGTAAATTAACCTTTTTGTTATCAAATTATAAATCGTGCTATAAGTTGAAGCTATTCAGTTCATTGGAATAATTGCATTAGTCCTCCAATACATTTCTTTTCTTCCTTAAACTCATCCTGTTTGTAGCTGATTTCGCAGTTCTAGATTATTTTTATGAGTTCGGATTACTTGGATTTGGTTGGCCATCATTTCCCTAGTTTGGACTGGTTCAAAATGGACAAGATGATATGGCAATTTGCAATAGCGAGTTTCCAGTTTCCAAATACTCGTATCACTAGATATAGCGAATTGATATTTTCTCAAGTAAAAATGTTTGTGGAAGTTCCACAAGGAACTCGTATGAATAATAAGTGGGTTCCACCATCCACCCTCGTATGAGAGAGGAACTTGTAGAACTAACATTTTCACTTGTGGAAATATCAATTCCCTAAATATAAATTAAAAAATTACATACATAGAGTGATAAAAAGATGGACACCTAATACAATGAGTTCCTGTTTCATTATCAATAAAAAAAACCATATTTATCTTAAGTACCAGATAAAATTCTAGATTTCACATTATATGATGCTTAAACCTAAAATGACAAACCGGTTCTGTATTGATTCTATTTATGTACAGTTCACAATTTAACGTCCTATCGTGTTTGTGTGAGAGAGTTATTGGAATATGTTTTATATTAGGTCAGGCTTTAGATTGATTAGTTTATTGTTTCTTAGTGCACGCCCAATTAGAATCTATGTAAGGTTGAGCAAGCCTGTACGACGTTTGGGTTGAACCTGACTGGCTAGGTGAAAACTCTTTCCTATGAAAGAAAATTCAGAACATTCTTAGGTCAATAAGATAAAAAAAATGAAGCAAATTAGGCATAAGAAACTCCTGCTAGAAACTTGCTTAAATCTTATATATGAGATGATTTACATAAAAAGTCAACTTTTTGATTGTGGAAGATTTCCACCCCAAATGTTATATTACCCAATTACACAGTACCAAAATTTGTTACTTGAAGGGCTACGCTAAAAAATAACACATTTGTAGGATAATAGACCTAACTGTATTTGCTTGCTTCTAGTTGGTCTTGATTGATCTTGGTCATGCATTGGTTCATAAGTTTATTGTAATTGAACTAGTTTTTGTTATGCAGTTGTAAATTTATATCTTCCTCTTTGTTTTTCATACGATTGTGCTTTCTTATACTCCCGTGTCTGGTTGTACATGCATTGCGGGCACATTACTTCTGTCATTCTTGAATTGAGTTAAATTTTGTACATGATGATTCTTTTCTTCTTTGTTAAATGTTGTACTAAAAGAATTTGTAACTGTGTAAATCCAGTAGGAAAATGTGCAAATCGATTACTTGCTTCATCAGGCTTGCCACTTGTTGCAAGACAAATGAAGGTACAAACAAATCTGGTAGTCCAGTGCCTGTTGTAGGTTTAGTATCCATTGACCATAGATAATTATTGTTCTGTGTACTTTTATACTTCAATAATTTTTACTCCTTTTCTTTATATACCTTCGAGTTTCAAAATTCACTTCTAATTTTTCAGAGGTTGGAACTGAGTTCTATATGGGCTCTTCTCGCAGCATTTGAGGATCCTCTTCCATTGCCAGCCAATGCTGCTGGATCTCCTTTTGAAGGGGCTTTCGTAAATGGAATTAATTCTGTCTCGTGGATGGCAGACAATACAAAAAAACTATTAGATTGCAAGGGCAGTGGGCCTCATTGCTGGACATTTTTAAGCACAGCAGCTTTTGGAAAGCGAAACAAAGTTCCACAGGTGACTTTTAGCTTAAATGGTTAATGTAACTGAGTCCAAATATGTAGGTCTTATATTAACGTAAATCCTCTATTTGAAGAAGTGTGATCACTTGCAGACGAGTAATCTAAATTAATATGATTTCTAATTTGAACATGTTGGTGAGCCATGGAAATTATGGCTTCCTGGTTTTATGTTTGTAGACCTCGTGGGCAGATCAGATCAGTTCAGCTAAAGGGTCTTACTAGAGGATTTTCTGTTTTGGGGATGTCTTTTGAAGGCTTCAATAGCCACTTTAGTTGTTGGAGGACATCTTATCTTCTTTAGTTGTATTCAGTCTTCTTTCTAATAAAACAACTTTCCTCTTAAAAATATAAAAATTTGGGAGTTTGAGGTGAGCAGAGTGGCCTGCCACTGACCTCGTCACAAACAGACTGCAGGTGGAGTACCCCAGAAATTTTCTTGATGAGCAATAGTCTTAAAGAAGCTCTGTTAAAAAGGCTTACTTTAATTTAGTGAGATTTTTAATTTCATGTTGTTGATTATTTAATGGTGGTTTATCAGGAAAATATTCCATCTGCCACTGCGGAGAGAGTGAAGAAGCCATGCTTGAGGGTGTTGAAGCTGCACTAGGACTATCAAAAAGCTCACTCCAGAGACCCTTTTATACCCGTGTACAACTATGGTATGAAATGACATCCAGATATATTTATTGTGATTACTTGGTTTAGAAAATCATCTTTTTTTGTTGGTATTTTTTGTGCATGCTTGATTAAATCCTGATCTCATGGGCTATCAATCATTAATAGGCATCATTATTCTTTAGCTTTGCTTACTGCTAAAGGCTACAAAATGCCCTAAAGCATATAATTTTTTTTTTCAAGTCCTCCTATAGTTATCTTCTTCAAAGTCCAAACCATCTGATACAAAACAACAAGAATTACAGAAAAAGAAGACCTATCCTCTCAAGGAATCAGTTGGAGCACAGAAGTCAAAGACTTTCTCTAAAAATTCAGTATAATTCAACTTTTATTAAAATAGTGATAAATACAATTATTATACAGGAATATGAAACCCTAATTCGTGCAAGACACACCCTAAATAAGGTAACCTAATTAAACTAAACAATTAAATATAATAATACCCAAGTACTCTTAAGACTCCTAACATACTTCAACTAAAGAAATCTATTTCAATTCTAGTTTCACTCACTTCAAATTACACTAGACACGGTATAATTCAGACTTTGGAATTCTTCCCAATGCATCCACATCATCATCAGAATCAGGATATAAGTTCAGTAAACATATAACAGAGTGATTTTAGAAATATGTAGAGTTTGGAGTTCGGTAAAAGATTAGTTGATTAGCAGTGTCAAGTGGTTGGGTTGATCTGGCTGATCTCAGACCAGAGTGCCAAATTCCCCAAGAGCTTCAGCTGAGCCTATCCAGTGTTAGTTATGTTTTGTCAGCACAGCTCATATATTAGCATGGGCTCCCTATTCCTTATCTTGGTGGTGGTCCTATATGGTCAGTAGGTCAGGATCAGTGCCATTATGATGGCTAGAGTAACCCATAGGATTTTTCATAATCATATCCTAAATTCAAAAGTAATCTCTCGATTTTGATGTGATGTAGGACAATATTTGGAGGAAAAATAATTGAAAAACAATGGAAAAATAACTCAGGTGAGGCTCCGCACCTTACCCCAAGGATCTTTTACTTGGGTGATGTTTCCCACACCTCTACCCCAAGAATTTCTCAACTACAGAAGAGAGGATACAACTCATAGCTATTCAATATATATATATATATATATATATATATATATATATATTAATTTATTTATTTTGATAAAAGAAGAAATTTTATTAACATAAAAGAAAGGATACAATAAATGGTGGACAAGAAATCCTCCTTCAGCAGACTAATAATTAAAAATAGAAAAATACTTAAATGGTGGATTACCTCAATATTTATATAAATTCAAAACCCTAATATTACTTGGAATAATAAAATAACTGAACGACTAATATACCCTTACTAGCATTATAATCCTAATTACTATTAAAAATCTTAAATTCCCGCTAATAAACAAATAAATTACATTAATTTCTTACATGAAACATAATAAAAACTCTAAATAATAAATATAAAAAATCTTTAACTTTCTCTTGACTTGTGGTCTCCATCATTCTTCCTTTGTTGGAGAAAACTCAACCTCGAGTTTTGTAACATGCCTGGATAAACCATGAACTCCTCGGAATGATGAGCTTAACTTGGACTGGATCAACTTCTCAAACCGTGCTCTCTTCAGCAACGAACAATTCAAAAGTAACTTCAAAGTTTTTCTCATTTGTTGTTCGCACAAAATATCTGGTTCAACTTTTAGATCTTTAGAAATTTCCATGCGTAACATGAGTAACAGATATAGAGATAGAATGGGACTAAAAAAATAGAAAGCAAGAAAAGACAATTCAAAATAAAAAAGAAATGTAAAATTATAAACTACAATAATTTAAGAAAGTAAAAAAAAACACAAAACATTAATTTATAATAAAAATAAATAAGAATATTTTAAAAATATTGAAGTAATATTTTTTTAAAAAAATAAAATAACAAATGTAATAATAAAAAAAAATCAACAAATGAATAATTAAATTACGTTAGTAGTAGTATCAAAAAGTACTAACGCCAATATACCAAAATCTATTGGGCACAACAAATTTCTCTCCATAGCACAAATCCCGCCTTTGCTTTCTACGCATCCCATCTCCATAGTTGTCAAAACAGTCCTCATCGGCCTCATAGTTCGCCGCCCTGGTTTAAGCTAATGGACCACTTCACCTTCTCTAATCCCAACCCCATCTCCTCTGCCACTGCTTGCAATATCCAAAAGAATGACTAGTGTGTTCCTCCGTCACTGCAAAATCGATTGTTTAGTTTTTTACATCAAAACCCTAAGTTTTTTCTGCAATATCTTTTGATATTTTGGGTTCAAATTTC
Organism: Panax quinquefolius; assembly: GCA_020205615.1. Taxonomy (NCBI): domain Eukaryota; kingdom Viridiplantae; phylum Streptophyta; class Magnoliopsida; order Apiales; family Araliaceae; genus Panax; species Panax quinquefolius. The sequence goes on along the minus strand of CM035172.1, from coordinate 87,992,047 downwards.
AGAATCCCAAGGTTTTCCCAAAAGTTTGTTATGGAAGGACTTAACAATCTTATGTTACACGGTAGATTGGGTTGATTTTGGGGTAAATATCCATTGAAATTGTTTGGATTGCGACACCATGGGTGGCTCAATTTGGGGAAATTTGGTGAAGTGAGGCAAATATATTGGGGCTTATTGTTTTTTAACTTTTTCTAAATTATTTTAATGATTATGATGCTAGATTAGACAACACTTCTAAGATCTGACAAGTTGTGTTGGTAGGATGGAGGATGGGAAGAAGATGATACATCGGAGGAAGATAGTGCAGATCCCGAAAGAAAGAATGGTTTTGTTTGTTAGATTTTATTGTGTAATTACTATATTACCCTCAATGTAGCACATGCGACAAGCACACATTATATTTCCGTTAACAGTCAACGACGTCTATGTATTTTTTAATGGGAAAGTAAATAGGGTCTCTTTTTTAGCACTTGTGTATATTTGAGGGTGAGTTATGCAAATAAAAAAGTTTAGGAAGGGGTTTGTAAAAAAGGCATAAATAGGAGGGTTAGTTTTGCATTTCAGTCCATCACAAGTGTCTAAGCCTCAAAATTGTGAACATCCTCTTTCTCTTTCCCTGCTCAAATATGTGTCAGCATGTCAATAAGGCCATCTTTTGTTGGAGAGATGGCATCCTTTATAGAAGAACATACAGAAGCAATTTCATTTACAGCCTGTCGGATGTTCTTTTGCTTTAGCTTGTTGATGTCTTTGCCAACTTTTCTTTACTCATCTTGATACTGATTTCCAATTTCCAAAGTTTGTCTTGTGCATCAATCATTTCCCATCCAAATTCTTTATGCTTTGGTTTCAAATGACTATAGCCACATAGATAAATAAGATGGCGGATTTGTTCACTTTCATTATCAAGAAACCAAATATACTCCTTATTTCTGCAATCAATTCTTCAGTGGCTCGAGACATTGGGACACAGGGTTGAAAAAATAAAATAAAACTTTTGTAATTTTTTTCTGGGTAACTTAAGGACCTAACAAAAATGAAAATAGAAAACAGTGTCTAAAGTATGAATGTAGAAAGTGTAGGGGCTGATTTTAAAGGATGCAAGGGTATAACTGAAAGTCTATAAACTATGGGCTAAAACTTAAATGTTAAGAGGAAACTATGGCGCAAGCTGTGATTTGCCATCATATTAGCCCTATAGCAGAGACATTACCTCTTTTCTTTACAACCAAATCAATAGCGGTTACACCTCTTCCTTCTCCCTTCAGTCTGGTTGGCGGAATCGGCAGCCTCATTAACGTATTTTTTTCTCCTTAAAATATGAATCTAGGCTGCTGCTATTGGTTGTGCAATGCCTGTTTCTGTGCTGGGAGTTGATGAGTGGAGGCTGAATCTAAGTTGAAAAACTCTGCTGCTGTTCTTTGTTTCTTATGAACAATAACACGTGACGAACAGTAACCGCAAAGTGAACAGTTACTCCGACGATGAACAGTACCTCCGTGAACAATAATCACTTTTTTTTACACCCTAAAACTAAAGATCTCCCACAAAATTAAGAAATTAATGGAGAAACCTTAAGTTCTTATACTACTTGATGTAGGACAATATTTGGAGGAAAAATAATTGAATAATAATGATGTTCTGCACACCACTACCTGAAGGATTTCTTAACTGTAGAAGAGGAAAAAACTCGTAACTATTCAATAATCAATAATATATCCTGTAGTGTAATTAATTTGTACGGATTACATCAATATTTATATAAACTCAAAACCGTAATATTATTTGGAGAATAATAAAATAACTAAACTACTAATATTCCCCTAGTAACATTAAAATCCTAATCACTATTAAGAGTCCTAAATCCCCACTAGTATATAAATTACATCAATTACTCTTGCATTAAACATAATAAAAACTCTAAATAATGTATATAAAAAATCTTTAATGTCCTCTTTACTTGTGGTCCCCATCATGATCCATGCAAACGTGTCTTTAGATTACTGTACTTCGTGTCAATATTGTTTTCTTTTCACAAGCAATACTTTTACATTAGCAACACATTATACATACAAACTCACAAACTCTCACGCATTCACATGGGATAGGTTAGGACACCTTTTATACTTAATGTGGGGTCTTTCTTCAATCCCCTCATAGTTACTTAATGTTCAAATTTGAACCAAACTCAAAATAGGATCATCGTCATAATAATGCTTCTATACGTATTAATGCTGGAGAAACAAATTGAGCACGTCTTACCAACCATTTTAACTTACAAATGGCATATTATACATATTGCAAATAAACTAGGGGTGTTGAATACCAGAGTAAGGTATCAGATACTAAAAGAAAAGAAATTTATGAGTTGAAACTTGCTTTTCTATTATTTATTTTCCCCAGAGGTGAAATGTATGTTTTTATTTGATATAATCTCTTCGGAGATTAATTTCACGATTCCTAAACATGCAGGGGTGCAGCTCTTCCCACCAATACTCCTGGTATACCCTGCATCTTTGATTCCCAAGGAAGGGCTGGTATATGTGGTGATTGGCTACTTGGTTCAAGTTTAGAGACTGCAGCCTTAAGTGGCATAGCTCTTGCTAATCAGGCTAGTCCCTTAATCCCTTCTTATCTGCTTTCATGAATGAATGTGCTGATTTGTCTGTTTAATTGTGCTTTATATAATTTGAGTAACATTTGAGTTTGACATATATATATTGCATCCCCAGCTATATAACTAAGTTGAGTTAGATCTGCTGATCCACTGTTGTGATCATTTGATCCTTATTAACTTGAGCATTCTAGTAGATGAAGTTTCGAAATACTCGTCCCCCCCACATTTTTTTGTGATAAAGGAAGAAATTTTGTTAATGAAAAAGAAAGATACAATTATCCGGGGATAAAAAGTCGACCCTCACCAAACTAACGAAAAACATGATGACGCAAGTACTTAAAAACGTGCAGGCCTACAATCTCTATGCAAATTAGTGAGGAAGGTACCTTAAAGGGTGCCCCGTGACGCCCTCAAATTTGGTCTATATTCAAACCTGGATTTGGTGCATCACTAGTGCTTTTCATTCTTTACATACATCATTATATCATTAAATATAACAACATATTTCTTAAATTCCCAGATTCTAGTACCTAAAAATCTTCTTACATACAAATAATGATAATTACATTATTCGTTACTTCGTTACACATGTGACTTTTATTCGCCACAACAGATACATAACAGTTTATTAAACTACTTTACATTTTAATTAACTATTCTACATTACAAATCTTGGCTTGATCTTCACGCTCATTCATATAATAATACCGATAAACTTGATCTTCACAGGATCCTTTAGTTCATTCTACCGTCGTTCGCTGAAAATGTTTTTATTTTAAGCAAGTGTGAGCATTCAATTGCTTAGCAAGTTCTAGCAGTTTTATAACAACAAAATCAAGAATCAAATATTCTTTATATATAAACTTCAATAACTGAACAATAGTTATGAACCAACATGAATAATAGGAATAAATTCTGATTCCTATCATTTTAAAACATCAATACATTCTCTTTGATATTACCTCAATTCTTATACTCTCTTCTTTACATTCTGTCTAGCTAAAATCATTAACATAAACTTAACATTATCAGTTCATGAATAAACAGAACTCTTTCACATTTGAACAGTTCTAACACAGAACAGTTCATCTTTCGAAAGCACATAGGTGCATAGAATAGGCATATAGCCTCATACATCATAAACATCTTGTACAAATATAACACATTTGCACATAGATCAAACTTACTCATTTACAACATCTGAGCAAGCTTAAAGAAACTAGCATTCATTTCAAATATGAATGAAGTTAAGAAACTTGCCTTTAGCGCTGCATACAATTACAGTTTACGTTGTATAGCTCTTCGAAATTCCTATGTATCACATAAGGAATACCATATACCAATTAGTCATATACTTGACTTATACATTGGTTTACACTAACTTTAGTTCTTACGGTTAGCGTTTTATAACCTAAGTTCACGCAACCGAACTTTAAACTCTTCTTTCAACGTTACAACATACGAAGATGTCTTAAGTTTTACCATTGTCCTTTACGATAGATTTACATTACCTTTTCCTTCTTCATTTCTTAACTTATCCGAAGCATTACAACTGTAATGTTCGTTATGTCAATTATCATTCCTTATGGATTCTGACAAATAAATGTCATACCTTAAGATTATTCTTTATCGTCTAAGTCATACAATCTTTGGTATGCTAAGAGCAATCATTCAATGTTAATGATATGTGTTCATAGGTATTAAGCATTTTACATTACCTCCAATTCATCTCTTACGATGTCCGGTTCAGTTACTCGGAACATTCTTCAAGTTATTAACATTAACTTGGTTTCTCAACGTTTACACGTTATTCATTATTCAAGTTACTGTAACGCTCATGATACTTGCAACCATAACATTTTACAATGATTAACTTGCTACTGACTTGCTCGGTATCCTCTACTGAGAGTCTGGCTGCAGTGCATTCTCATTCCGAGACGTCACCAGCGAGAGACTCGGGGTTCTTCACGCATTACACGTCATTAATTACCTTACGTTCAAGTGTGTAAGCTAAGCACTTTTAGTTTACGCGTACACGAATCGCCTTCGTCGGTTTACGTGTTTTATGTTACATTGTTCATCTTTTAAACTTCCGTTCAACCTTTACTTAAGGCTTAAATCATTTATTTAAGTGTTACATTACGTGAACTTTACGTTCATAATCTTTCTATATATACTTTCCCCAAGTTAAAAGCTCCTCTCTGGGTTCTCCCTTGCACTTGCGCTGCGGCACCGGTTCCCCTTTGTTAAATTGGCGATGCAACGCCAGTTAACAAAATTAAGCTCCCAGGGAGGCGCTGCAGCGCCTCCTTTCAAGGCTTGGTCGGCGCTGCAACGCCAGGCCAAATTTTCGGTTTTTTTTCCAGCAATTTTTTTAATGTTGGAACACGTACGAATCGCTTACTTTGCAATTTTGTAACTTCTTCGTTATAACTCGGAACATACTCGTTTCACAGCCATTTTCTTACTTTCATTACATACATCGATTTCCCCGGACATAATATTTTTCTGAATCTATTAACGAGGCTTTCACTCGGTTCAAATTTCATCGTTCGTTCGTTTTACGTTATTAACGTTCTTCGCTCGTTCATCCTTAATTCGATCATCCGAACTCGGAATGCGTTCGTTCTTGAGTCCACAACTCACGTTTTCAATGTTTTCCAACATTCTTATGAAACCTTACTAATTAGGGTTCATTAACTTGCTTTCTAAATTTCGTTTGTCTTTTACGAAATTTCGCTATAACTTCGTTATAGGCTAATTTCAATCCGCTTCAAAGGAACATTTCTTTCAATTCTACATTTCTTAACCAAACATATATCAACAAATATATATATATATATATATATATGATGGTTTTAAACTTGTCCATCAACAACAAGCTCTAATTAGATGATTTTAAATTTGTCCACCAACAACATTCTTCGTTGTTCTTCGTTTTACATCAATATTTTGATTACGATTCTCTTGTTATGCATTAATTAACGTTAAAAGTTCGTTAATTCTTCTTCATTCCATTGAATCATTCATTAGATTCAATTGAATCATTCATTAATAAAGCAAATCAAAATTTCATATGAAAAGCATTTTAAAAGAAATTGATGAACGAACTTCAAATTCTTTTTACTTGCATATTCTTATGGTTATACCATAATAATATCATTCTTTCTCATCTTTTACTTCTATGTTCTTAAGTTACATGATTTTTCATATGAATCCTAAAGAAAATAGATTAAAGGTTAGGTTTTAAATATCTTTCTTCATGTTCTTCCTTATTCTTCTTCCTCTTATCAAAGCTTGCATGATTAGCTAGCTTTTCTTCCTTATTCTCCTTCTTGAATTTTCGAAAATCCAAGCTTTCTCTCTTCCTCTCTCATTTTTTCTCTCTCTTCTCCATTTAATGTGTTGGTTGAAAAAAATAAATCAACTAACACATAAAATGACTTGGCTTATATAGAAAACCAAGAGTGAGGACACTTTGGTCATTATATAACTTTTCACCAGTTTATATTTTGGTCAGTTAACTTTCGGTCTTGTATAATCCAAACCTTTAGGTTTGCAAAACTTACAAAACACCCCCTAATTTCACTATTCACACCTCATTTCAAAATATCAACCAAGCTCTCCAAGAAGCTTGGTGACCAATTTGGGTGACCCACGACCCACGGGTTTGGTTCTTGGTTTGGGCTTAGCTTTAATTCAAATTGGGCCAAACTTTGGGCTTGAATTTAACATTCTGTAGGTCTTGATTTAATTATCATTGGGCCTCCTAGCATTTCCTATTGGGCTTCAAAAATCAAAGTTCATTAGCTAAATAGTCAATTTTGTCTTTCGTATTCATACCGTACAATTTTCGTATTATGCGCGTATTCTACTTTGTATAATTTATGTATTATACGTCACATTATTCTCTTACTATATTAGTATAATAATTCGTATTATACTAATATTCTTTTCTTTAATCTTCTTAAATTCATTACACAGTAGAAAAACTGCGTTTCTCGGATTCTAAATCTTTTTGGACATTCAGTCTTTCTTCGTCATTCTAACATTAGTGTTCTTCGAAAATTCGAAAAACTGAAACACTTTTTGATAAATAGCGTTTTCCCAAAACATAGTTAAACGATCGAAAAGTACATAACAATATTTTTTGTCGTTTTTATTTCGTCCGATTTCTGCATTTTTTTCGAGAAAAACTTTTATCGGCTAATATGACTCTTCATGACATATTACCGTCAAATTTTGAAACGGAATGTCATTTTGACATACCAATCTCTCTACTCGACCTAGGTTGAATTTTTTTTATTTCCGTCTTTAAAATTCTTACGCACTTATTCTAGCTCATAGCCAAAATCCTCCCGTTTTATAATCATCCTAGGTTATAGAACGACTAATAAACACATAACACACAATATTATTAATAAAAATTCATTTTATTAAATAATAATTCTTTAAACTTAACTTACAGGACAATTCGATTTTCCGGGGTGTCACACGCCCAGTAGAACCTCAAAGTGAAGCAAGAAAAATAATCATATCCCTCTACATCTTAAAAGATAAGTAACTCCTTTTAACAGTTTAGCCTTGCATTGATCCAAATTCCAAGTAAAAACACACTTTCATAAAATTTTGGCTTCCAAAGCCTTCAAAGCAAGCTAGCAACTTATCTTCTACTGAAGCATGACAAATATACTCCTCTTCTATTTGGATACTCCAAAGAGAGATTTGTGATTCCCAAGCAACATGACAATTTGGAAGTAAATGAAAATGTGTTTAATTAGTTTGTCTGCACATAAAACAAATGTCTGGAGAAAGGGCCTTATAGGGTATGAGATCAATCATTAGTATCTAATCTTTGTATAACTATAGACTACATGGTAATGTTGACCTTGTAGGGGCTTTTCAAATATACGAAGCCAATGGAAAGGGAGTAGGATCAACAAAGAGAGGAATAACTCTTACAATGAAAAACCTATTGAATCTAAAAAATAACTTATCTGAGGAGTATAAGTTGGACATAATCAAGCAAGATAAGTAGAGATGCCGTCTCATTGGAATCCAAATCTGTGAAGTTCCTAAAAAAATGAAAATCTCAAGAAAAAGTTTTCTATGAAACTGAAAATAGGAGTGTTCCCAAATAATAAGAGGAAAAATCATAATTACTAGGAATGAAATTTAATTTCGAACGTGTTTATTTCCCATATATGTGGGTTTGTTTTTTGTGTTACTTCATCTCTGTTCATTTCTATTCTTTTGTTTTAAATTATTGTTTTATTTTAATTTATTATATTCTTTATTTATTTATTTTTGTTTTAGCATTTTAGTTTTTTTTCTTGCCCTTCTTCTTTTACTCTTACATATGAGATTCATTTTCAGCATACCCCAACTAATTTAGGATATTATACGTCATTGAGTTAAGTTGAGTTGAGTTGAGTAATTGGTGTGAAATTTTAATAAAATTGAATCTTCAAATGCAGATTGCAGATTACTTCCGAAGTGGTGGATCATGTCCAGATGAGTTTGCTATTGGTTTGCAGAATGAATTTCAACCACTTGAAGGATATGATATTGGACAATTTCCAGGATTAGAATCCAAGGAACAAATATTTGTAGCTCAGGCTGTATAGCTTAGGAGTTTTATTTATTCCTGTGATGACAATTTTGTAGGTTTCTATAGGTAACTGCATCATTCCTAGTACGTAATTCGATATTACGTTTTATGTATAAATGGATGAACATAAGATGCTCCGCTTTGTAGTTTGTTATGCTGATTACTTGTTCTATTTTCTGGAATGATTAGGTGGTTGAAGAGGCTGTACGAGATATGGTTGTGACACTTGTTAGAACTTACAAAGGATGTTCCAGTTTTTTCATCCTAAATGAAGGAATTGCAATTGCGTGTTCTGTAGGGCTTGGAGAAGAGTTCAGAAGCATCAAGTTCGATGCAAGTTTGATAAAGGACAGCCAGCTTCTTCAGGAGTTATATGAACAGTCTCCCTAATCAAATCACTCCCTAATTTTTAAGGTTAGTACAGGAAGAGTTTCTGTAAATTATTGACTCTCATGCTCATTCCCATTTGTTAATCACCATTTGACATATTTTTTTGGTTGTGAGAAATAAATAAATTTGAGGAAAAGTTTCAAAATCAGACTTTTGATTTGATGGTCGATAAATGAATATCATTGGACAACTAGTCATTCAGAGTTCTTGAATATCTCTCTAACTCTCCCAACCACCACCACCACCTCCACCTTTACCCCCCTCCGCCCAAAAAAAAACAAAAAAAATAAATAAAAGAGTGAATTTCTAAATCAAAATTAATGTTGTAACGCTCCCAAATTCGGTCTATTTGCAAACTCGACTTTGGTGCATCACGAGTACTTACCATTCATTCCACACATATTTGCTCAATTCCCAGATTCTATTACCTTAAAATCTTCATTCATTTATAAATAATGATAATTACATTATTATTTACTTATTTACACGTGTGACTTTCATCCGCCACAATAGATACATAACAGTTTGTTAAACTATTCTATAGTTTACTTAAACTATTCTACATACAAATCATGGCTTGATATTCACGCTCATTCATATAATGAATGACACTTCATCAGAATACCGATCAACTTGATATTCACAGGATCCTTTAGTTCATTCTACCGTCGTTCGCTGAAAATATTTTTATTTTAAGCAAGTGTGAGCATTCAATTGCTCAGCAAATTCTAGCAGTTGAATAATATCAACATCAAGAATCATTCTTTTAAAACTTCGATAACTGAACAAAGGTTATGAAGCATCTCGAGTAATAGGAATAAGTTCTGATTCTTATAATTTTAAAACATTAGTCACATTCACTTTGATATAACATCAATTTTTATACTCTTTTCTTTACACACCAACTGGCTAAAGTCATTAACACAGACTTAACATTTGCAGTTCATGAATAAACAAAACTCTTTCACATAAACAGTTCAATCACAGAATAGTTAATCTCACATAAACACGTAAGTGTTGAAAATTTGGCACATGGTCTCATGCATACTAACACCTTGTACAAATATAACACATTTGTACATAGACAAAATTTTCTCAAGTTCAACATCTGATAAAGTTTAAGAAACTAACATTCATTTCAATATGAATGAAGTTAGAAAACTTGCCTTAAACACAACTTACAGTTTACCATGTACGGCTATTCGAAATCCCTATATATCATATAAGAAATAACATACACCAATTAGTCATATATTTGACTTACACATTGGTTTAAACTTAACTTTATTTCTTATGGTCCGCGTTCTATAACTTAAGTCCACGCAACAAACTTTCTTGACCGTCTTTCGGCGTTACGACATACGGAGATGTCTTAATTCTTATCATCATCTTTTATGATAGATTTGCATTACCTTTCCTTCTTTCTAACTCAACTTGTCCGAAGCATTACAACTGTAATGTTCGTTACGTCAATTATCATTTTTTATGGTTTTCTTACAAATAAATGCCATACCTCAGGATTATTCTTTATCGTCTAAGTTAAATAGTCTTTAGTATGCTAAGAGCGATCATTCAATGCCAATGCTATATGTTCGTAGCGTTCAAACATTTTACATTACCTCATTTTATATCTTACAATGTTCGGTTCATTTAACTCAGAACATTATTCAAGTTATTATCCTTAAATTGGCTTCTCAACGTTATACGTCAATCATTACTCTTCATTACTTCACGTTCAAATCATACACGAGTGTGCATGCTAAGCACGTTAAACTTACACGTACACTCCATACCTTCACGTTGGTTTAAGTGTTTTACGTTTACTTTTCTTTCTAACATTCCTTATCCGATTTAGATTCGAAACATTTTTTTAATAACATTTAAATGTCATAAGTTATCATCTTTGTTCAACGTTCAAGTCATTACATTCGATGTAATCTTAAACGTTCGTTTAACGCGAATACAGTTTCCCCTATTTCCGAATACAGGGTCCCGTATAGCGATTACATATCCTACTTTAATAATATTCATCAACGTCTAAGTTATACAACCAATGTATGCTTAGAACGTTCACTCGACACGAATACGATTCACGAATATCGTTTACGTACTTTTCGTTCACATCGTTGTCTTTTATACTTTCATTCAACCTTTACTAAATGTTTAAATCACTTCTTTAAGTGTTACATTACGTGAACTTTACGTTCACTATGTCTCCGTATACATCCCCCAAGAATTGAACAGTTAAAAGTTTATTTCCAGGCATCACCCTGTACCGGCACTGCGGTGTCGGTTCCCTTTGTTATGGCCAATGTTCGAAAAAGCTAAAAGCGGTACGAGGCATTTTTCTCCGGACGAGATGAGGCGTAAGCTTCGAGGTGAAGCCTCGATTTGAAGACCTAAAAGTTCCCAAAAAATTATTAAAAAATTGTTATTACATTTTGATAACAAAATTATGGACAACACTAGTCATGTTAACATTGATAGAATTTAATACTGCTCAAGTTTTTGTATGCAAGAAGATACAAAATGCAGGGGAATCAAAATGTTTAAGGACGTGTTTGGAATTGGAACTGGAGCTGAAGATACTACTACTGTTGTTGGCTACCTAAATTTTCTACTCCAACAGATTCAACAACACAATGATTAATGAGTAGCCACTTGTATACACACACTCTAAAGGAATGCAATTATAAGGGTTAAATACACTTTTTCCCATTCTACTCGACCTCGGTTTACAAATGAATCATTGAACTGAAATTTTTTTCATTTGACTCACTGAATTGCAATTTTTTTACAAACCGTTACAAATTCCGTTAAATTGTTTGACTTTGGACGGAAAAATTACACGAATTGCCACGTAAGAGAGAGAAATCTTACATGTCAGATATTTTTCTTTGTGGCATGCCTAGATGGAAACTTGTATAAATTTAATACTAAATTAAAATCTCAAATCAAATAAATAAAATAAAATAATGCATTCAAAATAAAAGTACAATACAAATAATTTTTTACATTTTATTTTAATCATTAATATTTGTACAATTTTAAATAAAATATATAATTTTCTTTTAATTTAAATAACTCATTAAATTCATTAATTTAAATAACCTCTTGAGATAAAACTAAAATTAGTAATATAACATATAAATGTTTGACATGTTATTGTATTAAGATATATTACACATATTATTAAAATAAGAAATTTTTGGGTAAATTTTAAATTTGAGTAATGTCTTTAACATTATTCATAAGTATTTTTAATAAGCACAAATTAAAAATTAAAATTTATAAAATAAATTTAAACTTCAAAAAATATAACTAAAATTTTGAAAATTAATTATTATTTTTATTTTTGAAAACTAATATAATTATTATTTATATTATGAAATCATTAAATAAATATTAAATATTAAATATATTAACAAATACTTAAAGTAATTAAAAATATATTAACAAATAAGTAAAGTAATTAAGAATATATTAACAAATAAGTAAAGTAATTAAATAAAATATATTAAAATTAATGTGTTATTTTTACAAATATATTTATATAAAATTAATGAATTCATTTTTTTTATTCAAAACAGAGGATATGTTAATTACAAGAGTTTTCAAAACAGAGGATCATATTAATTAAAGGAGCTGTAACCACAAATTCAAATAAATGGAAAAAATCGGAAGTATAGAAGTTCAGAAGGAAAAAAACAATCTTCAAAACATTGAAAAGTAATAGAGGAGAAATCGGGTGGAGAAATCGGAAAAAAATATCCTCAAAACAGAGGAGAAATCGGGTGGAGAAATCGGAAGTATAGAAGTTCAGATCTGGATATGGATTTTTCAGATCTGGATTTGAATAGACTTGATTAAAAGGCCTCTCCCTCTTATACTTTCTTCAAATCCTTCTTCTAAAATTCATTTCTCAAAGCAATCGCGTTCATCTGGTGTTCAAGCAATCGCGTTTATCAATGGAAGTCTTGTTACCTCTCTCAACCTTATCTAAGGTGTCTTTGTTGCATAATGAAACAGGGCCAAAGAATTTGGGTTGTTAGATTTGCTTTGATTTTGATTTTTGATGAATTTCAGATTACGAATCTGGATTGTTAGATTTGCTTTCAAATTTATGGCGAAGAAGATGATGAAGCACTCTGTTTACTATGATGAGTTATATTTGGATTTGTGGGGAATAAAATGATGAATTAGATTTGAATTTGGATTTGTGATGAAGAAGATGATGAATTCAGATTTAGATTTGTGGTGGGGAAGATATTAGATAATTTTCTATCTTTAAAGTTAATTTCAAATATTTAAAAATTTTAAAAAAATATGTATTCATTAATTTTATATAAATACATTTATAAAAATTATATATTAATATATTTTTTTATAAATTTAATTATTTGTTATTTAAAAAAAGGAGAGAATTCAAGTTTGAAAATCAAAAAAATTTAAACTAAAGCTATTTTGTTATTATTATTAAAAAAAATCCACGTTGGATCTTATATTTCACATAAGCATTGCCACGTAGACTTTCTGTTAACTTTTAACATTTTTAGACGGAAATTTTAATTTTTGTAAAAAAATTATAGTCTAATGTGTTGACCGTAAAAAAATTCAGTCCAGTGATGTATTTGTAAACCGAGGTCGAGTAGAGTGAGCAAATATGTATTTAACCCGCAATTATAATAAGAGGCATAAAATTAAGCCTTACATTCTATTTCATGGGAGTATTTTTTTTTAAAATTGTTGCTTCAACACTCTAATTAATGAGTAGCCAATGAAAGATCAGGTGCAAATAATTCACCTTCAAACACTGGAATACTCGATGATGAACACAAGTTCATAAACTAAATGGAATGTTACAAAATATACAAATTGCACAATATCCTCCTTATGATTGTAATTTGTAAAGAGAAAAAAAATTGCTGAAGGTACAGGACACCATGACACAATCACTAGTATAATATAGCAAAAAAAAATTGGTCTTGATTCCAGTTTTAAAATGTTTTAGTTTCATAGATTATAATATACCAAAAAAAAATTTGGTCTTGATACCAGTTTGGTCCGACTTACAAATTGCACCAATGTAAACCATATACACGTTTAATAGCTGAAGGTACATGACAAAAAAGTCCTTTGGTTTTTGCCACTCTAGCAATCGACTAATTCTGAATCGGTTGCTATACCATCTTTCTTAGCATATAAGCGGCGTTGCTGTAGTCCCATCATCCTTCAAAGAAATTTCAAAATTTTCCAAGTGTTCTTCCATGTACGGATCGCTTACTCTGCAATGTCGTAACTTCTTCGTTATAACTCGAACAGATTCATTCCAAAGCTATTTTCTTACTTTCATTACATACTCGAATTTTTCCCAGACAGAATAATTTTATGAATCCGTTAACGAGGCTTTTCGTTAGCTCAAATTTCATCGTTCGTTCGTTTTACGTTATTAACGTTCTTTGTTCGTTTGTCCGTAATTCGATCATTCGAACTCGGAATTCGTTCGTTCTTGAGTCCACGACTCACGTTTTCAATGTTTTTTCAACATTCTTATGAAACCTCACTAATTAGGGTTCATTAACTTACTTTCTAACTTTCGTTCGTCTTTTACAAAATTTCGTCATAACTTCGTTATTGGCTAATTTCAATCTGTTCCAAAGAAACTTTTCTTTCAATTTTTTAATTCCTAACCAAACATATATCATCAAAATATATATATATATATGATGGTTTTAAACTTGTCCATCAACAACAAGCTCTAATTAGGATGATTTTCAATTTGTTCATCAACAATGTTTTTGGTGTTCTTTGTGTTCTTCGTTCGTTTTTCGTGTTCGTTCTTTAATCAATATTTTGATTACGATTTAATTTTTTAAGGATTTTAGTGTTATAAAACACCAATCCTTCCTTATGACCCCGGATCGTTCTTATGATTCATTCGGATCGTCCATTACCATCAAGCAATTCATACTTCATATGAATGCTTTTAAAAGAAATTTATAAACTAAACTTCAAATTCTTACTACTTCATTTTCTTATGATTAAACTATAAGAAAATCGTTTCTGAACATCTTTTACTTCCATTTTTATTAAGCTATGTAATTCTACATATGAAACATAAAGAAAAATTGGATTAAGGTTAGGTTTTGATACCTTTCTTCTTGTTTTTCTTCTTCATTATTCTTCTTCCTCTAGACAAAGCTTTGCGATTTGGTAGCTCTCTAACTCTATTTCTTTTATTATTGCTCTATTTTCTCTTTGAAATCAACTAACACACAAATGAATTGCCTTATATAGAAAACCAAGAGTGAGGGTAAAATGGTCATTTAGATAACTTTTCACCAGTTCACACTTTGGTCACTTAACTTTCGCTCTTGTATAGTCCAAACCTTTATGTTTGCAAAACTTACAAAACACTCCCTAGTTTCACTATTCACACCTCCTTACTACTCACAAATATCAACCAAGCTTCTCTTGGAAGATTCGTTGTTCTGTGTTTCAAAATTCATCCGACAGTTGAAAAACTACATTCTCCGAATCTAATTTTTTTTTAGATATTCCGTCTTTCCTCTACAGATTAGCTTTTTCGCATTCGTCAGAAATTGAAAAATGTTTCTAAGTTTTCTTACTTAACCATTCTTAATTAAACATTAAACCTAGTGTAGTTAAATGGTGGGAAAGTGCAAAAGCTAGCCACTTTTATTGACTTGACTTTTGACTTTAACTTTTTCGTATTCTTACCGTATAATAATTCGTATTATACGCGTATTCTTCTCGTACTATACTCGTATAATAATTCATATTATACTCGTATTAAATCTATTTAATTATTAAATAGTTGAAAAATTGCATTTCTCGAATTCCAAATCTTTTTTGACATTACGTCTTTCTTCGTCATTCTAACGTTAGCGCGTTCTTCAAAATTTTGAAAAACTGAAAAACACTTTGATGATTAACGTTTTCCTCGACTTTTTTTCAAAACAGCTAAACGTTCGAAAAATACATAACAATATTTTTCATCGTTTTTATTTCGTTCGATTTCTCCATGTTTTTCCAGAAAAACTTTTATCAGTTATTATGACTTTACACGACATATTACTGTCAAATCTTGAAACGGAATGTCATTCCGACATATTGAACTCTCAAAAAGACTTGGGTTATTCATCGAATGAATAATGCCTATTTATTTTCTCAGAAATTTTTTATTTTCGTCTTCAAAATTCTTACACATTTATTATAGCTTATAGCCAGAATCCTCCCGTTTAATAATCATCCTAGGTGACTAATAAACACACAATATAATTAATAAAATTCATTTTATTACTTTTAGGACAATCTTGATTTTTTAGGCTTCTGATTTTCAAATTCTCACAAATGTTGTATCACATGTACTCTTATTTTAATTGTTTCACTAAATTGCTCATTCTTATATTACTTTCAGATTTCTTAAACATCAATGGGGACAACAATCCTATTTCCAAATGCTTGTTGACCAGGGAGTTTTCATGGTCAGTTTATGTAGACATGTTATATCAATCATAGTTCTGATTTATTGATTGCTCAAGTTTGTAAGAAACTTCTAAATACACAATTTTAGATTTAAATGCCCTCAAGTTGTAGATGTACCAAATATGGAGGAATATATTGTATTAATTTGAATTTAATAAATTATTTTATATTTTTTGGATTTTTAGTAGGGAAAAATATTTTATGCATGATTCTAGGAATTAGTTTATCAATTAGGAAGGTTAGGGTTTATATCAGTGATTTTAATTTAGTATCAATTAGGAAAATTTTGGGCGTAACCTTAGATATTTAAATTATGCATTTAAGTTTCTTTTTGAGTTGTAATCAACCTTTCTTGTAAAAGAGCATGCACTATTACATTGTAAGTTATTAGCTTTTGATTAGTAAAATTATCTTTGGGTTATTTCTCTCACTAGTGGATTCCATAGTACTGTTTTACTTGTGAATTAAGGGTGTCAAAGGTCCGACTTTGTAATAATTAATCTATGTTGAATAGATTAATTTACTTTTTAGTGGATCTTGGCTTCTTTTTTTTTTTTAACTATAGTTCCCTAAATGAGCTTGTTGTTGTGTGAACAAAATAAAGAAATAGGAATAGAGAGATACTAATTAGAGAACACACTGATATATTGATAGATAAAATATTTTTTTGAGTGATAGATTTGGAAATGGTAGATAAAATGACTTTAAGGCACAACTAGATTACTGTCCTTGAGGCTTAATTGGCTCTATTAATTGATGCAAAATGGTTTTACTGAATTTCTTTTAAGATACAATGTAGTCTCTGATATTTTTTAATTTGCACTATTGAAGAATATCTTATGAACAACTCTATGAATTTCTAGATTGTTGTTTACTAAGTATTGTATTCGGCAGTAATACAATAAGTTCGAAGATTTGCAAAAGAAGAAGAAAAAAAATAAGGAAATGAATGTTTCTAATATTTTTTGGAATGTCATAAAATGACTTGTATATTGTTGTAATAAATCAACGAAATTGTTGTTGTAATAATAGATACAACAACAATAATTGTAACTATTTTCTGGAACAAAGGTTGATGTTAGTTACAGGCCAAAAGTTGCAACTGTTTGTAATTGCTACAATAACTAAACTTGCAGCGGTTAGTGGAAGTTTTTTCTTGATTTAGGAAAGTTGTAACTTTTCAAATCACACATTCAAACACTATAAATAAGGGCCACTTGTAGCCTTCTAGAAAATATTGGAAACATTCATTTACTTGTTCTTTCTTCTTCTTTTGCATATTTACTAAGTATTGTATTATGCATTAATACAATTAGTTAGAAGATCTGCAGAGGAAGAAGAAAGAATAAGGAAATGAATATTTTCAATATTTTCTAGAATGCTATATATGCCCCTTATTTATAGTGTTTGAATAGGTGTCATTTGAAAATTTATAACTTTCTAAAATTAGGGGGGAAAACTTCCACTAATCGTTGTAGGTTTAGTTATTGTAGCGGTTATAAATAGTTGCAACTTTTGACCTGCAACCAACACCAAACATTGTTCCAAAAAAATAACTACCACTGTTGTTGTATCTATTATTACAACAACTTCACTAGTTTATTTGAAACAACCCAGGTCAAATCCTGAGTCTAGAATAAATCTCGGGTCAAATCCCAAGTCCGAATCGAATCAAATCCATCAAAATAAGGCCTCAAACTACTAGTCCAATAGTATCTTCTTGGGTCATCTTAGCCCACTACAGGCTCCCAAAATGTCATGACTTGAAGGTACTATTGGTAGTAACGTATTTCCTTATATACAAATAAATTTTTTCCCTATCTTTCGATGTGGGATTAAGGTGTAACATACTTCCCCACTTAAATTTACGGCGTCCCGTCGAGCAATCGATCACACCACTACCCAAAGATCTTTGCCTCTCTAGCCGTTTGTGGGATAATCTAATGGACTTCATGTCCTCACCTCCCAGGACCTCCATCTCTCCTCCATGTGGGATAATACCACCATCCTTCAGTATCCCCACCTCCGTGAACCCGTCGGATGACTCGGCAGAGCCGAGAGTCGGCTCGATACCATATGAAACAACCCGGGTCAAATCCTGAGTCCAGAATAAATCTCAGGTCCAATCCCAAGTCCGAATCGAATCAAATCCATCAAAATAAGGCCTCAAACTACTGGTCCAATAGTATTTTTTTGGGTCATCTTAGCTCACCACAGGCTCCCAAAAGGTCATGACTTGAAGGTACTATTGGTAGTAACGTATTTTCTTATATATCAGACAAATTTTTTTTCTTTATTTCGATGTGGGACTGGGGTGTTACATTATTACAACAATATAAAGGCCATTTTTATGACACTTAATATACATTTCCTTTTCTCTTTTTCAACTTCATAAATAAAATAAAACCACCCAAAAATTAATTAGAAATTTTGAAAATCATTAAAAATCCACCATCATTTCAAATTTAGACTTGAATCTTCAATTAATGAAAACAAGTCAAAGTTAAAACAGAAAATGTGGTATTATAAACTTTGAACCACAAATCCTATACGGTTAATTGAACTTGTATCACACATTGAATTTCTCTTCATAGAACTTGAAAGTCCAAAGGGGATTTGAATAAATTATCACCGTTTAAAAAAATTATCTTAGAGCTTTTTGAATTTTCAGTAAATTAATTTGCAGTGTAAGAAATTAATAAGTAAGATAGTAAAAATTTAATCACACAATGCACATAGATTTATCTGGTTCACAACATAAAGCTTGGGTATGTTGCTACATCCAATCTTAAGCTCCTCTCAAGGACTTGAGATCCTATTACTTCCAGTAATAAATACTCCTTCAATAGGCGGAGAAACATTTACAAAGTTTTAAAGATAAACTTACAACTATCCACAACTAACTATCTCAGACATTAAGCTCCCAACTCCTTTCTTAAGCTTAGTTGTTCATTTCTTTTGAGTTCAGAATTGTTCTATGATCTGGTCCTGAAACGACAACCTCTTCCTTACCTTTCAAGTGCACTAAAGACTCAACTTTCAGCTGAATTCTCTAAGACTCTGGTCTTGGTCAAAGAATTACTCGTCTTTCTCACAAGTACATAAAATAAACTCTACCATTTTCCCTTTTTACAAAAGTTTGATAGAAATATGTTTCTAAGGAAAGCAGATAAAGTTTAATACAAATTTATAAAAGTTGACATAACTTTTATATTTGATACTTCTCAAATAAGCAAATATACAGTTAAAGATTGGATATTTGAATAAAAGCACAAGACTTTTATAATTGAGTGAAGTGCTTTTGTTTAAGCAGATATATAAATTAATGCAAATTTATAAAGGTTATTTTTCTCTCTTTGTTTCTATGTTAAACATATTAGACTTTGAGTTCGGATATAAAAGTTTAAATAACTTTTATATAATGCAACAAGTATTTTATGAATGAATAAGTTTTTGTGTAAAATACTTTTGATGACAATTATCAAGTATAACAGTTTAATCAATTAAATTATACTTGATATACCATTTATATTCGTTTCACTCAAAGATATATATTTTTGTATATTTGATCTACGTTGTAAAAATGTTGCCACTTAGAATTTCAAAGATCATTCAGATAATATTCTTTGTTTAAAAAATATCTCTGAATATCGGTATCTAAGTACTGACTAAATTGTGACGCCCCCAAAATTAGGTATACATCACCCATCTTGAGTCGCTAGATCGTGGTATGTAATTTATATACAACTTAATAATCTATTTATGTCGTGTATAATATGACAAAACATAAAGCGTGAGTTTGAATACAAATATTGTCTACTAGAGTATAAAAACTCAAAAGGAGTCATCATTACAATTATTATCACACTATTTCACTGAATAGTGAGGACTACTAATGCAAACATCTAGGATCATCACTACGTTCCCCGACTAGTCCGGCCCACCTTCTCATTTCACTGAAGAGAACGGTGAAAAGAAAGGGTGAACTCAACTAGTCCAAGAAGAAATATTATGACTAAGATAATGCGAATAATTTATCGTTAGCCTTTAATGATTGTTAAACCGATAAAATATAATAACTATCAAGTTTAAGCTGCAATGAACAAGCAATCCATTAGAAGAGTCAGTAGGGAATAAAATCTACTATCTTCTATGATTTAAAAGGTTTTCATCACTTTTATAATTTGAGACTCGACAATAAATAATCCACATCATCGAATCACCCCACAGACTACGGCCGAGGATATTCTTTAGTATCACGACCACGAATTATCCATGCACTACGACTTAAGATAATTATGTTTTCATCAGCGATCCCGATTATGCTATAAAACAATTCATCTTTGCACTCACTACTGACAAAGAGAATCCATAGCCATAATCATACCAAAAATCATCCATCAATGCACTACGGGCCAATGAGGACTTTTTCCACATCATTTGTAACATTACGGTTATGATTTATACCGAATAATCCTCGGTCATAATCATACCAAGTCCATCTATGCACTCATGGACCACAAATGACTTTCAAAATAATATAAATATGAGGATGATGACAATGATATAAGAATTCAATAAAACAAGTTCAAGAATTAATTTATCTAGAACCGATAACGTTCAATTTCACAACATGATCTTTGCTTTGTAGAGTAAAATTCAAGAATGCTCGGAAGAATATTTCCATGAAAAGATCTTTGGATGAAGTGCAAATATCAAGGCTATTCCACTAATTTCATGGAGTATAGAAGTCAAAGTTTTAACCAACCGAGTATAATAAAGAATGGAATAACAAAAGAAATCACCATGCATGCGATAGACCATTACAGCATGAGTTATTCCAATGAATAATAAATAACGGAACCCGGTCCCCAGTAAAGCGCATGAGCAGGATATTCGGCATGAATAATAAATAATGGAACCGGTCCCAGAACGCATGCAGATGAGGATATTAAATGAGAATAATAAAAATGAAATAATGGAAGAATTTCACCAAGTATAAGGTAGCTCAGCGATATCTGAGTTATTCCAACAAAATAATAAATAATGGAATAACAGAAGTTCTCTTCATGAATATAAAAGAAATAATATCCCTTTCGAGTACAACAAATAATATCCCCTACCTTAGAAAAACTGAATACTAGAGTAGTGAAGTAGCAAAATACTTTTCTTCTTTCTCTCTATAGTTTCTCTCTCTAGAGTTTCAGTGAATTCAGTAAGAAATAATGAAGGAATGAGCTTCTATTTATAGGAGAATGGACTGAATAGTAACTAATTAATGAACGGTCCAGATTGCTTTACTTTAAACGGACGATCCAGATTGGTTTACTATTAAAACTTAAAGCAACGGTCCATATTGATTTACTATTAAAACTTTAAACCAGCGATCCATATTGATCTACTATTAAAACTTTAAACCAGCGATCCATATTGATTTACTATTATATCTTCAACCAACGGTCTGAAAAATTAGCACACCTCCTCATGGAATAATATTGTACCCAAAAATAATTTGGACCGAACAGAAATATATATTTTACAGGTGATCAATAGTACCCCGTGAATAGTAACTCGTGAATAGTAACTCATGAATAGTAACTCGTGAATAGTAACTCATGAATAGTACCTCATGAATAGTAACTCCGACACAAAAAGTGTCCCGAATATCCGATTGAACAATACTGAGTGACTTCTCACATAAGCATCAATAATCAATACCGTGTACTACTATGCAACCATGCGTATTACTGTACTTTTAACACCGGATGTTTCAACAGTTAACGGTAAAACTTCCGCCATTATTTTCATAAAGTATTTTTGTCGTTTTCTCTATCCGACAATAATTTTGTTGTGGGATCCACCAATGATTGTACCGTCGTACGGATATTCCCCGACAAAAAGAATATTCCCCGACCAATCGAATATTATACAACCACTTGCTTACTTTGCAAAATTTATAAATATTACCCACAACTATAACATTACATCAAATCAACACCATAATATTAAAAAAAATTATTTCGAAAAAATTAAATCTTTATTCATAAAATCTGGGTCTCACATAAATTTTGGTTTCACAATCTGATAATTATATAAATATTTAGTAATATTTATATAAATTATCTATATAAATAAAAAGGTCACTTAGGATTTTAAAGACCGTTCAGAAGATTTCAGAGAAAAACTTTCGAATTATTTCGGTATCTAAGTACTGACTTTTTATATGATATTGATAGATAAAATGTAGATAATATAGATGCATATAACAATTTATATTTGAATATATATATATATATATATATATATATATATATATAAACAAGCGTGAGATAAAGCAAGTAAAGCAATTCAATAACTTTTCTCAAATACTTAGACCAAATTTCTCTTATTCAGAAAATAAGAACTTTGTTAGAAGAGAGAGAGAGAGAGAGAGAGTGAAATAGAAAATGTAGGCAAGGATAGTAAGCTTTTTTTTTATTTTATTTTTATTGTAAATTGGTAATGAAAAATGAAGAAAAGCCTTCCTATTTATAGGATTTTGAACTTGAGGGCAAAATGGTAATTTAATAATTTATTTTGAAATTAATGGTCCGAATTACATGATGAAAAATTAAAGGGCTCAGATGCATTTTTGAATCACACGGATTGGGCAAAGTTTGACCCAATTAAATTGTTGCCAACATCTTTGTTAACAACGTGCCCATTTGGTTAGTTGAGGGGCTTTTAGCCTCTCACTTTCCATTACTCACTTTAACAACACACAAATACATATTTAATTAGTCCATTTGCACACACACGACACAAAACACACAATATTATATATATATATATATATATATATATATATATATATATAGGAATCATTTTGAAAATCATTTTGAAAAGAAATAGGAATCTCCTTGCCTTAAGAAATTTTACTTTATGAATCAATTTCTTTAACACTTGATATTAGATTTATCAAGGTCAAAAAATAAATTCAATAGGAGTTTAGAAAATATTTTGGTCAAGATAAACGAGATAATTAAAATCATTTTAATATTTTAATCCAATGGAGAAGATTCTACCCATTTGATCTATTTACTTAATTTGTTATCATCAAAATAAAACTAGAAGATTTGGAGACTTATCAGAACTGTTCAATTGTTTGATGGCACATTTAATGGCCTTATGTCTTGCATCTTATGTAATGAGTGCTCTAGAGTTAAGCATTTGAACTCAACAGAAGCGGCCTCACTTCATGCTCATTAGGCAGATTTATCAAGTATGTCCCGTAATTAACATACCAAAGATATATCTTTTATAAGTCTGTTAAAAGTATTTGATACTTTCCCTCTCCATATCATTACGACTACCAAGTACCATCTACCTTTAGATGACTATTTTTATTTTTATGGTGCTTGCAATCACAAAGTAATGATGTACTTTAATTCATTGAACTAAAAACTTAAGGTTAGTAAGAGTTGAGTTGAGGTTCTATCATGGGTGATTTTTTGTAATAGGCTTGAGACTCATTCCTTATGACGTTTTAACCACTAACTCTCGAGTAAGCCCTTTGGTTAAAGGATTTGCTAAGTTTTCGGCATATCTAACAAATTAAATTCTATTTTGATTCTACCTGTCGACGTCGGGAAAAATTTTCTTTTTTGGAATTCCTCTTTTAGTCTTTCTTACCCTTTATGTTTTCTATGTGTTGAATTTTTGTTTGAAAATGCGAGTTTGATAGAAGAGTCCGACACAAAATGACGACGATTTTAAAATTCAGAGTCGCCAGTTGGTAATAGTGAAATGGTTATACCAATTCAACCGAATTTGAAAAGGTTTGCAAAAATTACCCAATCATTGGATTCTGTTTAACAGGCCTCAGAAACTGAGATTCATAGAGTTTGGGGGCTTGATTAAGCGCGAGGGGGGGGGGGGGGAGGTGTTAGGAACTCCCCGACTTCTGTGAAAACACGGTTACCACGTCTTTTCAATTCCCCAATTTATTTGAAGTGTGTGTGTGTGTGTGTGTGTGTGCAATTAATTGGGTCTAAGTGCATTATTTAGAAGTAGTGCTATGCCTCATTTGCACCTATATACAAATGGTTTGATTTGTATAAAAGTTCAATTTTAAACAAAATATACAAAAATAATATTTTCAAACTCTTATGCTCACATAGTAATTGAGGCCTTTGATACTTCCATTTTATTTCGTATTCGGCTTGTTTTGATTTTATTCTCGAGATGTGAAGTATCTTTGAAAACATAATATACATATAAGTGTCGGGCTCCTTATGGGCATAAAAGCCATTAAAGTGACCCGAGAACCACAACTCTGATTTGAAAGCTAGCTATACAACTGAAAATGGTCCATCATGGGAACAAGATCTAGATCCGTTAGCTGGATCTTAGATCCCGTGGCTCCTATGCTCACATAATATCATATGAATAGCCTGCATAACGAGGATACTGAAATAAAACAGATATTTAATCTAAACGTCGCAAAATAAAGGAATCATCAGTTAAATCCCTGTCTGCGCGTAGCCAAGCTTCCCGTTCTTTCTAGATACAGATCTAGGGTCACGTGGTTGCTTAATATTTACAAAAAACTAGAAAGAAAACTAGATTTAAATAAATTTTAGCCATTCTAGCTCAACGGTTCCAGTTTTACAACTTTTGAACCATTTAAAAGTTAGATATGGCTAGATTTAGATAAATCTAGTACACAAACATTTATATCGCAACTTTATATTGAATAAACAGTTTAAAACATATATTTAATCACATTAAACAGTTAATATATATATATATATATATATATATAATATTCGCATGTTTAATAATATGACGCGTATTTTATATATATATATATATATATATTGTGTGTGTGTGTGTATGCGCGTTAAACAAGATGAGACAATTAATAATAAACCCCTCAAAGAATTTATATTAAGTCCTAAGCATTCAAAGATATTTAGAATATCAAACGTCGCCTTCTAGCATGATAAAATTAATAGAGTATTAAATATTTAATATGAGTTTGTTATGTCACCACAAGGCAAATATTAAATATTTAAGATGTTAATTATCACATTTGATGCTTATAAAGAAAATTGAACAATAGTATTTTGTTGTGTCACCACAAGGAGAATATTTTTCTTTTTTTGAATATATGGAAGTACTAGGTTGGACTTAACTTAGATGATTTTGATTCGGATGTGCCACCACTTGATCAAAATTGTAACGCCCGAGAAAAATCGGATTTATGTGAATTAAATTTTTATTTGATTATTTGAATTAAATGAATTTAATTGTCTATTTATGTGAGTAAGTTGTTTGAAGGTCGTTCTATGACCTAGAATGTGCGGATGTGGTTAGGATTCTAGCTACGTGCTAGGATTAATTTATATGAATTTCCAAGACGAAAATGGAAGTTTTTTGAGAAATTTCCGTAAAAACATTATTCATCCGTTTCTGCTCGGGAATTAATTATGAATTTCTGAGAAGCGTGTACTGATAGAATTCTAAGACGAGATGGAATATCCAATAATATTTCAGTTATGACAAACGAAGTTTTTGCCTACGGACTTAAAACCTAAGGGTTAGGAAAAGTGAGTTCTGAGAATTAAGTGTCTATGTTTGATGATTATAGTTATTATACGATTATGGTATGAAGATTATTATGACGTATAATACGAATATCGTACGAACTATATACAAAGAGAATATGAGAATTGTACGAGTAAAATATGATTAGTTCTTAATGGACTCTTAGTAATTGGACTTTGTCAATTCCAATTGGACTTGGATTATGTCAAGCCCAAAGTTAAATTCAACCAAGCCCAAGATAGGCCCAATACTATTTATTCTAAGGCCTAAACCCAGAAACCAAATCGCAGATCAAACCAATGGATCACCACATGGATAAAACCCATAGGTCAACCCATGTGGAACCCAAAAGGCCATGTGGGCCGACCACTTGGTGGCCAAGTAAAGGATTTGGTGGGGAAGTTTGCAAAGGAGGTGTGAATAGTAAGGAGGTTGCCTCTTTAATATTTTGCCCTCCATTAGATTTTCTATATAAAGGAAACTTGTGTTGGTCTTTTGTTGTTTCACCAACATTGAGCCAATATTTTGAGAGAGAGAAAAGAGTATTAACAAGTAATCAAGAGCAATCCAAAGCAAAACATTCAAGCTTTAGTCAAGAACGCGAAGAACATTAAGGTAATAATACGTAAACATTAGTCTTCGATCCTTTTCTATTTATTTTTCCCAAAGAAGTATGAATTGGTGGAGCATGTCTCTTTCGAAGAAATAAGGATGGCTATTAGTGGATTAAAACATTATAAGCCATGTATGAGTAAGAATTATAAGCGTTTAAGTAAGTTTAAGCGAAAAAAATCAATAAGCGTTTATTTGGTTGTTGATGGACAAATTGAAAACCATCATAGGTTATGTGCATCTTTCTTGGTTAGGTTATAGATAATGAATCAATGGATTGGTTCCATTTGATTTGGCGTATAAAACTCGAGTAACAAAGTTATGGCAAAATTTACGAGATTAGGCGTTAAACGTTGAAATTGTAGAATTCTCGTATTAGTAGTCAAAAATCTTCGTTTAACTCGGAAACCTTGATTTTCGATGACGTATCGAAGAAAAGCGTATTTAAGAGTTGTGGACTCAAGAATGGTCGAATTCTGATTTAAAACGAAGATATGAGTTATGAACGTTCATGAACGTTAAACGAACGCGTAATAAAATGTTAAATGGTGAATTCATTGTTAACGAATTTAAAAACTTCTTTTGTCCAAATGAAATCTAAGTATATGTGATATGTAAGCTAACGGCTTTTGAACAAGCCAATTTCGACTTATAACGACCAAGTTAGGAGTCCGGAAAGAATTGAACTGGAGAATTTAGAAAATTTCCTTAAGGCTCGAATTACGTAGCAATGGCGCCTTCAGTGTATGATACTCATGCCGCAAAGACACTGTGTCGAGAAGGTGAGCATCATTATAGTTGCTGCAAATACCATTAGTATATAAGAGTTTCGCGCCACAACACCTAGACAAAGGTTTAGATCATTGTTAGTTGTCTTGCTTGGCATGCCAATGTTATACTCGAGGATGGCGGCCGCATAACGCAGAAGTAAGGAAGAGTAGTTGACTTAGTTATTTTTGAACCCAATTATTGCATGACAATTATGGGGCAAGTGTATATACATAATATACATGTTAAGACCATTCTTATGTCACATATATAGTGATGACTTTAGGAATTTAACGTTGTTTAATAGTAATTAAAAAAAAAGCATAAAGTGTGAGAAAGTAAATCGTATTCAACTACTATGGTATTTAACCAATGGTTGTCGAGTGTTGATTCAGTGACGTAAGAATGTTGATAAGCCGTAAGGAAGAATAGTAACTTGAATCGAGTTCTATTAATGAAATAAATTCGGTTAAGTTATAGAAGAGAAAGAAGTTGGTAAAAACAATGTGATTAGATTGTTTGGTAGCTATTTTCAGTGTGCTATGTGAATATATCATGTAGAAACTGTAAAGACCAAGAACTGTTGAATATTTAATTTAAGACGCTTGAAGGCAAGTTTTCTTAACGCTTGTCTATCCTTCGTGTTAGCCAAGTTTTCTGTGATTCATGTTATAAGATGCATGAAGTGTTTTACAAAAGGGTCGATACAAGTTTTAATTCAGCTAGACTAATTCTAAGAGTTTGATTGATTTGTTTACAAGTCTTTTGATATAGTATTGATAACGCTATCCTATGCCAATTGTTTGGTACGGATTCAAAGGTAAGCATGAGTATGAATAAACAAAAGTATTTTTCATCGATTATTCGATGGGCACGCGAGGTTGCCAAAACTTAAACGTATATACGTTTAACGGATGAGTGTTGATCAACATAGAGTACTATAGGCTGATCACCTAGAAGTGCTCGTTAGATATATCAGACTTACGGACTTAGTGTCGGGTTGTCCTTTTTCATGAATGAAAACAAAAAGAGAATGTTCGGGGTCTTTTGACCTACTCAGAATTCCTAAGTTACTGTATGCACTTTGGAATGATTTTATGAGAATGAAAAGTGCTATTCAATGGTTCATAGTACTTCATAGCTATTTGTTCAGTTATTGAAGAATAATCATATGATTCTCGACGTGGTATTTATATTATATATTGCTAGACTTGCTGAGCTAGTTATGCTCACTTCTTGTTTGAATTATATGATTGCAGCTAAGGCCGAGCGCCGAGGGTTCTAGTAAAGATAATGGCAAGGCTAATATGGATAACTAGATTATCCTGTAATAGACTAGTATTTTGTATGAATTATACTATGACGAACAAAGAATGTATTTGGTTAACAGAACCTGTGAAATGATTCATTACTATTGTAATAAGAATGTAGTAAATACAATCATTTTGATGTTGTTTCAATGGAATGAATGTATAGTTATGAGTACCGTGTAGCACCATATCTTTGGGTTGAAAGTACCTGGATTACATGATAAGGAGTTACATGATGATGTAATTGATAAGGAATTGTCTACCTATTTATTTATATATAGTTTGTTGTGTCACCACAAGGCTATATACATTTGAAATGGGATCCATATTCTCACTGACAAAAACTTTAATTAGATTTTGCCGAACTATATAGATGAGGGTAATATAGTTTGAAAAAAATAGTGGGAGATACCAAAATAAAATAAGACCTAATTTATTTTGGTAAAATAAATTAATTAAATGAATGTTTGCTAAAAATGTTGTTTTCACATGCAGAATTTGAAAATGTCACACTTACTAATGTCACTGCGTAGCATACTTGATGCTAACAAACTGACCGGACCGAATTGCACAGACTGGTTAAGGAATTTGAGAATAGTTCTCAGTGCTGAAAAGATTTCTTATATCCTAAATTCGTCTTTCCCTGCAAATGTGAGAGACCCAAATCCGGGTCCCAAATCACCACGGATCTGGTATAATCATTCTATAATTATTTGCGGAAGATATAAACATATATTGTTTATAAAATTAACTTTACACACTATTCTCCAAGGTCGAGTAACCTTAACTTATACACAATTCATAACTATCTAACACATAACATCATTATCATACAACTATTACAAATTTAATCATTACATTAACTTTCTTATTTGGAACCGTCTTTTAACCTTTCCTCAGATCAAGCGTATTCGCTTTTAATCGCAATGTTTATCATGATATAGCAAGGGTGAGCATAAAAGTTGCCCAGCAAGTTTAAGTTCAATAATTTAATGATGTATCATGATTGAAAGAATCTGAATAATAAGCTGGCTATAATTCAACAATATAATTGCGAACTAGCACGAACAAACTTTTAACTGAACAAGTATATAACATGAACAAATATATCTGGATCGAAGGGTAATGAAGGTGATCAGCCTTTCATACCTGACTTATACATGCAATATGTACAGAGTACAATTCTACAATGGCAATCAACAATGATTATCCATAAGCATATTTGAATGAAACAACTCTAAGTAGAGTTAAGTAAAAACAAACTTGCCTGATCCGTTGATTTCCGCTACGCAATTTATAACGCTTTATCCGAAGACCTAGATTCATGGCTTTCATCCTTCTTTTCCACACTTGATTATGAAGTTAGGAGGCATGGAAATTTTCCTTTCTTCATCCATCAAGGGGATCCTCTCTCTTTCTATTTGGTTCTTTTTTGTTATCTAATATAAGAAGTGAGATGGAAAAATTTATTTGCAAAATAGATGAGGGATATTTATAGTAGGAGAAATGCATATATATAACATATGTATGTATATATAAAATCTCCCAAAATCCCTTCCATATCTCTTTCATATCTTTCCATATCTCTCTAATATCTTTCATTATCTTTTTTATATCATTCCATATCTCTCTCATATCTTTTCATATCTCTTTCATATCTTTCCAATCCTTATCACTTTACTTGCACACTTGGTTAAGAATGTTGGCAAAATAAAATGGTGACACATGGCTAGAGTTGTTGGAACAAATATTGCCAAATGAATTAACCATGTGCTTAATTACAATCTCCACCAAATCTCTTCCTTTGACAACTCACAAGATTTAGTCTTATCTTTTAGTATTTGATAATTTACTTGCTACATTTGACTTAATAATTAAATAATTAATTCAACTATTCTATTAATACTTTTGTTAAGTAATTTAATTACTCAACCTTAGTAACTTAATTACTTAATCAAATAAGTTAATATATAAATCTCCTTAAACTATTTTACCCCCATGAAATCATATAATTTAAATATCCCATCTTTAATATATAATTTATATGAAACATAACATAACTTATTTAAATTACATATTTATTTTATAATTACAAAAATAAATATGTTAAACATAATTCTTATGCAAATACAATTATTTACATTTCCAATATATTATAATATAATAACCTTACCTCATTAACATAAATTCAATGGAGAATTTATTTACTGAGTTAAAATACTAAGATAAATATAATACATTTTTTTTATTAAATTAATTTCGTATAAGAATTTATTCTAATACTCTTGGGTAAAGTATCTATAAATATTATATGCTTAACCTGCTTCTGTTTTGCTTCATTATGCAAATTAATCCCAACAATTTTATTTTCAACACGTAATAAACACACACACACACACACACACACACACATATATATATATAATATTCACTGACTCCCAATTACCAATTACACCAAACATGCACACGTCACATATAGAAAATAATTAATAGTTTTATTTTCTCAAATTATAAATTGTTTATATAAATTTATTTACTTATAGCAAATAAAATTTATTATATTTACCATATTACGTCTACATACACGTCCTTCATAAATCATTAAATAATTTATATACTCATAAATTATTAAAATCCTTCACAGAATTTTGAAATCCTTAAAATTTCATTACAGAACTACCAATTTCATACACTTATTTTCTGTCTAGGTTTTAACAATGAACCTTAAATCAATCAAGTATGATTTTAAAAATTTTCTAAATTCTCGGGTTGTCACATTCACCCCTTTTTCTAAGAATTTCGTCCCCGAAATTTACCTTACACCTTACTCCTTATGCCATGCACCATACACCAAACACCATTTATACACATCATCACATGCTACCCAATACACCACTCATAAGAGTAAAAGTTTTCAAATTATGCTGAGGGGTCATATAGACCATGAACACATAGTTTTAACGGTATTCATACCGCAAAACAATACATTACTTGGTATGTTTACAATCACAAAGAAGGTAAACTACCGTCGCTAGTACTTTAGGTGATTAGCCTATCGTACTCTTACGTCATGCATAACGTATTAATCATGTCTAGCGAATATTTACGCTACCCGATTAGATTATTTATCCAAACAACATAGTTCACCTCAGTCTTATCATATGATTCCGCACCAAAACAATTTGGTTCGGGAAATTTCTTTCAATGAACACTTAGAGTTTTCATAAACATTAGTCTAGCTGAATCTAATAGCATAGACTCATATCAATAATTCAATTCAATCGAATTATTTAGGTGTAGCCAAACCCCGTTGGCTAATTAAAATTTTGAAAACATTTTCGAGAATGACGTCGTGATGCCGTACTGTATTAATAGTCCGTTTGAGGATGCCGTCATTATATGACTTTGTCATAACACATCATACAATAATGGAACAATGATTTTTAGATCGAATTCACACTAAGTATTCCTGTATTTACAACTCCATCAAATTTTTATCATCTCTGCACCAGGTTACATGGTACATGAGTGATAAATAAACTAAATTTTGATATTTCAAATCATTTGCGTCTAGCTGAAATGAGTAGCATAGACTATAATTTAAACCATTTCAAAAATGATTACGAGTCTACATATTTTTTTCAAAAGCACATAGTGCGTATTTAACTTGATGTCAAAATTTCGAAGTCTAGCATAGCTAGGAGTTTCGGAAAACTTATGTCTCCACTAATAATCATTTGCTTAACAATCTATCTATTCCTATAATCTTTAATACTCTGTTTGCACATAGTTTTACCCAGTTCGTCAAACCACACTTATGAGTTCATTTACTTGCCACAATCATATGAGTTCAAGAACTTGTCCTAGTCAGACCTTTGGCGTCCATTCGCTGAGGGGTTCATAAACATTTCATATAACTATGAATCAAGAATGTCACATAAGTATGAGTTTTAAGAACTCATACTTAACCTTATATTCTCTACCTATAACCTATATATCTATTATACACATGAGAAAGGAATCACCCTCTTAACATGCATATAGCAAATAACGCGACACAAACATTTCAATGATTATCATTGCCAGAACTAAGTAGTTTTTATACCAAGTACAATTCTCCGCCCATACAAGGAATCATACAACTCAGCTGCTGACACGAGTCCTCAATTGAAATCCCCACCTAATCTTAACTCCCTTCTCAATACAAATTTCATTCAACTCGTATTCATAATCCTTTCCTGAATCTGTACCTATTCATAGTACAACTGACACTCAAAAATCTTGCTGTAAACTTTTCAATCATTCGCTTGATCCTTCTCCATACTATAACCTTATCAGATCGCGGGGTGATCTCATCGTATATATTACGATTCATTTCTATATCCTGATCGTTTTGTTTTACGATCTCCTATCACCGTTCCTTTAGTCTTTTAGACTCTATCTATTCACCACTACTGTTCAACTTTATTATCAGAGTTAGGGAACTCCGTATCTTTACAACTCGCCGAGATTTATCTTTGAATCATACCGACCAACTAACTCTATGTGAGTTAGATCTTATCTTAATCACTGCGGTTATTAGTCTCAGGTATTCCTACCTAAGGTTCATAACCAACAGCTTTGATACCAACTATGAGAGCCCCAAATCCGGGTCCCAAATCACCACGGATCTGGTACAATCATTCTATAATTATTTGCGGAAGATATAAACATATATTGTTTATATAATTAACTTTACACACTATTCCCCAAGGTCAAGTAACCTTAACTTATACACAATTCATAACTATCTAACACATAACATCATTATCATACAACTATTACAAATTTAATCGCACACATTAACTTTACGCTGGAACTGTCTTTAACCTTTCCTTGTATCCGACATATTCGCCTTAATCTGCAATGTTTATCATGATATAGCAAGGGTGAGCTTAAAAGTTGCCCATCAAGTTTAAGTTCAATAATTTAACGATATATCATGATTGAAAGAATCTGAATAATAAGCTGGCTATAATTCAACAATATAATTGCGAACTAGCACGAACAAACTTTTGATTGAACAAGTATATAACATGAACAAATATATCTGGATCAAAGGGTAATGAAGGTGATCAGCCTTTCATACCTGACTTATACATGCAATATGTACAGAGTACAATTCTACAATGGCAATCAGCAATGATTATCCATAAGCATATCTGAATGAAACAACTCTAAGTAGAGTTAAGTAAAAATAAACTTGCCTAAACTGTTGATTTCCGCTACGCAATTTATAACGCTTTATCCGAAGACCTAGATTCATGGCTTTCATCCTTTTTCCACACTAGATTATGAAGCTAGGAGGCATGGAAATTTTCCTTTCTTCATCCATCGAGGGATCTCTCTCTTCTATTTGGTTCTTTTTGTTATCTAACATAAGAAGTGAGATGGAAAAATTTATTTGCAAAATAGATGAGGGATATTTATAGTAGGAGAATGCATATATATAACATATGTATGTATATAAAAAATCTCCCAAAATCCCTTCCATATCTCTTTCATATCTTTCCAGATCTCTAATATCTTTCAATATCTTTTTATATCATTCCCATATCTCTCTATATCTTTTTATATCTCTTTCATATCTTTCCAATCCTTATCACTTTACTTGCACACTTGGTTAAGAATGTTGGCAAAATAAAATGGTGACACATGGCTAGAGTTGTTGGAACAAATATTGCCAAATGAATTAACTATGTGCTTAATTACAATCACCACCAAATCTCTTCCTTTGATGACTCGCAAGATTTAGTTTTATCTTTTAGTATTTGATAATTTACTTGCTACATTTGACTTAATAATTAAATAATTAATTCAACTATTCTATTAATACTTTTGTTAAGTAATTTAATTACTCAACCTTAGTAACTTAATTACTTAATCAAATAAGTTAATATATAAATCTCCTTAAACTATTTTACCCCATGAAATCATATAATTTAAATATCCCATCTTTAATATATAATTTATATGAAACATAACATAACTTACTTAAATTACATATTTATTTTATAATTACAAAAATAAATATGTTACATTATAATTCCTTATGCAAATACAATTATTTGCATACCCAATATATTATAATATAATAACCTTACCTCATTAACATAAATTAATGGAGAATTTATTTACTTAGTTAAAATACTAAGATAAATATAATACATTTTTTTATTAAATTAATTTCGTATAAGAATTTATTATAATACTCTTGGGTAAAGTATCTATAAATATTATATGCTTAACCCGCTTCTGTTTTGCTTCATTATGCAAATTGATCCCAACAATTTTATTTTCCCCACGTAATAAACACACACACACACACACACACACACACACACACACATATATATATATATATATATATATATATTCACTGACTCCCAATTACCAATTACACCAAACATGCACACGTCACATATAGAAAATAATTAATAGTTTTATTTTCTCAAATTATAAATTGTTTATATAAATTTATTTACTTATAGCAAATAAAATTTATTATATTTACCATATTACGTCTACATACACGTCCTTCATAAATCATTAAATAATTTATATACTCATAAATTATTAAAATCCTTCACAGAATTTTGAAATCCTTAAAATTTCATTACAGAACTACCAATTTTATACACTTATTTTCTGTCTAGGTTCTAACAATGAACCTGAAATCAATCAAGTATGATTTTAAAATTTTTCTAAATTCTCGGGTTGTCACAACAAATGTTGCAAAAACAGCCTCTGAGGAAGAGATTGCTACTTTCAGAAAGTGGCAAGATGATGCATCTGTGGATCAATGCATCATGATCGCATCTATGAGTAACGAGTTTTAGCGTCAGCATGAAACCATGGATGTTCCTACTATACTGTTGCACCTACAAGTGATGTATGGTGAGCAAAGTTGGACTGTTAGATATGAAATATCTAAGGAGCTCTTTCGATCTCGGATGACCGAGGGTACTGCTGTTGAGACTCATGTCTTAAAGATGATCAATTTGATTGAACATCTTGGATAGCTTGGTTTTGTCGTGGATGGGGAGTTAAATCAAGATTTAGTCTTGTAGTCACTCCATGACACCTTCTCACAATTTGTTTTGAATTTTCAAATGAATAAGTTGAATGTCAGCTTGCCTGAATTACTTAACATATTGAAAACCGCTGAAGGTCCCTTCCCATCTAAGAAGTACCATGTCTTAATAGTGGATGATTCTTCCAAGAAAAGTAAGAGGCCCAAGGTATCTTCTGAAAAGAAGAAATCCAAGAAGGCTAAGGGTAAGGTGAAAGTGAAATATCAAAAGAAACTTGATCCAGCTAGTAAAGGAATTTGCTTCCATTGCAACAAGTCAGGTCATTGGAAGAGGAACTGCAAGGATTATCTTACGGAGTAAAAGCAGAAGAAGCTTGGAGAAGCTTCGAATCCTAATCAAGGTTTGTTTATGATTGAAATTAATTTTTTAGGAAGTCAAAAAACTACTTAGGAATTGGATATCGGCTGTGGTTCTCACATATGTAATACTATACAAGGACTGGTCAGAAGTAGGAAGCTAAACAAGGATGAGGTCGTCCTACTAGTGGGAAATGGAGCAAAGGTTGCTACATTAGCTGTAAGGACTTATTGTTTAGCACTACCTACGGGAAAGTTCATTAATTTAAATAATTGTTATTTTGTTCCAAATATCATTAGAAACATTATTTCAATTTATGTATTGGATATGGATGGTTTTGACATTATAATAAAGAACAACAGTTGTTCTATTTATAATAATAATGTTTTTTATGGTGTTGGTAATTTGTGAAATGGACTTTATATACTTGACTTGCATAAAAATATACTTCAAATTGAAAAAACTAATAAAAGGAAAAGAGATGATGTTAATTATACCTATATGTGGCATTGTAGACTCGGTCATATAAATGAAACAAGATTATCCAAGTTGTATAAGGATGGGCTCTTAGAGCTATCTGATTATGAATCATATCCAACTTGTGAATCTTGTTTTATGGGAAAAATGACTAAATCTCCTTTTAGTGGAAAAGGAGAAAGAGTTACAGAGTTGTTAGTGTTAGTACACACAAATGTATGTGGACCTATGACAACGAATGCACGAATAGAGAATTCTTATTTTATTACATTCACTGATGATCACTCAAGATTTGGAGATATGTATTTAATGAAATACAAATCTGAATCATTTTAAAATTTCAAAGAGTTCATAAGTGAAGTAGAAAAATAAACTGGCAAAAATATTAAGATTCTTGATCGGATTGAGGTGGTGAATACTTAAGCGGTGAGTTTCTTATTTGTCTCAAAGAAAATAGTATAATCTCACAATGAACTCCACCAGGAATTCCACAGCTCAAATGTGTATCTGAAAGGAGAAATCGAACATTATTGGACATTGTTCAATCCATGATGAGCTTTACTGATCTTCCAGTTTCCTTCTCGGGATATGCCCTAGAATCGGTTGGATACCTACTTAACAAGGTAACTACCAAATCCGTCCCTAAAACCCCGTATGAGTTATGGACATGGAGGAAACCAAATCTTAAGCATGTTAAGACTTGGGGTTGTCCAGCTTATGTCAAAAAGTTTGAAAACGATAACCTACAGACTAGATCCGAGAAGTGTAGATTTTTTAGATACCCTAAAGAAATATGAGGGTATTATTTCTATCATCCAACTGATCAAAAGGTGTTTTTTGCGAAACATGGTGCCTTCTTGGAAAAGGAGTTTATCCTTGAAGGGGTTAGTGGGAGTAAGATATATCTTGAAGAAGTTCAAGAACCACAAAATACTACAGATCAAAGTCAGGTACCTAACCAAGTGGAAGAACCTATTATAACACACACTATTCTTAAATATGAAAGAGTACAAAAGATACCTAATAGGTATGGATTCGTCATAGAGGATAACGATGAGGTATGCATCATAGATGATGATGATCCATTGAATTATGAACAGGATATGAGTAGTAAATACTCAGAGAAATGGCAAGAAGCCATGAAATCCAAGATGGACTCCATGGATGAAAACCAAGCATGGACTTTGGTTTCACCACCTGAAGGCATTAAGCCTATTGGGTGTAAATGGGTCTTTAAAAGAAAGACTGGAGCAGACGACAAGGTAAAGACCTATAAGGCCCGACTAGTCGCAAAAGGTTTCAAACAAAGACAAGGGGTTGACTATGATGAAACCTTCTCACCGGTAGCTATGCTCATGTCTATTCAGATTTTACTTGCGATTGCAGCTTATCACAACTATGAAATCTGGCAGATGGACGTGAAAACGGCCTTCCTCAATGGGAAACTTAAAGAGGATGTGTATTTGACACATGCAGAGTGATTTGTTTCAACGGTTGGAACAAATCAAGTCTGTAAGCTACAGCGATCCATTTATGGATTGAAGCAAGCTTATCGTAGATGGAACATCCATTTTGATGGGACAATCAAAGAGTTTAATTTTATCAAAAATGAGTATGAACCATGTGTGTAAAAGAAGGTTAGTGGGAGCGATGTTTCATGTTAGGTTTGTAATATTCATGAACGCAATCAAATTGCACAAAATAAGCGGAAACATGGAAAATCAGAGTTTTAAAATTTTACAAACCATATACCCGGATCATTCTTTATGCACAATTATTAATTAAACGAAAAGATAAAGAATAAGAATCATACCCTTGAAGATTCGAGCTTCCTCAGGTACAAGTTCACCTCCAAATCCTTTTTACGTTTAACTTGAATCAACCGGGTTTGGTTCCTTCCTTTGATCAACGTTAGCCACCCAAGTGTTTGGCCTCTAGAGGTGATCCACCAAGGAAGAAGAAAGATACAAGAAGATGGGTGGTTGTCTAAACCCTAGTTTTCTATCTCTATAAAAAGTGTACTCTCCAACAATTAGAATCACGTATATTGATATCTGATATAAAACTTCTCTTATAAAGATATTAGTTAACCCTTCTAATCTAATTAGAAAATAGGGTATTATTTAATTAATTAAATTCTTTTAATTAATTAAGCTCCCTAATCTTATTAGAGATAATTAATTAAACTCTTTTAATTAATTTAACCTCATAATCTTATTAGGAATATATGAGAGTACTTTTATTAATTAATTCCCAAACTCCTCTAGGAATTAAATAATAATAATAGTAATAATAATAATAAGACTCTTAATAATTTATAATTAATATTTCCAAAATATTAAATAATAAATATTAATCTATTTAATTTATTACGTCACCATAGATTAAATTAAATATATTTAACTTATTATTACGATTATGTCATTAACTTCTTAAATAATTATTATTCCTTTTATGGTGTGACCCTTTAGGTTCTCCATATTAAACCGGTTGTGAATAAATCAATTAGAAAAATTATAATCTTATTTAAATAAATAAATTAAATTATTAATTTATTTAAATAAATAATATTTATTCTACAATAGGGATAAGCCTCCCTAGCGATCAACGCCTTTTCAGATAATATAGATTTCAACATTAATCATAAAAGAACCTTTGAGTAAATAGTTACTGTACAATTCAATCCTTCCACCATACAATGTGTGACGCCCCCAAATCTGGGTATCTTCCAACCCGATAAATGGTGCTACATGGTGCTACAGTTCACACAAACATTCATTTGAAATACCTCAAAAGAACGAATATGTCTTATATATATCAAAAAGAATATTAACATTCCCCAGGTTCTTTACAACCAATACATTTTCCTTTGTCATAATATCAAATATTATTCTCACAAAACCTATACTATTACATATGTAATCTATGGGTTCGCCTTCGCCTTCCCTTTATCCTTGCCGGATCCATCGGTCCGTTCGGTCTTAGCTGCATTCATAAGGTTCAAGCAAGAATGAGTCTAAGTAGCTCAGTAAGTACAACAATTCTAGTAACAATAGCATGCTTGAAACATAAGAATCTTATATCTTCAATAACTGAACAATAGTTACGAAGTACTATCGTTAATTCAAAATAGCAATTCTCTTCATTCAAAATGTTTTACAACAACAATATTCCGTAAAACATAAATTCCAGTTCAAGACCGTGAGTATTTCACAAGTACTTTGAAAAGGACATCCCGACACTAAGTCCGTAAGTCTGGCATAGCTTACGAGCACGTCTAGGTGATCAGCCTATAGTACTCTATGTTGATCAACACTACATTCATTAAACGTGTATACGTTTAAGTTGTGGCAACCTCACGTGCCTGTCGTTTGACGATAAAATAATTTAGCATATTCAGTCTACTTTTGAAAACCACAACAATATTAGTTTGGTAAATCATTATACATATTGAAAGATTAAAAGAATCCAACATATCGTAAGTCTAGCCGAAGGAATTGGCATCAACTTCATTAGACATTAACTCATGCGAAGAATACATGAATCACAAAGACTTGTCCAGAATGAACTGGAACAAGGGTTAGAATACTTGCCTTTAGCGTCTGCTTACAGATATAACACGTGAACTTTAAGTCTTTAAGGTCTCTATAGTAAATGATAACATCACATAGCAAATTAGGTCATGAATACTATACATGGTTCCTAAAAAATCTTACCCTTCTTCTCAATCTAAATACGTATTAGATTTGTTATTATCGATTCCAGCGTTCCGTTACGTCATTCTTACGTTCATATGTAATTGACT
Organism: Panax quinquefolius; assembly: GCA_020205615.1. NCBI lineage: Eukaryota > Viridiplantae > Streptophyta > Magnoliopsida > Apiales > Araliaceae > Panax > Panax quinquefolius. The sequence continues at coordinate 87,951,930 of CM035172.1, read as the reverse complement.
TAACTTAACCCTAAGTGTTCATACTTAAGGCTTAATTATGTCTTAACAATGTTTCATTAAGATCCTTATTTAATTGCTCATCAATTACTCTTCATACTCAACATGTAAACCTCTTTCATTATCTAGGTCATGAGACTGGTCATTGCTTACTTACGATTATTACTCTTGGTGCCGCTATGTGCAAGCATCACCTATTATTTCTAGAAATCGGACTCGTACTGCAGCATGAGTTCCTTTGTTACTGTCGTCGCTCTGGTAGCGAAGTTTGCATGGGACACATGCCACTTTGGTATTTGTGCATACTCGAACTTTTGGCTTGGAGTATACCGTGCGCGGACTCTGAACCTCAGAAATTTTTGACAGATTTTTCAAATGGTGAGATTCTTGGACTCGTAACTTCTTCGTTATAAGTCCGAATTGGCTAGTTTAAGAGCCTACGGTTCATAAATCACATACTCTACGTGTTCATGCAAGAATTTTATCTATTCGACTTCGTTTGCTAAAATTCCACCTATTAGTCCATTTTTAACGAAAACGATAAACGTTCGTGAATGTTCAACGCTCATTTCTTCGTTCTAATTCGAAATCCGGCCATTTTCGAGTCCGCAACTCTATAATACCAAATATGACTTGTCTCCATCGAAAACCAATGTTTGCGAGTTCAAACACAAAATACGACTTCCATTCCGAGAATTTCACGAATTCGACGATTATACCATCGTGTGAATTCCGGCAAAACTCCATTACTAGTGATTTGTTCATCATTCTAAATACATTCATTTCATTATCTAGACATATTAACTTATATGATACAACAACCTACATTCAAATTAGTTTATAGCTTAATTCTTATAAGTTCATAACTTACTAATTCTTCAATACATGATTTTCATTTCCTTATAACTTATTCTTGGTTCAAGTCCCTACAAGCAACATTATTGCATCTTATTAGCATATTAACTTCATTCATTATGTTATAAGTGTATATATGATCATCATAAGTCCCTAACTTACTTAGGTTTAACTTGCTTATTTCTTGCTTACTCGTATGATAGAGACGGAAGAGACAAGATCAATTACCTTTGAAGACTACTTCTCTTTCTTTGGAAATCTAACAATGAAGGTTAAGCTTCAAAGTGCTTATTAGCTCTAACAAATAAGTTATTTGTGAGAGAGTTTGTTGGATGAAATAACAAGCAACAATTGAAATATAAGCTAGCTATTTATAGAAGTCTCTAAGCTAGGGTATAATTGTCATTAAGACCTTCCACCTCCTTAACTAACCTCCTTACTATTCCTTTCTTGTTGTCCACAACTCTTATCTCTTACTTGATCACTACATAAAGTTCTTGCTCATCACACAAAGTGCTTGGTTACCAATTCACCCATGGGTTGCCCCATGGATCTTGCTTTACCCATTGGATCATCCTTTGGGCTTAGTGGTTAATTTAATTAATTTAATCTTTGGGCTTGTATTAATCTACTAAGGGCTTCATGTTATTACTACTTGGGCTTAAGAATAATCCTACATGGGCTTACACTTTAATCAAGTTGGACTTTTAATTCATACTAGATCACCATAAATCCTTTCATTAGATTTTAATACTTACATTCTCAATTTACGCCCGCATGCGAAATATTGCGTTTTTCATACTTAGATTATTATTACATAATCCATCTCGCCTCGATATTATAACGTTACGTATTTCTCGGAAGTTCAAAAATAATTCCCAAGCGATAAACGATGAATAGTGTTTTTCGTAAACTTTCTCGAAAAACTTTTATTTTCGTCATGGAAATTCAAACATTTTAATTCATTCACGTGGTTCAAATATTAGGATGTTCCGACGTTTCTAGGTTATAGAACGACATACATCTTATTAACACATAATAATAACAAACAATATTATTTTATTCATTATTTAATTCTTCCAAGTATTTTACAAAGGATCCGAATTTCTCGGTCGTTACACAATGTTTCAATTAAATATAAGACATATAATTTCTGTCAAGTCTTATTTTATTTAATTATATGTATTTCGACTCTTAAATGTACAACTCCAAATAATACAAATTAGAAACTCCTTTCTAATTTCATTCCTCCTTGGCCAAGGAGTACTGGGTTATCATTTATCGAATCACATAGGACATTTCTCTTCTTTTACTAGAAGCGGTAGATTCTTTATTGATCATACATTATCTCCATGCACAACTTATTATATCCAATCATACCCTTTGATATACCCTAAGGGTCTTAAGGAATAAGTAAAAGTATAACTCATCATACACAAGATATTATGATGATCTCAAGTCCAAGGATCACTTGTACTACTATCACTACAGGAATTCCTATTGACATGCAAGTAAAACTCCATTAGGTATTCTTTAGTGAGCCACGTTCAGTGAACTTATTCTCTAATAAGCACCTACATACTTGCTTTAGTGTCTCCACACAAATGATCATGAGATCAATCATCTTCATCCAATGAGCAAACAACGTATATACCAATCTATCCGGATTCACTAATCCCCAATTTATTAATCCATCGATTGGGAACTATTTTATAAGATTGTTACAAAGTATATGCTTTATCATCAAACATGATTGGCTTGTGTGCATACTACTTTCAATCTCCCACTTGCACTAAAGCCAATTGTCATCGTATCTCATACCCTTCTTCTTTAAGTGACGATTATCCTGCTATTGGATAAGCTTTAGTTAATGGATATGTAATATTGTTCTTGAGAGTCCATTATCTCTATAGTGATTTCTCATCTTTCAATGATTCCTATAATTAAATGAAAGTGTCGCAACACATGTTTAGATCCAAGATGAGACTTAGGAACTATTCCTAGTTCAGTAATGAACTTTACATCCAAACAATCAACTTGCAGTTTCATTTACAACTATATACTTTGTATTTATCACTAAACCAGCAACTCTTTGATGTTTTAAACCTTTCCAATTCACTGCACCACCGTTCAATGTAGCACTTTACCTTAAAGTGGATATTCTGTCGTCTTGGTCTGTCTAAAAAACTTGAGTCTATTTAGATCTACCATAAATTTTAATCACATCCTTAGTGCCAGTTAAGTACTTTAAGATATTTTTCACTGTCTTACAGTGATCTTCTCCAAGATATGACCGATCATCATCAAGTCTCGTATATTTCATTATATACATGATTGTCACTCATGCGATCTCTCTTTTCAGGAGTCTATGGGGACTATTAAGAGATATACACTCTATGGCTCATCAACATGAGACATCTCTTGGAGTTTGTCATCCTAAACGACTTTAGCATCAAATGAATATACGTTCTTTGGGTTAATTTGAGCATCCTTTTAAATCTATCTGTATAGATTTTTATCCCCAATTATGATACTCTTCCTAAATCATTCAAGGAGGAATTTTTAGACAACTTTATCTTTACTGATTGTAGCATTAGTATGGCATTCCTTATCTGTATTATTTCAACATATAATACTAGAAATGTCATGATGCTCCCACTGACCCTTTTGTACACACTAGGTTCATTCTTGTTTTTGATAAAATCAAACTCTTTTGATTGTCTCATCAAATTTGAATGTTCCATATTTGAGAAGCTTGCTTCAATCCATTTATCTGATTGTTTACAACTCATTTCCTCATTGTATGTAACTGGATAATCATCTTCTATGATGCGTACCTCATTATCATCATCTATAATGAATACATACCTCCCATGTATCTTCGGTACTATTTCAGATCTATAATTCTGTTGTGGTACAATAGTTCTATCTGCAGGTTCCTCTTATTTGACTTATAGTGTTTTGTGGTTCTTGAACTCTTCAAGATCTATTATCATCCCACTAGCCCCTTTAATGATAAACACCTTTATCTTATAAGGTAGCGTGTTTCGCAACAAACACCTTTTGCTAAGTAGGATTATAAAACATATACCCTAAACTTACTTTAGGATGTCCCACAAATCTGTACTTGTCAAATCTTGTCCCAAGCTTATCCTTTGAAACCTTTTTCACATAAGCTGGACAACCCCTTATCTTAACATACTTAAGATTAGGAATCCTCCTTGTCCATAACTCTTATAGAGTCTTGGGGTTGAATTTTGAGGTTACCTTTTTCGTATATATGCAACCATTTCTAGGGCATGACCCCAGAAAGATACTGGAATGTCGATAAAATCATTATGGACCGTACCATGTCCAACAAGGTATGATTTTTACTTTCAGATACATCAAATTATTATCGTGTCGAGGAGGCGCCCATTATGAGAAAACCATTTGAGATGATCTAGAAACTTATTGCACAAGTATTTATTCCTTGATCTAATCAAAGAATCTTAATACTTTGCCAATTTGTTTCACTTCTGAATTCTTTGAACCTTTCAAATAATTCACACTTGTATTTCAGCAAATACACACATTCAACTCTTTGAATGATCATCTCCTTTTCTTATACTAGTTTGTTCAATTTTCAAAATTATTCTCACGTAAGTCAAGTATACAAAATCCATTAAGTAATATTTTAGTTCTATACAAAACATTATTATTATAAATAGAACAACAATTGTTCTTGAATATAATACCAAAGATTTCATTGTCCAACAATAAAATGGAAATAATGTTTCTAACGAGAACTGGAACACAATAACAACTTACTGACTTAATAGATTTTCCCGTAAGAAAGGCTAAACTATAAGTTTCTATAGCTAATGCAACAACATTTGCTTCATTTCCCATACATAGGATTACTTATCTTTGTTTAGCTTTCTACTTCTGCTTGGTCCCTTCATAAATCAATATTTATGATAACCAAAGTCAGTATCCAATACCCAAGTAGAACCTTGACTTAATGAAAAATTTATTTTAAATCATGAATAAAATTGTATTTGTAACCGAAACTTCACTAAGCTTCTTCTAGTTATCCTCTACAAGATGCTTCTTGCAGTTTTTTTTCCGATGTCCAGGCTTATTGTAGTGGAAGCAAACTCCTTTGCTATTCGTATCAGTTTTGTTCTTATTATCCTTTGTTTTTGCCTTTCTATTTACCTTCTTTGAATCGTTCTTCTTTTCAGAAGATCTTTTGGCCCCTACCAGTAAGACATGATCTTTCTTGGTTGGAAAATGACTCTCAACATTTTTCAACATGTTAAGAAAATCAGCGAGGCTGATATCTAGCTTATTCATATGAAAAATTCACAACAATTGTGAAAGGAGTCCGGGAGTGAGTGCAAGATCAAATCTTGGCTCAACTCTCCATCTATGACAAACCCTGTTGTCATAATTGATCAATCAAATTGATAATGTTAAGGACTTTTATCTATACTGTAGTGTCATTGGTCATTCTAGATCGGAAGAGCTCCTTAGATATCTGATATCTATCAGTCATACTTTCCTCACCATCAACTACTTGATGTGCAGGAATATAGTAGGAGCATATATCCATAGTTTCATGCTGACGCTGAAGCACGTTACTCATGGATTGAAGAATGATGGATTGAGTCAACTGTGCATCATCTTGTCACTTTCTAAAAGTAGCAATCTCTTCCTCAGAGGCATTGTCTGCAACCATTGCAGGGATAGGCGTATTAAGGACATAAGATAACTTTTCAGCCATGGGAACTATTCTCAAATTCCTTAACCAATCCATTTAATTCGGTCCAGCTAAATAGCATCTAATATGCTTCACAGTGATAGTAATTTAGACATTATAAAATTCTGTAAATGAATTTGTAATTAACAACATTTTAGCATACATTCTTTTATTAATTACCAAAATAATTTAGGTTTTGTTTTAAATTGGTATCTCCCACTATTTTCTTCAAAGTATATCACCCTCATGTTATATAGTTCAATGATATCTAATTAAAGATATGCTAGTGAGAATAAGGATCTCCTTTCAAATGTATATAGCCTTGTGTGTGCACAACAAACTATATATAAATAAATAGGTAGACAACTCTTGTTAATTACATCAACTATGCAACTCCTTGTATTTTGCCTCTTAGATCATAATAGTCAAGTGTGTGCACATCCGAACTAAAATGATTTAAGTTAAGTCATACCTAGCACTCCATATATTCAAAAGAAAAATACTGTTCTTGTGTGTGCACAACAAAACAACATTGTTCTATCTATTTATAAGCATTAAATGTGATAAAACAACATCTTAAATATTTAATACTTGCCTTGTGTGTGCACAACAAACTCATATTAAATATTTAATACTCTATTGTTTTACCATGCTAGAAGGCGACGTTCGATATTCCAAATATCTTTGAACATTACAACTTAATATAATTTTTTTGAGGGTTTTGTTATGAATTTGTTTCATATTATTTAGCGTGCATGCACACACACACACACACACACACACACATATATATATATATATATATATATATATATATAATACGCATCATATTAATTAACATGCGAAGCATGTTTATATATATATATATATATATATATATATATATATATATATATATATATATATATATAGTATATGCATGCACATATAGAATACTATATTCTACCCAAATTGATTTTGGACTTTATTCTAGTTTGGTTCATTAGAGCCACCAAGTGAACCAAAAGGTTAAACCCTAGGGGTGAAAAAATTAATATTTAAATATGACTATTACAATTAAACTCGGGCTCCATTATAAACGGGTCTTCAAGCACTCCTTGTTCCTTGATCTGTCAATTCTTCAAAATTAATTCTAACTATTCCTATTACAAAACTATTTAAAGTAAATAGAAACCTTGATCAGCAGTCAAGGGCAAGTACATATGAGAGAGTTATAATTTATATTAAGAAAAAATTAGAGAAGATGAGGTACGCAGACCCCATTTAATAAAACTCGTACATTCACACATCCAACTAAAATAAAATTCAATCACATTGGTCAATAGTCCATAATCAATCTCATTTATTATCATACACATCACCATATGCATCAATAAATAACATTCATCTCATGAATAATAAACATTTAATATATATATTGATATCATTTAATGGGTAAATTTAGTTAGTATAAAATCTAATTTTGAATCAAAATAAACTCCTTTATTTTAATCCAAATTTAAATCAAAATAAACCTCTTTTATTTTAATTTATTCAATTTTGAATAAAATAAACTATTTTATTTTAATCAAATTCTTTAATCAAAATAAACTCATTTATTTTAATTAATTATGGAATCTAATTCCTTGTCAAAATAAACTCCTTTATTTTGGGTAATATGAAATCTTATTTCGTATCTAAATAAACTATTTTATTTAAGAAAACACATGATTCTCTTTCCTATTCATAAATAAACTCCTTTATTTTGAATAATATGAAATCTTATTTCATATCTAAATAAACTCATTTATTTAAGAAAATACTTGATTCTCTTTCTTATTCACAAATAAACTCATTCATTTTGAATAATATGAAATCTTATTCCATATCTAAATAAACTTCTTTATTTAAGAAAACATGGAATTCTTTTTCAACTCCAATTAGTTATCATAGAATCTAATTTCAACTCTAATTAGTTAACATGAAATCTAATTTTAAAATTAAAATAAACTTTTTATTTTAAGATTAAAATAAACTTTTTATTTTAAAATTAAAATAAACTTTTATTTTAATTATAAAATAATAGTTAAATATATATATATATATATATATATATATATAATATATAAATTATCGTAATCATACACCAGGCCACGTTTAAAAAAATAATAATAATCTATCCACCGATATCAATATGAGATGTATGATATATATATATATATATATATATATATATATATATATATATATATATATATCAATATGCAAGCTTATTCTGGCAAACTTCAAGGACTGGGAGGTTAATAATATATGATTATATATATATATAATATTAATCTTAACGTGATTCGCGTGATACCAATATGATCAGATCAAATTTTTTTTGTATAAAAAATACTGAGGATTCCGCAGAAAAAAATGGGATTACCGAATATTTTTTTTTATTTTATACAACAAATTATGCCCAGTTAAATTGTTCTAAACACATATCATATATATATATATATATATATATATAAATATCAAATCAAAAAATTAATAATTAGCATAAAGATTTGGCTCTGATACCACTGTTAGGTTTGTAATATTCATGAACGCAATCAAATTGCACAAAATAAGCGGAAGCATGGAAAATCAGAGTTTTAAAATTTTAAAAACTATATACCCGGATCATCCTTTATGCATAATTATTAATTAAACGAAAAGATAAAGAACAAGAATCATACCCTTGAAGATTCGAGCTTTCTCGGGTACAAGTTCACCTCCAAATCATTTTCGCGTTTAACTTGAATCCACCGGGTTTGGTTCCTTTCTTTGATCAACGTTAGCCACCCAAGTGTTTGGCCTCTAGAGGTGATCCACCAAGGAAGAAGAAAGATACAAGAAGATGGGTGGTTGACTAAACCTTAGTTTTCTATCTCTATAGAAAAAGGTGTACTCTCCAACAATTGGAATCACGTATATTAATATCTGATATAAGACTCCTCTTATAAAGATATTAGTTAACCCTTCTAATCTAATTAGAAAATATGGTATTATTTTATTAATTAAATTCTTTTAATTAATTAAGCTCCCTAATCTTATTAGGGATAATTAATTAAACTCTTTTAATTAATTTAACCTCATAATCTTATTAGGAATATATGAGTGTACTTTTATTAATTAATTCTCAAACTCCTTTAGGAATTAAATAATAATAATAGTAATTATAATATTATGACTCCTCTTATTAATTTATATTTAATATTTCCAAAATATTAAATAATAATATTAAGCTATTTAATTTATTGTGTCACCATAAATTAAATTAAATATACTTAACTTATTATTACGATTATACCATTAACTTCTTAAATAATTATTCTTCATTTTATGGTGTGACCCTTTAGGCTCTCCATAATAAACCGATTGTGAATAAATCAATTAGAACAATTCTAATCTTATTTAAATAATTGTGAATAAATCAATTAGTACAATTCTAATCTTATTTAAATAAATAAAATAAATTATTAATTTATTTAAATAAATAATATTTATTCTACAATAGGAATAAGTCTCCTTAGCGATCAACGAGTTTCCAGATAATATAGATTTCAAGATTAATCATAATAGAACCTTTGAGTAAATAGTTACCGTATAATTCAATCCTTCCACCATACAATGTCCCAATTAAATTTAAAATATAGAATTACTGTCAAGTCTTATTTTATTTAATTATATGTATTTCTGCTCTTAAATGCACAACTCCAAATAATATAAATTAGAAATTCCTTTCTAATTTCATTCTGCCTTGGCAAAGGACTATTGGGTTGTCATTTATCGAATCACATATGACATTTCTCTTCTTTTACTAGAAGCAATAGATTCTTTATTGATCATACATTATCTCCATGCACAACTTATTATACCCAATCATACCCTTTGATATACCCTAAGGGTCATAAGGAATAAGTAAAAGTATAACTCATCATACACAAGATACTCTGATGATCTCAAGTCCAAGGATCACTTGTACTACTATCACTACAGGAATTCCTATTGACAGGCAAGTAAAACTCCATTAGGTATTCCTTAGCGAGCCACGTTCAGTGAACTTATTCTCTAATAAGCACCTATATACTTGCTTTAGTGTCTCCACACAAATGATCATGAGATCAATCATCCTCATCCAATGAGCAAGCAACATATGTACCAATCTATCCGGATTCACTAATCCCCAATTTAGTAATCCATTGATTGGGAACTATTTTAGTTTTAAGATTTCTAAGAATTTAGATCTCATTAGAATGATCATTATCATTATTCTAGAAGCATTGCTTAAAACTATAGGGTTTATCACTTATTATAAAGCAGCATCATGTAGATAATTAAAAGCCTTTAATAAATTAATATTTTTTTATTAATAAATGAATAAGATTGTTACAAAGTATATGCTTTATCATCAAACATGATTGGCTTGTGTGCATACTACTTTTATTTCATTCCTTGTATTATATGTTGATGATATATTACTAATTGGGAATGATATTCCTATGCTTGAATCGATTAAAATCTGGTTATCTAAACACTTCTCCATGAAGGACCTGGGAGAAGCATCCTATATTTTGGGGATAAAGATCTATAGAGATAGATCTAAAAGGATGCTTGGCTTTATCCCAAGGAACATACATTGACTCAATGTTAAAGATGTTTAGCATGGAAGATTCCAAAAGAGGTCTCATGCCGATGAGCCATGGAATACATCTCTCCAAGAAACAGGCCCCAAAGACACCTAAGGAGAGAGACCGTATAAGTAAGATTCCTTATGCTTCAGCAATAAGATCTATCATGTACGATATAATATGTACTAGACCGGAGTCGCTCATGCACTTAGTGTAACAAGCAGATATCAATCGAATACAGGAGAAGAGCACTAGAGGGCAGTAAAAAATAGTCTAAAGTACTTAAGAAGAACTAAGGATGTATTTCTTGTCTACGGTGGATCTGAATTAAAACTAGAGGGCTTCACAGACTCAAGTTTTCAAACAGACCAAGATGACAATAAATCTGTTTTGGGGTATGTGTTTACTGATACTCTTAGCGAAACTAATCACTGTAAATCCATTTTAAACCAAAATAATTCGTTTAAATCACTTTGTTTTCGTTTCTTCATGTATTTACACAATCAAAAATCAATTTACATTTTTATATCATGAATTGAGTATCAATTTTGATTCTAAAATAAGCCATATCATACATATATCACTATAATTCATTGTAACATGATTTCTTCACATATATCATGTTTTCATAAATTAAACAACTTTAAATAAAATACAAATCATATAAAAACAGTTTATATGAACAAATTAACATGTTTAACCCATATATTCACTAATTGTTCATGAAACTCAAACAAAGAGGAAAAACAAAACAAAAAAAACAAAAACTTTAAAAAAACTAAGATTATACCTTGGTTGCTAGTTTAGCTAGAGAAGATGATAGTATACCCTAATCTCTATTTGAGCTTATCCCACCTTGTTTATAATTATGCATGTTTGTTATTCTGTCTTGTATATAAATTACGCAAGTTTTTGAATTCTATTGAGCAAAGTTCTTATTTTTGTTTCCTTATTGGAAAGTGTAACCTTGGCTTACCATTTTTGTTCAAGCAAAGTTAATTATGTCTTTTCAATGCTTTGAACTTGATTCTTAAAGCATGACTTTGATGCAGTACATTATTTATTTATGGTTCATAACTACTCTGTAATACATCGTTGTTAAACCCTTGCATTGTCATTACACTTTTTATTCAACTAATCCTTAGTTGATGTACGTTGAACTCTAAATTACACTTGAAACTTATCCAAATAAAACTTCCTTTAGTGCGGACTTGTATGTTAAAACTGAGATGAACAACCCTATTATAGGGGATTTTTTACGCGGAAGCGTTTAGATGTTTGTGCACAATACATGGTATGAAGGACTGATCACCCTAAGTACGGGAAAGAAAGGTCCCTATAGTCTAATGATTGTAAAGGTTTAAGTTGAAAAAAACTTATAACGTAGGAAATAGTTCATGGTCTTGTGACCCTCAGATGATTTCCAATATCAGTTCTTGATCGATATTAGAAAATATTATTCAATTCAATTGAGTTTATTCATTGCCAGATATTATGTCCTTTCAAGTGAGCATTGTTTTGCTCACTCTTGCATATATATAACCATTACAACTAAAATTGAGAAGGTTGACGAGCCAACCACTAGCAAAGGAAAAGGCAAGATGAACAAGTGTTGAAGACTTGTTAATTTTTTGAGAATTATGTTTTCAGACTTAATTTTAATTATGAGATGTAATTAATTATTTTTTTGCATTTGATGAATATTTTAAGGTTAGATAACCTGGGATTTATTGGTTTAAGTTATATAACCCTTTAATGGGAAGATTTATTGATTAAATTTAATTAAATTTAGGTAGTTAGAAATGAATGTTTGGACAGTGAACACCAAATCCTGTGGGAATGAAGTACCCAGATTTGGGGGTGTCACAAGTTTGTATCAAAGCTTTAGGTTATGAACCTTAGCTGGGGGAAAAACCTTAGGAAGTAACCTTATAGCAGATTGTAAAGATAAAGATAGTGGTGATAAACTCTTATCAAGTTTCAAGGAAGAAATAATAAAACACTCTATGTGTTTATGTGGTTGCAACCTATGTGCTCGTGTGTTAAGTAGTTACGATTAGTAATAAAAACTTAAAAAATTATATTGTTAGGATGGCTAATGTGGGAGAATCCAGTCAAGCTAGAGAGGAGAGACCTCAGATGCCTAGAGAGGAGGAGCCTCGAGATGTTCAAGTAGTCTAGGAAAAGCTATTGCCAAAGGAGCCGTCTCCGTTGGTTGTAGTTGTTGGGTACCCAGAGTTTGAGCAGAAGGGATTATTAAATGATGAGGATGGGGTAGAGATGGATGAGGAGGACCCTGTAGAGCTACCACAGACAAATGAAGAGGAGGGAGGGGAAGAGTTTCCACCAAACTCTATTGTAGCTCAAATGAATGACGAAGTGTATGACTGTAATATTGAGCTTCAGGATAGAGTCAGGGAGTTGGAGGAGCTAGTAGATGAACATCAAACTTTGATGGCACAAAAGGATGATGAGATCCAGGATCTTAACAAACGTCTCGATAATGTGGAATGGAAGTTGGTTCACATAGAGGGAGAAAAGGAGCAGCTGATGGAGGAGGTTAGGAAACTAAAGGATAACCTAAAAGAAGAGTTAGGCAAGAGAGTAAGAACTGAAGATGCTTATGAGAAGGCTACCCAGTGTGCAGATGTAGCAGAGGGAGAGGTACAAACAAAGAAGGTCAAGATGGAAGAGATGGATTGTGTTTTCCACACAGTGATAAACAAAGCCCAAGACTGAGTCATGTACTATCCGACTCAGTTCGAGGAGTTGCCATGGTATATGTTAGATCGTAAAACGATGTTTCGTATCATGGAAGAGGAGCGCCGTAAGGCTGTGCAACGTCTCAATAGGCCTTAATAGAAAGTGTAATTATTGAATGAATAATTATATAATAAATAAGATGTAAATTCCAATTGTTGTGTTACCAATGGGATATGATGGTGTTATCTTGAAACTATATTAGTTCAGGAAATTGATGTAAATAGCAGCGATGATATCATTTCTATGTCTGTAAAAGATGATTAATGAATAAAATGTTAATATTTAGTCAAGATGTTATGTGTTATGTGATGATCATTTATGATGTGCAAGTTAAGTAGAAAATACTTAAGAAATTAAGTAATGATCTAATAAGTGTATTTTAAATAGAAAATGCCTCCAAGAAGACGTCTACCACGACAATGAACCCCTGAAGGGTCTACCAATAACAACAACGTTGATGCTAACCCACTTCAGCAGTTGGTGACGTTTTTAACGGGAGCATTGCAGAATCAGCCGCATAATCAAGCCGCGATCTTTAAAGATTTAAGGTGATTGGAGCACCAGAATTTTGCGGGTCCATGAATCCAGTGGAGGCACAGACCTGGATCATGAAAATAGAGAAGGTATTCGACGTTGCTAGAGTCGGTGAAGATAAGAAGACTACTTTTGCAACATTCATATTGAAAGCAGAAGCCAACTACTGGTGGAAGGTAAATAAAACCCGAGGGGGATATGGAGTAATGGCAAGGAATAGGTTAAAAGAAATATTTTTTGAGACCTATTTTCTAGAGAGCTCATAGAATCAGATGGAGGTGCAGTTCTTAGAGTTGAAGCAAGGTACGATGACGGTGTCAGAGTATGCAGCAAAATTCAATGAGTTGGCGAGGTTTGCGCCGTATCAAGTTAACATAGACGAGCATAAGGAAAGAAGGTTTGAACATGGATTGAAGCCCTAGTTGTACATCAGAGTCTCTATGTTTCAGCTGAAGACGTTTGTGACAGTGCTTGAGAAGGCAATTATCGCGGAGGGTGGAAGCGATGCCTTAACAAAATACAATCAGGAACATAGAAAGAAGAAGAATGAGAATGAAGGCAAAACTGGTGGTAACAGTGGCGAAAATAATAACCCAAAGAGAAAGTGGAATGAGTGTACAGGTGCTGGAAGTCAGTAGAGTAGCCAACAAAAGAGGAAATTTGAAGCATGTGCTACATATGGAAGAAATCACACTGCTTGAGGGGTAAGCGAGTGTGCTTTAACTGTGGCCAGGAGGGTCACATTGCTCTGAATCACCATCAGCCGAAGAAGAATGCTTATTACCCATGCGGGTCGATGGATCATTTAGGTCGTGAGTGTCCCAAAAAGAAAATTGGAGATGCAACTGAAAGAAAGGGAGATGGTAGTGGAGGTACTTTGGTTATTACCGTACCAACGTCGACGAGCAGACCTACGACTAGAACCTTCAACATGACTGTGCAGGATGCAGTGCAGTCAAAAGATGTGGTGTCATGTATCATTCAAATCAATGATATAAATGCATATATATTGTTTGATTCTGGTGCTACTTGCTCATTTATATCTGATGATTTTGCTAAGAGTTTAAGGTTGCCTAGTGAAGAATTAAATTTCCCTTTGAACATAGAAATTACAAATAGGGAGGTGATTCCTATTTGGTTCGTATATAAGAATTATAGGGTGAATATTAAGGGAAATATTATGATAGTAGACTTAATCCTGATTAAACTTGGGGAATTTGATGTTATATTGGGGATGGATTGGTTATTCAATTATGGAGCGATAATTGATTGCCAAAAGAAATGTGTAAACCTTATGGCTCCGTCAAATGTAGTTTTCTATGGTAGCGAACCGCCTAGACAAGCGAGTTGTCTGACGATTATGCAAGACAAGAAGTTATTGAGACAAGGCTGTGTAGGATATTTATCTTACATAGTCGATACTCAGAAGAAGGGTGTGAAACTGGAGGAGATACCTATTGTTAGGGATTTTGTGGACGTGTTCCCGGATGATTTGCCAAGACTTCCACCTAACAGAGAGATTGAGTTCGTTATCGATTTAACACCAGGGAATGATTTGATATCGAAGGCTCTGTACAGGATGGCTCCGGTAGAGATGAAGGAATTGATGGTACAACTGCAAGAGCTGCTAGACAAGAAATACATTCAGCCGAGTGTATCATCGTGGGGGGCGTCGATGTTATTCGTGAAGAAGAAGGATGGGTCAATGCGTCTTTGCATTGATTATAGGGAGTTAAACAAAGTCACTATTAAGAATAAGTATCCGTTGTCAAGAATAGATGACGTGTTTGATCAGTTGAAAGGAGCTAGATACTTCTCGAAGATAGATTTGAGAAATGGGTATCATCAACTAAAGGTAAGAAAGAAATATGTACCAAAGACGACATTCAGAACTCGGTATGGACATTACAAGTTTTTAGTAATGTCTTTTGGTTTGACTAATGCCCCTGCAACATTCATGGATTTGATGAACAGGGTGTTTAAACTATTCTTAGATAAGTTTATGGTGATGTTCATTGATGATATCCTAGTGTACTCCAAATCTCAAGAGGAACACATGGAACATTTACGTTTGGCATTGGAGATGCTAAGAAAAGAAAAGTTGTATGTGGAATTCTCTAAGTGTAAATTCATGCTAGAACGTGTGCAATTTCTTGGGCATGTGCTTGACAAAGATGGAATTTTAGTAGATCCATCAAAGGTCAAAGCTGTAATAAATTGGGAACAACCAAGGACACCATCAGAGGTGAGGAGTTTCTTGGGACTGGCAGGTTACTACAGATGGTTTATTCAAGACTTTTCTAAAATTGCCACTCCGTTGAAAAATTTGACAAGGAAAATCGTAAAATTTGTTTGGACAGAGAAGTGCGAAGAGAGTTTTCAGGAGTTGAAAAAGAAGCTAAGTATGGCACCTGTGTTATCATTACTAGATAATACAGGAAACTTTGTGGTGTATAGTGATGCATCGCATAAAGGATTGGGTTGTGTGCTTAAGCAAAATGGCAAAGTCATTGTGTATGCCTCAAGGTAACTGAAGGACTATGAGAAAGGATACCCGACTCATGATTTAGAGTTAGCTGCGGTGGTATTTTCTCTGAAGATATGGAGGCACTACCTCTATGGGGAGAAATATGAGATATATACGGACCATAAAAGTCTGAAGTATATTTTCACACTTAAGGATCTAAACATGCATCAAAGATGATGGTTAGAACTAATCAATGATTATGATTGAAAAATCTTTTATCATCCGGGTAAAGCAAATGTGGTTGCCGATGCCTTGAGTAGAAAGGGTTGGGAGAAGTTGATGTTGTTAACTGCCCAGGAGGAGCTCATTTCAGCAATGGCGAAACTAGAGTTGGAAGTAAAATTTTTGAAGGAATAGGATGAAAGATTGTTCCAGATGGAAGTTGTTGTAACTTTAGTTGACAAGGTAAAGAACGCTCAACTACAAGATGAAAGATGCGAGAAAATCAAAGAAAGAGTGTCTAAAGGTGGTGAGGTGAAGTTTTAGATCGATGCTGAAGGATTACTGAGGTTCGAGGGAAGAATTTGGGTTCCATCAGTACCTAAAATTAAAGACAAAATTTTGTCTGAAGCTCATAATTCAAGATATTCTATTCACACGGGGAGTACGAAGATGTATCAGGATTTACGACTGCATTTTTGGTGGCTAAATATGAAAATAGATGTTGCAAAATGTGTCACAAAATGCTTGACATGCCAAAAAGTCAAAGCCGAGCATCAGAGACCAAGCGGATTACTTCAACCGTTGGAAATACCGGAATGGAAGTGGGAGCATATCACAATGGTTTTTGTGGTAGGTCTTCCGACTACTCAGAAAGGGTACGATGCGATTTGGGTGATAGTGGACAGACTGACGAAATCAACACACTTTTTGCCGATAAAGATTAGATTCAATCTTGATCAGTTGTCAAAGTTGTACGTCAAGGAGATCGTTTCGAGACATGGAGTTCCATTGTCAATTGTGTCAGATAGAGATCCGCGATTCATGTCAAACTTTTGGAAGAAACTACAAGAATGCATGGGAACACAGTTGAGAATGAGTATGGCGTACCATCCTCAAACAGATGGCTAAAGCAAATGAATAATCTAGACGTTAGAGGATATGCTGAGAGCGTGCATTATGGATTTCAAGGGAAATTGGAATGATCATTTACCATTGGCTAAATTAGCCTATAATAATAGTTACCACGCGAGCATTGGCATGCCACCTTATGAAGCATTGTACGGCAGAAAGTGTAGAACTCCATTATATTGGGATGAAGGGTGAACGTCAATTGCTAGGGTTGGAACTGGTACATCAGACCGATGAGGTTGTCAAAATCATTAGGACAAGATTGGTAGCTGCTCAAGATAGATAGAAGAAATATGCTGATCAACACATACAAAATTGCAAATTTGACGTTGAAAATTTCGTTTTCCTAAAAGTTTCTCTTTGGAAGGGGGAGATTTGATTTGGTAAGAAAGGAAAGCTAAGCCTAAGGTTTATTGGACCCTTCGAGGTGTTGCGAAGAGTAGGGGAAGTGGCTTATGAGGAAGCTCTACCTCCAAAATTGGAACATGTTCACAATGTTTTCCATGTTTCGGTGTTACGATCGTATAAATCCGATTACAAACTTGTGATCGAGTACGAACCGTTACAGTTCGATAAAGATTTGTCTTATGAGGAAATTCCTATCCAGATAGTTGATAGGAAAGAACAAGTGCTCAGGAATAAAGTGATACCTTCTGTGAAGGTGATATGGAGGAACCACAATGCTGAGGAAGCTACGTAGGAACTCGGTGATAAGATGATGAAAAGCTATCATGCGTTATTTGTTTGACCTGTGTCTTCGATTCTGGGGACAGAATCCTTATAAGGAGAGAATAATTTGACGAATGAATTGTTTGAGTTGTGATTCCGGGGACAGAATCATTGTAAGGAGGGAATGATGTAACAATCTAGAATTTTTATATGTAATTTCAAATATTTATTAAATTAAATAAATATTTTAGTTGATGTGTTTATTATTAAATAAATATTTGTTTAATTTGATTATTTATTAGTTAAATAAATAATTCATGAGTTGTGAGGAATTAACTTGATTAAGTGTAATGTGTTAATTAAGTGGATATTCAATAATTTTATTTTTGAAGTGAATTAAATTAAATGAGTGTTGAGCTAATTATTATGTTACATAGTGGTAATAATCTAACTTAATTTAATAATTAAATTAGAGAGTTGATAATGATTGAATGAGTTGTTATAATGTTGTTTTAATTTAATTTAGTAATTGAAAGTGATGTACTAATTTATTAAATAAAATTATAATTTATAATGGAAAAATTATAAATTTTGTAGCAATTGGAATATGTGGCGTATTGATTTAATAAGTTGTTGTTAGCTTTAATTTAATTAAATTTGAATATGAGAATTTAATTAAATAGCGTGTGTCAATAAACTATATAGTAAGTGAGTTATTAAAATAAGTTAAAAATGAGTTTTAATTTGGTTTTGTATCGCCCTAGAAAAATCGGATTTTATGATAATTAAATTTTTATTTGATTATGTGGTTTAAATGAATTTAATTGATTATTTATGGGAGTAAGCTATTTAAAGGTCGTTCTATGTCCTAGACATACCGGAACGTTGTAGTATTTTGGCTACGTGGTAGAATTATAGTGTTTGAATTTCCAAGACGAAAATAAAAGCTTTCTGAGAAATTTTCGAAAAATACTATTCACACATTTCTGCTCGGGAATTATTTTTGAACTTCCGAGAAAATATGTAACGATAGAATATCGAGGTAAGATGGATTATCCATTAATATTTCAGTTATGGCAAACGCAGTTTTTCGCCTGTGGACTTAAAACCTAACGGTTAGGGAAAGTGATTTTCGAGAAGGAAATGAAATGCGATTAATGAATTAAACGATTATCGTATAATACGTAGGTATTATACGAAGTAATGAATATGAGTACGATACGAGATATTATACGAGTATGTATGAATGATGGTATGTCGTATATGTTGAATAAGTATACGAGTTAGAATACGAGATTAATACGTATGTAATACGTTCTAAGGCATTAAGCCATATGTAATTATAATTGTAGGATTATGTAAGAAGTGTATAGTTTAATTGGGATTGAGTTAAGCCCAATGTAAACTAATGTTAAAGCCCAAATATTGGTTATTATAAAGTTCAAAGTAAATTAATGGAAGCCCAAAAGCATAAGTAAGCTAATTAAACCTTAAAGCCCAAACCATTAATTCAATGGGTTAGGGTGACCCATGGGGCAACCCATGATCACATGGTTGAATGTGATGACCAAGTAATTAATGTAAGGACCAAGTATACTTAATGGTTAAGTAAACTTAACGACTAAGTAAGTGTGGTAATCAAGTAACTTAATGGCAAAGTGTTGTTATGGCTGATAAATAGGTTTTATACCTACTTATCTATTACTTGAATTATTTTCTTAATCTCATGTTTCTTAGTTACTTTTCATGCATTTTGTGTTCGTTTTGTAGATTATATGCTTGGGAGTTGAAATCACAAAGAATTGGTATGAAATCGCAAAGAAAAGCAATCCAGACATCGTTTGGGCTTTCATGTTTATTTCATGTTCTTGGCTTGGAACTTGGATTACATTTTAGAGTTTTTTCTTAGCTTTCCAGAACATCTTGAATCATTTTAATCGGATTTCGGATGCAAGAGTTATGACATTTGTACCAACGGACGTCGAACGTCACTGTTTTGGGTGGCCATTTGCATAGCAGTCACTTCCAGCCCAATTTCTACCTTCATTTGTTCATTATTTCTCAAATCTCAAAGAATGAAAGTTGTAGAGCTCGTTGATATCTTCGATTTGATAGGTTGCAGGCCTCGTAACTCTTCCCGGATCAAACGTTATGGCCGTTTTCCCAAAGGAAATCAGAGTAGAAAATTCCAGAAAACTTTCTAGCACGGGGGCCCCCATTTATTGGTCATTTCAGCACGAGGTGCTAGGTGGTAGAATCCCAGCACCGTGAGCAGTACTGGGGTGCTGGGGACGGGCGTGGTCAAGTTTGGACGCGTTTTAGGGCAAATTTTGACATTTTTCTGACTCCAAATTGGATTGGGTTTATTCCTAAACTAAAAATTAGATTTGTAACCTATAAATACATGATGTAAGGCATAAAATAGGGAGATTACATAGATTAGATGAGAGATACACTCCATTAGATTAGAACATAACCCTAGTTCATATTAGTTTTGGAGATTGAAGCAACTTGGAGACCATTGAAGAAAAAGAGCAATAGCTTGAGGAAGATGGAGATTTGCTGACAACAGATTTATTCTTCACTCTAAACTTACTTTTATCTTTTAATGTCTATTCAATTGTGGATTCTTGGTTTTAATTCATTAATCATGAACTAACTCTTTTATTAAGATTACAATTGAACCTTTTATGTCTATGAATTAATTATCTGATTTATTCCAAGTATTTATGTCAAGGTGAATTGTTTATCATGTTTTGTGCTTATTGATTAATTATTTGATCAGTAATTACCTTGTTACTCTAGAAGGAATTGAAAGAGGAGATCTATGGTTAGAATTGGGCATGATAACTTGTATTCTTAATTATTTGCATGACGAATAATTAGGGTTGTGAATGGAATGAAAATATCTTTTCACTGCATGTAACACGTTGGGAATTGGAATTTAATGCATTTAATTTAAT
Source organism: Panax quinquefolius (assembly GCA_020205615.1). Taxonomy (NCBI): domain Eukaryota; kingdom Viridiplantae; phylum Streptophyta; class Magnoliopsida; order Apiales; family Araliaceae; genus Panax; species Panax quinquefolius. The sequence continues at coordinate 87,931,167 of CM035172.1, read as the reverse complement.
TGTTTTGCATAGGAATATAGCAAGATTAATTGGATTAAATAGAAGATAATTGATCACTTGAGAAAAGGGCTTTTGACACTTGGAATTCCTGTTAACAATTCATTAGGCATAATAATTGGGATAATTGGATAATTAGTTTATAGTTCATAATTGGGGATATTGTAGTCTTAACCTTTATTTATTTGAATTCATTAGTGCACTGACATGCAATTGATTGGTATGATCTTGACCATTGGTTTTATAGTTGAATATCTTTGGCCCGTAGTGCAAAGATAGACAACTGATTGGTATGATCATTGTTATTACATTTGAATATCTTCAGCCTTTGGGGTAAGGATATTGAGTAAACATTTTATTAAACCTTTGTGGCAAGAAGGAACTGTTAATTCACATTATTATAAATATGAATTGTGAATTTAACTAACATCTTTGGTGGTTTAGGTGAAGACAAGTGATGAAAGTTCTATTTGTCTTGAGTATAACAAAGAACTGTTGATGAGTAGTACATGAATAAAATATCAACGGTGGACTTTTAATCTAGAAGAGATAGTAGATATTATGTTCTACTTGACTCTTCTAATGGATTGCTTGTTCCGCTGCAGTTAAAATTGATGTTTATTATATTTTATTAGTTTAACACCGTTGAAGGCTAATGATAATTTATTCTGCATTATTTTAGTCATAATATTTCTTACTGGGCTAGTTGAGCTCACCCTTTCTTTCATTGTTCTCTTCAGGAAATGAGAACATAGCAGGGACTAGTCGGGGAAAACAGAGTGATAGTCCTAGATGGTGCATTAGTAGTCCTCACTATTCTGTGAAATAGTGTGATAATAAATGTAGTGAGGACCCCATTGAGTTTGTATATTGTCTAGATGACAATATTTGTATTAAAACTCACAACATATGTTTAGTCGTATTTTACATGACTGTTGTATAATTAAGTTGTATTTGAATTTTGTATCATGTATTTGGCGACTCAAGATGGGTGATGCATACTTATTTTGGGGGCGTCACAATAACTATCCACCAACGGTCCATATTGATTTACTATTATATCTTCAACTAACGGTCTGAAAAATTAGCACATCTCCTCATGGACTAATATTCTACCCAAAAAAATAATTTGGACCGAAAAGAAATATATTTTACAGGTGAATAGTATTCGTGAATAGTAACTCATGAATAGTAACTCATGAATAGTAACTCATGAATAGTTAACTCGTGAATAGTAACTCATGAATAGTAACTCATAAATAGTAACTCGTGAATAGTAACTCGTGAATAGTAACTCGTGAATTGTACTCCAACACGAAAAGTGTCCCGAATACCTGATTGAACAATACTGAGTGACTTTTCACATAAGCATCAATAATCAATACCGTGTACTACTATGCAACCACGCGTATTACTGTACTTTTAACACCGGGTGTTTTTGATGATTAACGATAAAACTTCCGCCGTTATTTTCATAAAGTATTTTTGTCGTTTTCTCAATCCGATAATAATTCTGTTGTGGGGTCCACCAATGATTGTACCATCGTACGAATATTCCCCGACAAAAAGAATATTCCCCGACTAATCGAATATTCTCCGATAAAACGAATATTTTATATCAACTTGCTTACTTTGCAAAAACAATTTCACATATTACCTTTAACTTTAAACTTTTATCAATTTAACTATTTACCAAAATAGAAAAATTGAATACTTTTATTTCATAAAATTCAGGGTCTCACAATCACCCCTCCTTATGAAATTTCGCCCTCGAAATTTACGTACGTACCTGATATTCGAAGAGATGAGAATACTTTGCTTTCTTTTCAGATTGTACCTTCCCGGTAATTTCCTCGCTACCATGATTTTCCCATTTCTCATCTCCTGTATTTCAGATATCATTATAGAATATAGCTTCAAAACAAAGGTTAATTGACATATCATAATTTGTCAACTTATCAAGTAAACAATTTTAGCTTAGGTAAGTCACACACTAGCGAAGTATATAACTCGTCTCTCCCCTCCTAGTTCTAGACTCTTATCTCCGCTAGCGACCATATCCCTAAGCTCTGATACCAACTGTGACGCCCCCAAAATTAGGTATACATCACCCATTCTAAGTCGCCAGATACATGGTACAAAATTCAAATACAACTTCATTTATCTGTTGTTGAAATGTCAGTATAGAATACGACGACCACGATTAACTATGAGTTTTAATACAAATGTATGTAACTCTCATGGTACCTCGACCACAAACTTACAATGATACTTTACATAAAAGTATAGTTAAAAACTGTTTTAGAAATTAAAATCTTTGGAAAGTGCTCAAGGAAACCTTCGTACATGGGAGGCCATACGTCTAGGTTATGATAGATATCATATGTCCACAGAATTATCCTTGGTTGAGCCAAAAGTCCCCAAAGAAAAACAAGAAGATTACTATCATCTTCTTTCTAATGGTGAGTCTTCTCTTGACATATAAATATCTCCGTTGTCTCCAAGTGAAAATTATGTTTCAAATAAACTCCAAGATCATACAGGTAGTGCTCGTAGATATATTTAGCAAGTGGATGTGCACAACCATGTCTTATGAGAACACGAGGTTGTATGTCATTAGACATCTTGTATGATAGTGGCAAAACACCCTTCTAAAGTTGGGTTCGCCTCACCTTATTTGATTCACCAAATATAACTACTAAATGATGTATAGAATACAACACAATTTTCTATACTATTTAGGGAGAACCTCTACAGCTAGAGACCACTGTTCTATTCCCCTGTTATCCTCGCTCGACCCGGCAACACTCTTACGGCAACACTCTAATTACCTGAAAGGAATTGTGAAGCAGAAGGGTGAGCACAACTAGCCCAGTAAAGAATATCATGACTAAAGATAATTAAATTATCAATAGCTTTCATCAATAATAAATCAGAGATTTAGAACATATGACAGATAATAAAACTTTTCAACCATAGTTGCAGCGGAACGAGCAATCCATTAGAAGAGTCAAATAGACCATAAGGTCTATTATCTTCTCTATGTTAAAAGTCCACCAATAATGTTTTATCCCTGTAACATCAATCAACAATTCCAGTCCACGATCATGTGAATAACTCATAATCACAATTGTGATTCTAAATTCCTCTTCGCACCCAGGACGAAGATAATTTTCATCACCTGAAACATCAAAAATCATGGTTATACCAAATCACAATTCATGCTCGTAATCATTAAATCATCTTTGCACTACGGCCAAAGATATTCATTATTATCACATCCATGAATTAATATTTCATTGCTGAGACTCAACTCAATAATTAATCCACATCATCGAATCATCCATGCACTACAGGCCAAGGATATTCTTTAGTATCACGACCACGAATTATCCATGCACTACAGCTAAAGATAATCGTGTTTTCATCAACGATCCTGATCATGCCATAAAATAATTCATCTTTGCACTACGGCCAAAGAGAATCCATAGCCATAATCATACCAAAAACTGTCCATCAATGCACTACGGGCCAATGAGAACTTTTTCCACATCATTTGTAACATTACGGTTATGATTATACCGAATAATCCCTGGTCATAATCACACCAAGTCCATCTATGCACTACAGGCCACAAATGACTTTCAACATAATATAAGTATGAGGATGATGACAATTTTATAAGCATTAGTCAAACTAAATCAAGGATAAATATTAAAGACTTTAAATTTATCTAAACATTATCAATCACTTAATAAAATCATAATCTAATATTGTTAATATTATAACAATATTTTAATCACTCGTTAAACTTATAAATAATTTAATTTAATTGTTTACACTTTTTCAAATAATGCAGTTAATCATTCAAAATGCCATACTCATAAGATTTCATCACCAATAATCAAATTACTCATCAAAAATCTGCATATACCTTATATAGGATTTTCAAGCCATAAAATCCTATTTACCAATTTTTCAACTTCACATAACATATTTAATTCATATGTTCGTAACTAAATTATTTTCATGAAAAATACCAAATCAGTCCCAAAAATTATTCTTTTCTGGGATTAAGCATAATATAGTCCCATATTGAACATATATTTTTCTCGGAATTTTTAAAATTCATTTACTATTTTTCAAAAATCAATTTCTAATTAATTCCTTAAGAAATTAGCTACCTCAAGGTTAACTCCAGAAATTCCCAAATCTTGGCAGGATCTTACACATGTTAACGTGAGCTTCTAGTTTAAATTTTATGGTCATCGGAGTTATAGAACTCCGGTTATAGCGTTTTCCATTGGAAAAAACCTAAATATTGAAATAGTCATAACTTGCTCATTTTAAGTCGGAATGAGCTCATTTTTGGACAGGAGGTACTTTATACCATACATTTTCATGTCCCAAATGGCAAAAAATTTTCTCACAACTTAAGTGGCCGAAAATTCCCTTTTAAAAATCTGGACAGTAGCTTTTTTCCATTTTTCACTTTTTCGTGCTTTGCTAAAATTAGTCCACACGAAAATCTACAACACTTTTTCTAGTGATTCCACTTGGATAAGTTAGAAAACTCATAAATCTAACTTTAGAACCTGACCACACTCAAAAATTTGAATTATAATATGAGATATGATCAATTGAATTTCATACTCTATTTTTACCAAAATCTAATTTTCAACCCTTTGTGATTTCTAAGAAACTTTCATGTTTTCACATAATAACCAACATAACTCATCATAACAATGACATAATAATTCAATAAAACAAGTTCAAGGATAAGTTTTAAAGATTTAAAAGTTAATTTATCCTGAACTCAATAATGTCCAAATTGTCAACATGATCTTTACTTTGTGGAGTAAAATTCAAGAATGCTCGGAAGAATATTTCCATGAAAAGATATCTTTGGATGAAAGCGCAAATATCAAGGATATTCCACTAATTTCATGGAGTATAGAAGTCAAAGTTTTAACCAACCGAGTATAATAAAGAATGGAATAACAAAAGAAATCACCAGAGCGAGCGATAGGCCGCATACATGCGAGTTATTACAACAATAATAATAAATAACGGAATCGGTCCGGCAGTAAACGCATACAGACAAGATATTCTACGTAATAATAAAGAATGGAACCGGTCCGGCGTAGAAATGCATGGACAAGATATTCCAACGAGTAATAATAAAGATGGAACTGTGTCCCACAGAAAACGCATGCATGTGAGGATATTCAAATGAATAATAAAGAATGAAATAATGAAGAATTTCACCAAGTATAGGGTAGCAGCGATATCTGAGTTATTCCAACAGAATAATAAATAATAGAATAACAGAAATTCTCTTCATGAATACAAAAGAAATAATACCCCCTACAGGTACAACAAATAATATTCCCTACCTTAGAAGAAACTGGATATTGGAAAAGTGAACAAAATACTTTTCTTCTTTCTCTCTATAGTTTCTCTCTCTAGAGTTTCAGTGAATTCGTAAGAAATAATGAAGGAATGAGCTTCTATTTATAGAAGAATGGACTGCATAGTAACTAATTTTTAAACGGTCTAGATTGATTTACTTTTAAACGGACGGTCCATATAGGTTTACTATTAAAACTTAAAGTAACGGTCCATACTGATTTATTATTAAAACTGAAAGTAACGGTCCATACTGATTTACTATTAAAACTTTAAACCAGCGATCCATATTGATTTACTATTATAACTATCCACCAACGGTCCATATTGATTTACTATTATATCATCAACCAACGGTCTGAAAAATTAGCACATCTCCTCATGGACTAATATTGTACCCATAAAAATAATTTGGACCGAAAAGAAATATATTTTAAAGGTGAATAGTACTCCGTGATTAGTAACTCGTGAATAGTAACTCGTGAATAGTAACTCGTGAATAGTACGCCGACATAAAAAGTGTCCCGAATACCCGATTGAACAATACTGAGTGACTTCTCACATAAGCATCAATAATCAATACCGTGTACTACTATGCAACCACGCCAGACATCTTGTACTTTTAACTTTGGGTGTTTCAATAGATTAACGGTAAAACTTCCGCCGTTATTTTTATAAAGTATTTTTGTCCTTTTCTCAATCCGACAATAATTCTGTTGTGGGGTCCACCAATGATTGTACCATCGTACGAATATTCCACGACTAATCGAATATTCCCCGACAAAATGAATATTTTATATCAACTTGCTTACTTTGCAAAAACAATTTCACATATTACCCTTAACTTTAAACTTTTATCAATTTAACTATTTACCAAAATAGAAAAATTGAATACTTTTATTTCATAAAATTCGGGGTCTCACAGTGTATACTTGCACGTATTCATTGATTGCGAAATTGACCAACAAGTTTTTAGCGCCGTTGCTGGGGAATTAGTTTAATAATTTTGCCAATATTAATTTTTATCAAATTAGTTTTAATTTAAACATTTTTTTTCTTTAATTCTCTTTCTATTTTTTTTCTTTCTTTTCAGGTACCATGGCGGAATTTAATTATCAATGGCAGAATACTAGAATGACTCTGCAAAGGGTAGCGGAGAATGATGGACTCGCGACATCACTTTCTGCATTATCAGCATAAATTGAGACACTTTCGAAGAGGGTCGACGCTTTTGAAGCTCAACGTCGTCAAAGTGTGGCAGTTACTTGTGATTATTATGCTGGAAATCATATGAGTCATCAATGCACCACCAGTTTTGAGCCGGTACCGTATGGTGGTGATTACCCCAACAATTATGTCTATCCCAACAACTATTATCAGGATTGGGGGTATCACCCAGATTTTTCATGGAGCCATACTCATCAAGATCAATTTTATGCTCCAAGTCCAACATACCCACCGGATTTCTCGTGTCCACCTCCACTGCAACAGGAAGAACATTCAAATTGGGAGAAAACTTTGTCCAAGTTCATAGCTTCAGGTGAGGAGTGGAGGATTAATCGAGAGATATTCAGTCAAAATTTTATGAACCAAATGGAACAACTAACCAATGCCTCGAATATTTGTCCTCAATACACTTGGCCCTATGACATGGATTCCGAGACTGATGGAGAGCCCGAACACAATCTGCAACTAGATGAGCCACAAGATGTTGAAAGAGAGGAAACAATTGGGAACCAAGTAAAGGAGATCGACGAAGATTTAACTGTAAGATTCAATGAAGATGAACCAATTTCATTAGTATCCCATGTGCCTCCTCCACCAAAGTTTAATAATCTGGGCAGTTTTACAAAACCATGCCCAATTGGCAGTCATGTCGTCGGCAAAGCCCTTTGTGACATAAGTGCTAGTACAGTTGTGGAGTCATGCTGGGATGAAAAGGAGAAGATAGAGGAAGATTCTATTATGTTTATTAAGCTTCAATGCTCTAATCTGATCATCAACATAATGGAGGAAACACCTAGTTTTTGGACGTTATTAATGGGGAACATATATTCAAAGAGCATGCTAGCTGACTTTCATTCAAGGGTCATTACTAATGGGAACCTCCCAAAAGAGACATTGCTTCTGATGGATGGAGGGTTCCTCAATTTTCGTAGGGGAATTGGATAGAGAATTGAAGAAGTCAGGCTGAGACTATAAAACAAGCGCTTATTAGGAGGCAACCCAAGTTTAATTTTTATTTTTTAGTTTTTATTAGGTTTTATATTAGTAGTTTTGAATTTGCATTTATTTAGAATTTAATAAAACTGTTTCTATCATGGTTTACAGGTTATTCAAGTCAAATTTAAGTGTGGTGCCCAATTTATTCCATGTGCCTAACCTATTCTCCAAACTTAGCGGATAAGGAGGAAGATTGCTATATTTTCAGGGAAGTCCTCTGCTTTAATTTTTTCTATTTTAGTCATTGAGGACAATGTCTAGTTTAAGTTTGGGGGCATTTTAGTGTCGTATTGCATATAGTTAGTTATTTACATTGTAGTTCATATAGTTACATTTAGTTTTTGCATTCACTTTCTAAAAAAAAAAATCAAAAATCAAATATAATAGTTAGTTACTATGTTCATCTTGCATGAGTCCAGCTGTTTGATAGTTTAAGTTTATTTTGGCCAATGATGAGATTGGAATTGGGTAGACAAGTATAATCTTCGACCATTAGAGCTTTGATGTGATTTCTTTGTTATGAATTGAGTGTTTTTCTGTTTGAAACTGGTATAATAAGGATAGCACAGTAAAAACAACTTGTTGAATGATTGAGTTTAAATTGATACATAAAGGACCTCTAAAGGATAATGCTAGTTTAAATAAGAGAATGACAAGAATAGGCAGTGAAGGCGAAGAATTAGGCAAGAACCTAAGTTTGGGGGAAAAAGTGGGGTATATAAGCTTCTAAAAAAAGATATTGAGTTGGATAAATTGAGTCCTGTGGTGGGTCGAGAAGAAGCATGAAATACACTCCCCATAAACACAGGCGTGAGATGGAGCGTAAAACGCACTCACTATCCCCTAAAAAAAAGAAGGAAAAAAAATGAATAAAACGGGAAATAAGAGCAAAAAGCCCCCGTAGATGAAAAATGAAGTATAAGTATCCCATGTTGACCCTCGATATTGGTAATTATTTGATTTTAGTTGGATCTAGCTTATTTTTGGATTTCTTGAGTTTACACTGTATGATACTTTCGAAGAGACTTGTTATGTGTTAAATTTGATTTTATATCAGTTCGCATTGTTGTTGAGCACACACACACTATATTAGTGATAATAGTATAAGATTTGATGATTGATTGGGAAGTTAATGATTTGTTTTGATATGATGTATTATCATGTTTACTTGATTTCTCTAAGGCCGGTTGAATAGATTTGTTTCATCATTCTATCTTTGGATTTGTAGGCATGTAGATTAGTTGCATTGCATAGCATTGTTGTTTTGTGTTTTTGCTTAAGGACAAGCAACGGTTTAAGTTTGGGGGTATTTGATAAGTAGGTTTTATACGTACTTATCCGGTATCTATTACTTGAATTATTTGCTTAATCTCATGTTTCTTTGTTACTTTTCATGCATTTTGTGTTCATTTTGTAGATTATATGTTTGGGAGTTGAAATCGCAAAAAATTGGTATGAAATCGCAAACAAAAGCAATCCGGACATCGTTTGGGCTTTCATGTTCATTTCATGTTCTTGGCTTGGAACTTGGATTACATTTTAGAGCTTCTTCTTAGCTTTCCGAAACATCTTGAATCATTCCAATCGGAGTTCGGATGAAAGAGTTATGACATTTGTACCAACGGACGTCGAACGTCACTATTTTGGGTAGCCATTTGCATAACAGTCACTTCAAGCCCAATTTCTACTATCTTCTGTTCGTTATTTCTCAAATCTCAAAGAATGAAAGTTGTAGAGCTCGTCAATATCTTTGATTTGATAGGTTGCAGGCCTTGTAACTCTTCCCGGATCAAACGTTATGGCCGTTTTCCCAAAGGATGTTAGAGCAAAAAATTCCAGAAAACCTTCTAGCGCGGGGGCGCCCATTTATAGGTCATTTCCAGCGCCGTGAGCAGTGCTGGGGCGCTGAGAACGGGCGTGGTCAAGTTTGGACGCGTTTTGGGGTGAATTTTGACACTTTTTTGACTCCAAATTGGATTGAGTTTGTTCCTAAACTAAAAATTGGACTTGTAACCTATACATACATGATGTATGGCATAAAATAGGGAGATTACATAGATTAGATGAGAGATACACTCCATTAGATTAGAACATAACCCTAGTTCTTATTAGTTTTGGAGATTGAAGCAATTTGGAGACCACTGAAGAAAAAGAGCAGGAGCTTGAGGAAGATGTAGATTTGCTGACAACAGATTTATTCTTCACTCTAATCTTACTTTTATCTTTTAATGTCTATTCAATTGTGGATTCTTGGTTTTAATTCATTAATCACGAACCAACTCTTTTATTAAGATTACAATTGAACCTTTTATGTCTATGATTTAATTATCTGATTTATTCCAAGTATTTATGTCAAGGTGAATTGTTTATCATGTTTTGTGCTTATTGATTAATTACTTGATCAGTAATTACCTTGTTACTCTAGAAGGAATTGAAAGAGGAGATCTATGGTTAGAACTGGGCATGATAACTTGTATTCTTAATTATTTGCATGACGAATAATTAGGGTTGTGAATGGAATGAAAATATCTGTTCACTTCATGTAACACATTGGGAATTGGAATTTAATGCATTCAATTTAATTGTTTTGCATAGGAATATAGCAAGATTAATTGGATTAAATAGAAGTTAATTGATCACTTGAGAAAAGGGCTTTTGACACTTGGAATTTTTGTTAACAATTCATTAGGCATAATAATTGGGATAATTGGATAATTAGTTTATAGTTCATAATTGGGGATATTGTAGTCTTAACCTTTATTTATTTGAATTCATTTATAAAGCAATTCAGTTTAATTAGTTAATTTAGTTTTCTTAATTAGAAAAATCACGATTTGAGATTGTTTAAATAAAATTAGTTTGGTTAAGAACTAGTACTTGATGATCTTTATTAAATAATTCCTCGTGTGAACGATACTCTACTTTCACTTTATTACTTATTGAAAGTATATGTGGTGAGCAAGTTAACTTAATAACTAAGTAAAGGAATAGTAAGGAGGTGATTAAGGAGGTGGGTTGGATTAATGACCCTTATGCCTTAACTTTAGCAATCCTATAAATAGCAAGCTTAGATTTCATTTGTTGGTTGTTTATTTCATCCAACACTTTACAACTTATAAGGTGCTTATTGGTTAGAGAGAAAAAGCTAGAAAAGCTAAAAAAGTTAGACTTTGTAATCCAATAAGGAAGAAGAAGGATTAACAAGAGAACATCAAGGGTAAGCAATCTTGAACCATGATTCTCTTTCTCTTCCATTGTTAGAGAAGTGAGTATTGGTAGAACATGTATGCTAAGGAATGATAAGAATGAGTAATCTAAGGACTTAAGTCTTAATAAGCCGTAAATAAGCACGTTGTTCATATATAAGTTATGAACCAAGGAAGAACTTGTAGGAACTTGTCTTATGTTTATAATAATGAAGTTGTATGATAATAAGAAGCAAGGATGGTGGTTAAATGATTAAAAACTTGATAAGTTATGTAAAAAGAAATCATAAGTAGTTTATATTTTTGCAAGTTATAAACTTACAAAGAACAAGTAAGAAATTATTATGAATATAAGTTATTGATATATGTATGTTAAGGTGTTAGTATGATGGAATGAATCCATTTGAAACGGTTTAAAAATCTCAAGTAACGAAGTTTTTGCGGAATTCACGAGTTTGGACGATAATCGTCGAATTCGTGAAATTCTCGGAATGGAAGTCAAATTTTGATATTGAGTTTGAAAAATTTGGTTTTCGATGGAGTATAGTCTCATTTGGCATTATAGAGTTGCAGACTCGAAAATGACCGAATTCCGACTTAGAACGAAGAAACGAGCGTTGAACATTCACGAACGTTTATCGTTTTCGTTAAAATGAACTAAAAGGTGAATTTTGAGTTAACGGATTCGAAATTGTAAAATTCTTGCATGAATACGTAGAACATGTAATTTGTGAACTAACGGCGTTTGAATGAGTCGATTTGGACTTATACCGAAGAAGTTATGAGTCCAGGAATCTCACATAAAAATGTTGTCTGTCAAAGTTTTCGGGGGATCGATGTCAGGCATACGCGTTGAAAAAAGCCTTATAAGTCACTTGTATGGCGCCAAGAATGGCTGTGAGCTACTGAAGTCTCACGCCACAACGCGGACGAATGAAGTAAGCATGGAAATGCGCTTAGCCATGACCGGGTTTCGATTATTCACGACTCGAGAAGGAAGTAGGCGTAGCAGCCAAAGACTAGGATTTTGTACAGTATTGATGGCTTTTGAAGTCAGAAGGAAGCTAATTGATTAGTAATGAACTAAACCCTAATATGACATGGTTTAAAATGTTTAAACCTTAAGTAATACACTAAAGGTTAAAAGAAAGATTAATTGAACATAGGTTAATACTGAAGCGATGAATGATAATAAGCCGTAAAGGCAGATAAGTACTTGAAACAAGTTTCGTTAAGGAAGTAAGTACAATTAAGAATACGAAAGGAAAGATAGTTAATTGATAATGAATTAATTAACTTAAAATAACATTTTTCGATGATGACAATAACGTTGCGAGTTACAACTAAAAGTTATTGAATATTACATGAATGCGAATGGTATGCAATAAGTGTACTTAACCAATGACAATCGAGTTTCGATTAATATTGTAAGGACGTTAGTAAGCCGCGATGAAGGATGATTAACTCGAAACGAGTTGTATTAATGAAATAATTTTAGTTAAGTTATAAAAGATGGAGGTTCATCTCTGAATATATGTCCTTATGCTACTCTGGTGAAGATGAACATCAATCTCAATCGGATCCGAAGCAGGCATACGGTTATTAAAGCTTTCGACAGATCCCGACGAAACTCTGTCGGGGAGATTGAACTGCTAGTGGAGATTGGTCCACATACATTATGTATATCTTTCCATGTGCTCAAAATAGATACAGGATACAACCTGATCTTGGGAAGACCGTGTATTCATATGGTCGAGGCCGTCCCCTCCACCCTTCATCAACAACTCAAATACATTATCAAGAATAGCCTAGTCACTGTCAATGCTAAGCTAAAATGTCCTGCACAAGGTGACATACCACTCATCAGCTTCAATTCAGAAGTTGAGCCGGTCAATTTTCATGCCCTGGAGGTGAGAAACACTCACTACCTTCCTGCTGGGGAACTACCTCTCATAACCTAGATTTCTACCGAAGTAATGTCGGCCACTTAATAAATGATGTCATTAGGTTATCAACCTGGACAAGGGTTAGGCAAAGACAATCAGGGCATCAAGCATCCCATTCAATGTCCTAGTCAAACAGGGACAGCCGGACTAGGCTATATTGCTAGTTCTAGTCGCAGGAATCCTCATAAGCACACACAAGACATCGTCAGGATGATGTTAAACGTACGCATCATTGTCCATAATGAACATACAAATAGATACACCCCAGACGATGATTGCCCAGACGTAATGGTCATCATTCGGGAGAAGGAGGAAGATGACAACCCCTCCATTACTGCAGTCCATCATGACTTCACCCTTGACAATTGGAGCAGCACTCCTTTCATTGGTTGACAAGGGTAAAACGGGCAGAAACTCCTCCTGCCCTGTAGATAATCATAACTACTTATTTTTCTGTACAATATTAGCAGTTATTTTGTCAGTATATGCTAACACTTTGTATGATTGAACAGTTTCATATATATTAAGTGAAAGCATATTTTGTTTCAGGACTCTGAATTTAGGTGTGCCTATACTTGCGGATAAGGTGCCTTTTCTCCACAAGGATTGTAACTTTGATGAAAAGTTGGACTCAGCCTTATTGGAAATACAAGAGGACATTGAGATACCTCGGGAGATCAAAGAATGGGTCGAAGACAAACCTAAACCCAACCTTGATCAAACCACTTTGTTCAATCTCGGAACCTTAGAAAGCCCTAAGCTAATCCAGATTAGTACAAACCTCACTCCAAACCAAAGGAATGACATGGTTACACTATTAACCCAATTCCAAGATGTGTTTGCATGGTCTCATGAAGACATGGTGGGTTTGTCCACTGACATTGTTATTCATCGCCTACCCATCAAAGAGGGATTTAGGCCAGTCACGCAGAAGCTGAGGTGATTAAAACCTGAGTGGAGTTTAAAGGTTAAAGAATAAATTGTGAAACAATTTCAAGCAGACATCATCATGGTGTCCACATACCCTGAGTGGCTATCCAACATAGTCCCCGTACCTAAACCAGGAGGAAAGGTGCGAGTTTGCATGGATTACCGGAATCTGAATATAGCTTGCCTTAAAGATAGCATTCCCGTGCCATTTATCCACATTCTCATTGACAATACTACTCAATACGACATTTACTCCTTCGCTAATTGCTTTACAGGGTACCATCAAATCATGGTTGCTGAAGAGGATCGTGAGAAAACTGCTTTCATCACGCCTTGGGGAACCTTTTGCTATAGACGGTTGTCATTCAGCCTCATCAATGTCGGAGCTACCTACCAATGAGCCATGATGGCTCTTTTCCATGATTTAATGTACCGGGAGATAGATATCTACGTGGATGACATCATTGTCAAATCCCGGAAGGAGGAAGACCACCTAGACCATCTCAGTAAGCTCTTCAACAGGTTGTGTAAGTACAACTTGAAGTTGAATCTATCCAAGTGCGCCTTTGGCGTTAAATAAGGCAAGTTGCTAGGATTCCTAGTCAGCCACAAGGGGATTGAGCTGGATCCCACCAAAATTCAGGCCATTACGAAAATGCCCATTCCTCAGATAGAGCAGGAAATACGAGAATTTTTGGGAAGAATCAACTTCATTAGCAGGTTCATTTCTCAACTCACAGCAACCTGTGAGCCTATCTTCAAATTGTTAAGGAAGAACTTCTCCAGGAAATAGAATGATGAGTGCCAAAAAGCCTTCCTTACAATCAAAGAGCAGCTAGTTAAAGCTCCTGTTTCGGTACCACCCAGGGATGATGTTCCCCTGTTCATGTACCTATCCATAAGTGACAATGCCATGGGCTGCATGCTGGGATAGAAAGACGATAGAGGTCAAGAACGAGCTATCTACTTCCTCAGCAAAAGATTCAGCAGCAATGAACACAAGTACACTCTGATTGAGAAGACTTGTTGTGCTTTAGCATGGGCTTCCATGAGGTTACAACATTACCTCCATGGTCACACAACCCATCTCATATCCCGCGTGGATCCTCTCAAGTACGTGTTCAGTAAATCCATGTTAAACTGCCGACTGTCCAGATGGAAGTTGATCCTACAACAATTTGGCATCGTCTACGTAACACAAAAGTCCATTAAAGGTCAAGGAATTGCGGATCAACTGGCCGCCGCACCTTCAGGGGACTTTAAACCATTGGAAACATACTTCCCTGATGAAGGGGTAATGTCAATTCAGCAACACCATCAGTATAATGCACGCCAAACATGGAAGATGTATTTTGATTGAGCTGTAAACATGGAAGGTTCTGGGGCTGGAGCAGTTCTAGTATCCGTTATGGGGAAACAACATCCCGTCACTGTCAAATTGCAGTTCACCAACACCAATAACACAGCTGAGTATGAAGGTTATATTATAGGGCTAAAACTTGCCCAATCAATGGGAATCAGACGGTTAGCTATCTTTGGAGATTCCGAGTTGGTAATCAGACAAACCACAAAAATCTATCACACCAAAGGTCTACACTTGTTGCCTTACCATCGGCAGGTTCTACAGATGGCTTCGGAGTTTGAAGAAATATCCTTCCTTCACATTCCTCTGAATAGGAATGATTTTACGGATGCGCTAGCAACCTTGGCCTCCTTGATCAACATACATGACAAGGAAGACATGCCAACCCTCACATTTGCCCAACAAAAGGCTCCAGCCTATGGGAATTACATTGGAGAAGTATCAGATGAGCTACCTCCCATCCAGCACCCTTGGTATCAACATATCAAGGAGTACTTACAAGATAGATCTACACCTGCTGAGGCGAGCCTGACTGATAGAAGACAGATTCATCGTCTGGCTATGAAATTCTACCTGAGAGGAGATGCACTCTATAAAAGAGATGCAGGATTAGGTCTCCTTAGATGTTTGGACAAGGACCAAGCTAAGAGGCTCATGGATGAGGTCCATGGTGGAGTATGTGGCCCACACATGAGCAGCCCTCTACTTGTAAAGAAAATCCTAAGAACAGGGCATTACTGGCTCTCTCTCAAAGCTGAGTGTGATGATCACGTCAAGAGATGTTATCAATACCAAATTCATGGGAATGATATCCACGCCCCTCCATAGGAGCTCTACAATATGAGTTCACCCTGACCCTTCTCAATGTGGGGAATGGACGTGATCGGGCCCACTGAGCCCAAAGCCAGTCAGTTTATCTTCACCATGATCGACTAATTCACTAAGTGGGTAGAAGCAGCCTCCTTCCCCAGGGTTACCAAAGAAGTTATCATTGCTTTCATCAGAAACAATGTCATTTGTCGATATGGACAACCAAAGGTAATTATGTTAGACAATGTTAAGAACCTCAACAACAAAATGATGGGGGAGTTGTGCAGTAAATTCCACATCAAACATCTCAACTCTGTCATTTACAGTCCAAAGATCAATGGTGTTGTTGAAGCGGCTAACAAAAACATCAAAAAGATCATGCAGAAGATGTTCGCCAACCACAAAGGATGGCCTGACTTATTGCCTCTGACTCTGTTAGCCTATAGAACATCAATGCACACTTCCACTGGGGCAACCCCCTACGCATTAACCTATGAGATGGAAGCAGTGTTCCCCATAAAAGTGGAAATGAAATCCCTCATATTGTTGATAAACGCTCAGCTGGATGAAGACCAATGGGTACAAGATAGGCATCACCAATTATCTCTAATAGACGAAAGGCGTGCCGCTGCCATCTAATAACATGACTTGGTTTTGAAGAAGATCATGGACAACCAAGATCAGTCCAAAGGAAAATTTGCCCCTAACTGGAAAGGCCCGTTTATTGTTAAGCAGGTATTGACAGGAGGTGCTCTCAAATTACAGGAAATGGACGGCGATGAATTTCCACAGCTTATCAACTCGGACACCGTGAAACGGTACTATATCTGAGGTCACCATCAAGCAAACATCCTAGTTTTGGATCATCAGATCCCCAGTCATTTCAGGTTTTTAACCCTTCACTACATATAACTTCTCTTCACACTCATCTGCCCCACTAGGGACAAACACATTATCTAACCAGCAGCCTGGTTTCGGATTGCCAGATCCTTTTCTCTTCATTTGGTTTTGAACCCTTACTCAACTCTGGTTATCCCACCAGGGATTGAACCTTTCACACCTGCAGTTTTACCTCACTACGGATAAGACTTTTCACACCCGCATTTTATCCTGTACATGGGATTAAACTTTCTCACCCGCAATTTGTCCTAAACATGGGATCAAACTTTTCATTGGCTGCAAATCGTCCTGAACATGGGGAGAACTACGCTGACCTGATCTTCTTAATACACGGGAGTACGTAGGCAACCATTTTATATGGCCCGGTCACAATAAACCAAAAACAACAAAAACATTTCTACACCCTTCTCATTATAAAAATAAAAACAACAAAAACATTCCTACACCCTTTTTGCCACATACAACGTTGAACCTCTTACACCAGGTTCAAACTACACAGACCTGATCTCCTCTTCAACAGGAGATCTAACCCCCTACCAAAACATAAACACTTGTCAACGGTACTGGGATCAACCTTTAATCCACTACATTTCATCGACTTCAGACCAAAGGGATGGAATTACCTGACCTCCTCATGTAAACGGGAGACTCGGCGACCATCTAAGCTGTAGTTGACTCCTTAAAGAGAAACATCAATCCATAAGAGATGGAAGTAACTGGGCTCCTCTTAAATAGAAGTAATGGAGACCATCAATGGTGCGGTCAACCTCAGAGAGGAAAGCCACATTCATCTCCATATTTACATATAGAAACCAGTCCCAAGACACCAAAAATGGTAGGGGAGGCACACAGATCAATGATCCATTCTGAAATAACCAGAGACAACTTAATGTCCATCCATCAAATTGTCAGGAATAAGCATGTGAATGCTATTCCTATTTATATATGATTTGATTATGATATATATGTATATGAATGAATAATATGCAAGTATGCTTACATTAAGAAAAGCTATAAAGTCCTTTGAAAGATAATAGAAATATATGTACAAGGACTTAGAATGAATTGATCAAATATGTTAGGTTGATCCTACATGAGCAAAACAGCTTTGTAAAGTCCTTAAAAAGGAATGATGTACAAGGACTATAAATATAGAAAGATCAAGCTTGTTAGGTTGATCTTATGATGTAATAGATAGGCTAGTCTGATTGTCGAACCTTCGCACTGTAAGTCGAGTCCGCCAGTGAGTCAAGGTTAACTCGGGAGCTATCGAGGCAGAATAGGAGTATGCAAGATAGTAGATCTCAGAGTTCGTAGACTACCAGGGGAAACGAAGAAGGATAGTAGTGTATCGAGAAGAGCTTCCTCGGGATTGTAGTGTGTTGAGGAAGTCATGTTTAGAATCGTAGAGACAGCTTGCCTAAGAGCCGAACAATCATCTGCCGAAGCCAAGTCCGAAACGTAGACTACACTCAGAGTCGTAGAGCCTAGTAATACCGAAGCCAAGTCAAGGATCGTAGACTACACTCTGAGTTCGTAGAGTCCATTGAGTGCATACAGAGATCATAGTCAGGCAAGATCAGATGAAGACAACAAGCACAAGGCAGAAATCGTAGAGTGTCAAGATCTGATCTCAGGATCGTAGTGTCTGCATAGCCAAAGCTGAATCGTAGAGTGCAGAACTATGACTCCAACAATAGTGCTCACAATGCCAAGTCAGAATCGTAGAGAAGATACTGTTCTCAAAGAATGTGCACTCCCAGAATATCCAAAAGTACGAAACCTCTGGTTGGCACTGCAAAGATGAAATCCACAGAAAGGGAACCAGAGAGAACTCAACGAATGACATGCAGGCTAATAGAAGATCTCAGCACAAACCCAATCAGCATTAAGATTGAAGTGTAAGGCCATTCGTGATGAAGTCTTCCACAAGGAGATCCAAAGAAGACTTCAGAAGCTGACTAAGGAAAGTCAGCTTATACAGTAGCTATCAAGTGTAAAGAAGACAACGATCTTGGAAGCAACCAAGATCGTAGTGTTTGCCAAATAAAGAAGGAACTGATGGAAGGTGAACCGAGATAATGGTCAGCTTTTGAAGAGCAAGGCTAAAGTGATTAAGTGCAGGGTCAGTTCATTGATGATAAGTGAGCGGAAGATCACCAGGAGAAAGCAAGTTGGACGCGCCACAAATCTGAAGTGTCTTGATATTCAGAAGGGGACCAAAGCAAGGAATTAGGTCATTAGTATCTGAGAACAGTCGAAGCAAACAGAAGTATTGAAGCACTGCACAATACAAGGAAGAGGTGTTCTACATTAAAGATCCAATCAACACTCTTCAGGATCGTAGTGTTAACTCTACGAGTCAACGAGAAACAATCAACAAGACATACGATCAGGTCCTTGAAGACATGCATCAGAATCGTAGAGTTTGAATACCTGAAGATAGAAGCATTGGCAACGGTTCAATCTGAAGGGTAACATTCGAACAAGTGCTTATTGAGAGCATCGATGCAATAGGACAACCTCCGATCGAGAAATCAGAAAGAGGTAATAAAGTCTTCAACCTGCCCAAGACAGTAAAGTGATACATCGGCGACAGGTAGGTAAAAAAGCGATGAAGCACGGCGTCAGAATAAGTATGACAAGTCACATCATGCAGTCTACATCAAGCAACTTGAGATCTGTGAAGATATTTGAATAGCCTTCAACGGTTACTTTCCAACGGAAGGATTGGGAAGAAGTATAAATAAGAAAGAGCTTCAAAGATCAAAGGTTACTGGAGTTGTCAGTTTTAGAGAGAAGGTGGACTGATCTAAACCATGTGATAGTGAGTCCGAAGGCTCACTCTACGATCCACCAAGAGCACTAAGAAGTCAGATTAAGAAAGAAGTAGAAGTGTGAGTTTTACTATATAGAAGTGAGAGTACTACTACATGAAGAGTGTTCTGAACTGCCGAGAGAAAGAAGAGCATCATGCCATCTGGATGTCCATCATGGGAAGACTCTAAGTACAATAGAGAAGAGCCTACAGTCATCTTAGCAAGTCCATCATGAGAAGGCATCAAGTAGCAAGAAGGGAGATCACAAAAGCCATCTTGGTGGCAAGCGTGAGAAAGCTTCTAAGTACCTAACAGAAGAGCTTACAATCATCTTAGAAGCCTCTCATGTGCAGCCATTAAGTACCAAGGAGAATGATCTTCAAGGCAGTTCATCAAGGGGTCATCCGGAGTAGTTGAGCAACCTAAGAAGCTGAGCATCATGCAACACTCAACTGCTCTTCAAGGATGATCAAGCCAAGCTGCTAAGGATAGAAGATGTTCAGAGCATGAAGACATCTTAGCACTCAAAGACCGACTCCAACAACAACAAACAAACAACTCAACGAAGCCAGGGCCTGAGAGGGTCCTTGTCCAGAGGGACTAAATGAAGCAGGGCCAAGAGGGTCCTTGTCCGGAGGGACTAAACAAAGCAGGGCCAAAGGGTCCTTGTCCAGAGGGACTAATCGAAGTTCCAAGCCTACTGGGCTTGAAGAGTTCCTAGGGAACTAGAGGAGTCCCAAGGCTACTGGCCTTGAAGAGTTCTTAGTGAACTGAAGTCCCAAGGCTGCTGGCCTTGAAGGAATCGTAGAGATTTAGGGTGCTGCCCTTCCTTAGTGAAAATCCTGCTAGTTGAAAGCAAAAGAATGGATTAGGAGGTTGAGTCTCTGAACCACTTAAAATCTCTTGTGTCTTTTACATTATGTCATTTACATTATGTCTATAACTGTTATAACTGCTATGTATGTTTTAACTGCTTACAACTAAACTAACCCAACGAATAATGTATGTATGATTATGAATATATCAATGAAGGGGAATCTTTTACTTATTCCACTATGCTTGAAAAGATTCTTATGTTTGTCATATACTCCAATATGAACAATACATCATAAACCAGAAAAGTATTTGAAATAATAAGGATCTATTCAACCCCCCTTCTAGATCTATTGTGCCCTCTGGGAACTAATAATTGGTATCAAAGCAGGTTCTCATGCTATATTCAAAAGCTAATCGCTTTGAGTCTGATCCCTGGCACTAACATTATTCTAAACTTAGTTTAGCAGTAAGTAACTTGTTATATGCAGAAGAGCTCACACGTTGGAAATATTGTGTATAGGTAAAAATGTGTATACACTTGAAGCTGCTCAGATTAGTCCATATCATCGATTGCTATATCAACAAGACCAATCCTAGCCTGCAGTTAATCTTGTAGTCTGAAGACCAGACGAGAGAAAGAGAGCAAAAGACATCAGTGACAAAGAGTAAAGCATTTATCAGTCTGAAAGATGAAGAGGTCACGCGTACTAAGAAATGCTGATCGAGAGGAGAAAGAAGATCTTCTCAAACTCATGAGTGACCAACAAATAACTGGGTGCTATCTTTGTAAACTCAAAGATGTCAAAGATCTTAATGCTACGATTCTCTTGATCTACATCTTCAAAACCACGATTGATTGATGAAAGGCCAACAAGAGCATTAAGCTGAAAGGAGCAAAAGTAAAAGCTATGCACATCAATACCTGAACTCAGTATATCTAAGGTAAATGACTGTTAAGAAACCCGACAAAAAAAAGGTACGGTTCCTCACCATTATTAATGTATACATCATATTTGCACCATCCTATGAACTATGACAGTATTCTGTCAAGAAGTCATAATCTACCTAAAAAGGTGAAGAGAGAAAGTAGTCTGAAAATGGAAAATTCAAATGTCTACAAACTTTCTCTTTAACCAAGTTTTAGGCTGAAGATGACATCTTGAAGAAAATCTGAAATAGATCATAAGATTATCACAGACCAAATGATTTTTATGTTAAGTAATCATTGCTGATGTGATAGTATGTATGTACAAGCCTATGTTCTAAGTGTTTGACAACACACAGAGAATGATCAGTTCCACAAGAGGATCTTGCTGATTTGTAGAAACTGATCACATCCATAAATCAACTAGATACTCATAAATCGTAGAGTTGATTCACACTCTGTGAACACTTAAACATTGTGAACATAACCCAGTAAATGATAAAACCATCATAGATAAAGAGTGTGTCTTTTATTGTCAAATCCTACACACTCTCACCATCATGCATCTCAAAAATATATTATCTCAAGATAGTTGCATGCATGAATATGTCTATTGGTGATAAACATGATGGTTATCCAGTTAAGAGGAATAGGGGTTTAGAAAACTAACCTAGCAGGACCCATTCAACAATGGGGACCAAAAGTAGAAATATACTTGAACCTGCAGGTACTTGGTCAATTTAACCACACTAAGGAATGCTGAAGCAGAAGACTTCATTCAAGAAGACTCAACCAGCAGAAGGCTAAGGACGGTTCAGAACTAAGTCTGATAAAGGATCTATATGTCCAAGCCTGTACTTGAAGACCCTCTGAGCTAACCGGAATGGAGCTCACATGGCTACAAATCTGTATATGAAAGCATGCCATGCAATTGAAGAGAAAGAGGATTCTATGTGCTCATATCAAGGAAGACACGCTTTATGAAAAGGATCCTCAAGGGAAGCTCACAACAGAAGATCATTGAGCTTAGGACAAAAGGAGTTCTTTACGTAACAGAACTTCTCAAAATAAAGGACTGTCAAAGAAGACTACGTTCGTAGTGCTGTCAAATGATCGTAGAGTGATCACTGAAAATACTCATCTCTATGATACAAGGAAAACTAAGCAACGATGATGATTCCAGTCAGAAGGAGGAATGCTGGGCAACCTTCAAATGAACATGAAGAAGAAGGAATCACATCCATCTGAGAAGACAACATCAACAATGGGGGAGCAGTGATCAGTTAAGGAATAACAACACTATTAAACTTGGAAGAGATGTACCAGCTACAAAGTCCCAAAACTTTGTGGCTGATGAACCAAATGAAGATCCATAGTCAGTAGGAACGTCTCAAAACGTACTACTGATAACCCTTCATCCACCCAATCCATAATCGTGAAGTACTTACAATCAACCACATGATCGTAGTGTAAGAGCAGAAGGACACCACGATTTCAGCAATGCAGATATCCAGAGCTGGTAGAAAGACCTCCCCATCAGAAAAGGTCTAATGAGATGTCATTGAAAATCACTGCTTTAGAATTTCATCTGGAAAGCACCTCAGGGACAAACCTGACCCTTAGATCATTCTAAGTGGTTGGCCCTTCCTGAGCTACCTTATCCAGAAGGAATGCTTGATCTAGTTCATCTCAAAAGAACCAAGTCAGTAAATGATCTTAGAGTTGAACTTGAAGAGGACTAAACGATTGTGGTACAAACTCAATGATCGTAATGCTATCTAAACGATCGTAGTGCAACCTCAACAATAGAAGAAGTCAACTCAAGGATCGTAGTCCTACCAAAGGGTATTCCAGTTCACAAGGAGCAATGAAGAATGAGACAATTGCTAAGCCATTTAAGTTAAGGAGATAAGTTCGAATTCATCAGTGATTGAGCTATGCTGCATCGAAGTAAGGAGGAAAGACAAAGCCATCCACTGCAGCATCTCTCAGAAATTGATCGTTGAGTCAACAAATGAAATCGTAGAGTCTAAAGCTATCTCATCATGTTACTCTACGAATCAAAAGGTTAACGGTCAAAGCCAAGTCAATTAAACGTCCACCCCTCTAATAACTGAAAAGTTGTGGGGAGTTACAGCTCATTACTGGGCAACGTGCAACCAATGGACAGTTGACACATCACTGAGTATGCAGAGTTAGAAGGAACTGCCATAAAGACAAGTTCAAATCTGTAGATAGTTCCTGAAAGATATAGAACCTTTCTCCCTCCCATTTTCAAAACCCTAGAAAGCTTTTCAAGAGCAAAATCAGTTAACCCTCCAGAGCCTTACCAAATCTCAATCAGCCATCTCGCATAAATCTCTCTAAATCAAACACCCAAGGCCGAACGATTAAAATGGAAAAGCGGCAAGTTATCAAAGCAGATTGATTTTGGAACCAAATCGTTTGAGAAATCTGAGAAAAAGTTCAAGGACATACTTAGACTTTAAAAAGTACTAAAAATCTCATTGAAACTCCAAGTCGTCATTAATCTAAAATATTGCATGTTTTTGGTTTCAGGAGAGGTCCAACATGACTCAGAGCAACAACGCCTACGCAATGGAGGAAAATCGGCAAATTTTGCATCTCAAAAATTTTTGACCAAATTTTTTTTACAATGGGCATGCCCGTCGGGGCGGGTCTTTTTGGCCTAGTACCCCCCGCCGGGGCGGGGGTCCTGAAAACTGGGCAGACACGCCTATTATAAGGCACGATCTCAGCCATCTCTCCCACACACATACACACCTACTCCTTTGCTCTTACTCTCCCTCAATAAACCATATTGCTATCTCCTACCAAACCACTACTACCCACTACCCACATCACAAACTGCATCCCCACTCCCCACTCACACGACTTCAATCCCGTCCACCACTTCATCTCCCCCACATCACTCTATATAAACCCTACCTCATACTTCCCATATTCAACACCATTACACTCGAATTCTTAAAGATATTGGGATACACACACTTGAGGGTAAGTGGCTATAGTGTCAAGGCTTCCTCTCATCTCTACCACATACACCAATTTCCAAGTTCAAAATTCAAAAATTGTGTAACTTAACCCAACCGCACGCCAAGTGTTGGATAAAGTGTTTGAACCAAGTTTTTGGGTACGTCAGTGTTTACTAGCAAGAGTTCACTACTTAAACTTAATGGAATCTCAACCAACACCCAAACGCCAACGGGGGGCGAGTTCAAGCGCCGCTCCACCGCCAACTACCTAGAGCATGACCATGTAGAATTTGTGAGTGCCATGCGCCATGTAAGCCAATTATGAGTACATGCAATCTAAGGCACTTACACCGGAACGTGGGTTGGCCCCCGAGGGGAATGATGGAGAAATGATGTCCCAAATTCACCAAAAGGGGTGGATCAAATTCACCGAACATCCGACACCCGCAGTGGTTAATATTGTCAAGGAATTCTATGCAAACGCCAAAGACAAAGCTCCTTTCAAAGCGTTTATGCGGGGTCGAATGGTTCCATTCAGTGATGATGCAATCAACGCTTCCTATCAGTTGCGGGTGCCACGCCATTATCAGTATGTCCAAATGAGGGATTTTGACCCGGATTATGAGGAGGTTATTAAAAATTTGACAAAGCCGGGCACATCTTGGACCAAAGGGAGGAAGGGAGGAACAGTGTTCAATAGCAAGGACGCCGGTATGGAAAGATATGGTACGCATTTTTATGTGCAAAATTGCTTTCGTCCCAACACACTTCGGACGTCACCAAAGAGAAGGCGTTACTGTTATACGCCATTGTGCAAGACTTATTATCGACGTCGGGGCTATCATCAGTTTCTCCATCCGCCGGTGCTTACGCAGAAATTTTTTAGGCGGTTTGCCACACCCTTCACTTATATGTGCGTTGTGATGCAACGCCGGGGTGTGTTATTCTAATGATGAGCCAACTTAACCGCCGCTTGCTTTGCTTGATTCCCGAATGATTGCGTGGTATTCAGTGTGGGGTGGAGGAGAGTCACATCCACGGGGGTTAGGTTTTATTTTTCCATCGGCGTCGGAAGACGAAGTCGATGCCGAAGATACCTCGGGGGATGAGGATGACACAATGGGAGATCAAGGAACCGAGCAGGTTCCGCAGACTGAGGCATTTTCTAGTACTCAGTTCCTTGAGCTCCAGAATCAAATGAATGCACAGACATTAGGGCAAAGACGAGGCAGAAATGCGGCGATTAGCGATCTTGCCAAGATCATATGTTTGATGCCATGAACGCGTCTTTAGCCTCATTCAACACAACACTTCAGAGTTTTAACCCAGCGGCCCAATTTCTGTATCAACAACCCGGTCCATTATTTCCTCCTAGTGACTCCGATGAAGAAGAGCACCAACCAACGCCCCAGACTTAGAAAATTCCAGGGAAGTCCTCTTGCATTTTATTCTTATCCAATGAGGGCATTGTCTTAGTTATGTTTGGGGGATTTAAATTTTTGTTTTAATATCTAGTTTTTCATTATACTATAGGATTTTTCTTTTCAGTTAATATATATATATATATATATATATATAGTTAAATAGTTTATTTGCATATGTCCAATGGTGTCGCATTCTACAGGTTATCCTGGCCAATGATGAGATTGTGAATAAGTTAACCAATATAGTATGGATTATTAGAACTATGATATAATTACTATTATGAATCGATTCTTGGACTTGTTTGAAACTGTTATAAAAAGGGTAGCACTAATAACATCTTTGTTATTGGGGTCGGTTCAAATCGATACATAAAATGTTTCTAAAGGATAATGCTAGGGTGAACTGATACGTAATTGTTGTTTGGGTTTGATAATTTGTATTGTAAAGTTGCTTGTTTTCTCCTGGTAGATGGGATAAGTTAGTTTATGCGATGTTGTTGGATTTTAGGCATTTAGATTTTTAGCATGGTTTAAGTTTTGGGATTTTGATAGTGGATTTTATATACGAATCAATATTCATTTCAAGTTTAAATTCGTAGTTATTTTCATGTTTTGTGTTCATTTTTACTCGTTTTGTGATATTTTATGTGTAGGGTGGTCATGGATGCAATTGGTGAGGAAAGGTGGATTTTTTGGAGCAAAAGTGGAAAAAAGTTGGAGCTTGAAAAATTTGAAGATAGTAGCTATGCCACCACGGGCGGGCTTTGTTTTGTACTGCATTCCCCCGCCGGAAGTGGGGTCCCGCTTCTCGCAATCTGTCCTATTTGGTTTCGATTTCTGTTGGGGCTCGGTTTGTTGTGCTTGGCTGGTGCGTTTGGACTCTAATAAAAAGAAGGACTCGGCCAGAAGAGAGGAGAGCTTGCTTTTACGTAGAAAAATAACGATCACATAACACAAAGGAAGAATTCAAGAGCGATTTCAAGGATTGAAGAGCGAACGTTGGAGGAGTAATTTTCGAAGATTATCACGACGGTTGCAAATCGAGGCTACGTGAAGGGGTTTTCCATAATTCCTCTTTTCTTTCATCTATTTGTAATTGGGATGATGTTTTCAACAAATTATTCAGTTTTTAATTCATTCGTTATGAACTAATTTATTTATTAGACTTGTGATGGATCTTTGGGCGTAACGATGATTCTATAACTTTGATTTTCAATTCAATAAGATATTTTCAGTTTATCTATGTTAATTTGTGTGTGAATTTATGAATTGCCTAATCAACAGTTCTTTGTGGATTTGAAAGGAATCGAGAGAGGAGATTCGAATCTAGACCTAGTTAATATAGCACGTGTCATGAATTTTGTCGATAGCAGATTTGTGATTATTGTTAAGGTAGAGATACGCTTGACATCGCATGTAATCGTATAGAGAGCTTAAACTTCAACCTTTTTGATTGCAGTTCACATAAAGATATAGTGCGTTGGTTAATTTAGGTGTTTAACGGATTTCTATCTTAATTGTGGATTGATGTTAATATGGTATTAGTGCATCGAGAGGTGGCTCTTACTACGTTCGTGCTCTTGATTAATAAACTGGAATATTGAATTGAGTTGGAATAAAGGTTTGAAAATCAAAGTGAAGCTCAGGGTGAAATCATAAGTCTAATTCTCTAATTATTATTTGAAATTCCCGATTTCGTTATTGGTGTCTGTTTTGTGATAGTTAATTTCTTTATTAATTTACTTTTTTTATATAATTTAAAACCATTGAATTGATTAGTTTAATAAAATTAGGGTTAATACAAAATTGATACTTGTGAAGTTAAGATTCTTGATATTTTGTCCTCGTGGGAACGATACTTTATTCACTACTATATTACTTGTTGATTAACGTGCACTTCATGTGTTTTTAAGCGTATTGATTTTCACCAACAAATTTTTTTGGCGCCATTGTCGGGACAATTTAGCCGAGATTTTAATATTTTTTTTACAATATCGTTTAATTAGTCCAGCTTTTACTTAAACATTTTTATTTTTGTTTTCTCTATTTCAGGTTTTCGATATTGGTTTATGCAAACACGATCTAAACATCCAGACTTGCTTCCTTTTGAGGACGACATTGACAGACGATTTCAAAAGTTGAGTAAGTGGATTGAGGAAATGAGGAACAAATTCGAAAATTCTGATAAGGAAGAAACAATGGCTGCCGAAGACCAGAAAGCGTTGAGGGATTTTGCCACACCTAGGGTGATCGATCCGCAATGAGCATTACTAGGCTCGCAATAGCTGCGAACACTTTTGAAATAAAGCTCGGGACCATTCAGATGATGCGTAACTCATGTCGGGGTTTGGGGAATGGCAAACGACGATCCGAATGAGCATTTGATGATATTTTTTTGGAGATGTGCGACACGCTCAAGTACAATGGGGTGTCTGATGAGGTAAGAA
The DNA here is from genome assembly GCA_020205615.1 of Panax quinquefolius. NCBI lineage: Eukaryota > Viridiplantae > Streptophyta > Magnoliopsida > Apiales > Araliaceae > Panax > Panax quinquefolius. Next base: position 87,902,956 of record CM035172.1, on the reverse strand, counting down.
GACTTCGCTTGTTCCCATTCACTTTACGGACAAGGCGAAGAGTTGGTTACATTCTTTATCACGGGTTCGATCACTACGTGGAGGATTTGGCTCAAAAATTTCTTGCCAAATTTTTCCCCACCCGGCCAAGAAGATCGCGAAAATGAGGAATGACATCACAATGTTTTGAAAGCAAAGCAGAATGGAGAGTCACTATATGAGTCATGGGAGAGATACAAGGAATTACTCGAAAATGCCCACATCATGGATTGCCCAAGTGGTTACAAATGAACACCTTCTATAATCTGCTACATGGAAATGTCGAACTAGCATTGATGCAAGCATCGGGTGGCGGTGTATTCATGGCTAAGAGTTACGAGGAAGCCTACAATTTGATAGAAACAATGTCGGCAAATAACTACCAAAGGGCCCACAAAGAAGAATGACACAGTAAAGGCGGTGGGATCTTGGAATTAGATGGAGTAACAACTATACAAGCAACTCTTTTTCTCGACTATCCATGAAGTTTGATGCGATGAATGAGAGGGTGAATACGATAATAGGGCTCAAGTTCAAGAACAAGTTCAAAGAAAGTTATGGTAGTATGTGAATTGTAAAAGTGGGATCATCCGACAGAGCAAAGGTGTAATAAATCCAAAGATCCGCTCGGGCCTCATAGGAAACTACAAATGTAATTCCGCAAAATACCTACCAAAACACCTACAACTGTGGAATAGAACCACCCAAACCTCTCATGGAGCAATAATCAGCAAACTCAAGCTCCACGACCATCATATCCCCCTGGTTTTCATAGTCATCCACAACAGATTCAACAGCAGGACAGGAAATCCGATGGGGAGGAATCATGGGCAAGGTACATGACTAGCAACGATTTGGCTATGAAGAATCAAGCTATTGCTATCAAAAATATAGAGAATCAGATAGGTCAAATTGCATTGGCATTAAAGAATAGACCACAAGGAACATTACCTAGCGACACCGAAAGAAATCCGAAGGGTAATCATGAGCAATGTCAAGCAGTTATGTTGAGAAGTGGAAAACACCCTGGGAATAGTGTGTAAAATTCAAAGAACACCAGAGAAAAAGTTGATGACAGTAACGCAGTGGAGGGTAACAAAAATGAGGAAACAAAGTTAAACAGCGAGCCGATTGTTTATCCCCCACCGCCATTTCAAAGAGAGGGTCCAAAAATGTAAATCGATAAGAATTCAGAAAGTTTTTAGATGTGTTCAAGAAACTCCAGATTAACATCCCATTCGCAGAGGCCCTAGAACAAATGCCGAAGTTATGCAAAGTTTATGAAGGGAATTTCACGAGGAAGAAGAAATGGGAAGACTTCAAAAAAAGTGGCACTAACAGAGGAGTGTAGTGCAAGTTGTTATGTAAAAAGCTTCCACCAAAACTCAAAGACCCGGGGAGCTTTACTATCCCGCACGATCGGAAGATGTCTTTTAACAAGTGCTTATGTGATTTGGGGGCAAGTATAAACCCGATGCCATTATCAAGATATTCAAAATTGGGTTTGCCCGCGCCAAAAGCTCACTTAACATTTCATATGCGGTTAGCGGATAGGATAGGTCACCACATATCCGAGAGGCATCAGAGGACATTTTGGTAAAAGTGGATAAGTTCATATTCCGCGGACTTTATCATACCGGATTTTGATGAAGATAAGAACATCCCGATCATCCTAGGGAGACCTTCTTCGTTACACGGATGGACACTCATAGACGCAAAAAAGGAGAACTTACAATGAGGGTCCAAGATCAAGAAGTAAAATTCAATGTGTTCAAGGCTATGAAATATCCTACTTGACGAGGAAGAGTGTTATCGAATGGATTTAATTGAGCAAATTACCAGCGAAGATATTAACAAGAGTTTGATCAATGATCCGTTAGAAACAACCTTATTGGGGGATGAAGAAAAAGACGACCCAGAATTTGTGGACTTATTACAGATGCTAGACTCTTTGCCACGAGTTAGCCGATTCAGAGCACCGGTTGAACCTCTCAGACACCGAGGAGACAAATAGAAAAAATTGAAACCATCATTCGAGGAGCCACCGACGTTGAACTTAAGCCACTCCCTAAACATCTCGTGTATGCATATTTAGGCAATTTAAATTTTTACCCGTAATTATTTTCACTGCACTTAAATAAATCACAGGAAGAAAAGTTGTCGAGGGTGCTTAGGATCACAAATCAACGATTGGATGGACGATTCTTGGATATAAAAGGCATTAGCCCATCATTTTGCATGCACAAGATTCTCGATGGAGGATGATGCAAGTCCATCGATGGAGCATCAACGCCGACTTAACCCAATCATGAAGGAAGTAGTCAAGAAGGAAATTTCGAAATTATTGGATGCTTGTCATATATCCAATTTCCGACAAGAAATGGGTAAGTCCGATTCATCAGTGTGCCTAAGAAAGGGGGAATGACGTAAATCGTAATGAGGACAACGAGTTAATTCCAACAAGGACAAGAATAAAGTTGGAGGGTGTGCATCGATTATAGGAGATTGAATAAGGCAACCCGGAAGGATCATTTCCGCTACCTTTTATCGATCAAATGTTAGACAAAGTTAGCGGGACATGAGTTTTATCGCTTATTGGATGGATATTATTCTGGATATAATCAGATTGCTATCGCTTCCCGAGGATCAAGAAAAGACAACATTCACTTGCCCTTACTAAGACACCTTTGCATTCGGAGAATGTCATTCTTGATCGTGCAATGCACCCGCAAACTTTCCAATGGTGTATGATGGCTATTTTTCTGATATGGTGGAGAAGAACGTGAAGTCTTCATGGACGCATTTCTGGCCTATGGGGACAATTTGACACTTGCTTAGAGAATCTGGTCATGGTATTGCAAAATGTAAGGATACAAACCTCATAATCGAATTGGGGAAAATGCCACTTCATGGTCAAGAGGGCATAATTTTGGGACATAAGGTGTCGGCCAAGGATTGGAGGTGGACAAGGCAAAGTTGGACACGATCGAGAAACTACCTCCACCGTGCCCGCTTAAGGGAATTAGAAGTTTTCGGGGCATGCCGGGTTCTACAGAGATTCATAAAAGACTTCTAAGATTGCAAAACCTCTATGCAGCTTTTTAGAGAAGGATGCCACTTTCAGCTTTTTATCAGGAATGTAAGTCCATGTTTGACCTATTGAAGAAGAAATTAACTACAATTTCGTGATAGTCGCACCGACCGAAAATGCCATTCGAACTTATGTGTGATGCGAGCGACTATGGTTAAATGCTTTTTAATAAAGAGAAGAGACAAGGTGTTTCACACCATATACTATGCAAGCAAAACACTCACAGAGACTCAAATGAACTACACTACTACTAAAAGGAATTGCTTATAGTGGTATACGTGTTCGACAAATTTCGGGCATACTTGATCGACTAAGGTAATAGTCTACACTTCGACCATTCAATGATTCTTGCACTTAATCGCGAAAAAAGATGCTAAGCCACGCCTTATCCGATGGATTCTCCTACTTCAAGAGTTTGATTTAGAAATTAAAGATAGAAAGGGGACGAAGAATCAAGTTGCCGATCATTTGTCAAGGCTGGAAAATCCAGAGAAAAGGATGATGATAGATGCGTGATCAACGAGACATTCCCTGATGAGCAAAGTTATTTGGGGTGAATGCGCAATTCCGTGGTATGCAGACTTAGCTTAATTATGTGGTAAGCAAGATGCTTCCACCGGATCTTACACGACAATGTAAAAAGAAGTTTCGCATGATGTCAAGTGGTACATGGGATGAACCGATTTATTCAAACAATGTGCCGATAAGATGATTCGACGATGTATCCCATACAAAGTGAAGTCCACAAGATATTACAAGAATGCCATTCATCCAAGATACTATGGACATTACGGAGTGAGCGACCGCTGCGAAAAGTTCTTCAATCCTGGTTTTATTGGCCTACGGTGTTCAAAGACGCCCACCAATTTGTGAAAACATGTGATAGATGCCAAAGGGTGGGAAACATATCGAAACGGAATGAGATGCCCCTACAAACAATTCTTGAAGTGGAAATCTTTGATGTATGGGGCATCGATTTCATGGGACCATTCCCGTCGTCTTTCGAGCAATCAAGATATTCTCATGCGGTGGATTACGCCTCAAATGGGTCAAGCCGCAAAGATTACCATCTAATGATGCCAAGGTGGTCCTCAAGTTTCGCAGAAAAACATTTTCACGAGGTTTGGCACGCCAAGAGCAATAATCGATGATGAAGGCAAACTACTCGCAATAAGTCATTTATGACTCTTTCCGCTAAGTATGGGGTCAATCACAAGGTGGCTACAACAGATCACCTCAAACTAATGGGCAAGCCGAGGTATCGAACAGAGAAGTTAAAAGGATATTCGAGAAAGTTGTAAACCGAAGTCGAAAAGATTGGTCACTTCGATTGACGACGACATTATGGGCATACCGAATCGCATACAAAACGCCAATCGGATGTCACCTTATCAACTCTTCAGACGGAAAGGCATGTCACTTACCGGTGGAGCTACAAGACAAGGCTTATCGGGCCATACAGAAATTGAATTTTGATCAAGCCGCGGTAGGAGAAAAGAGGCTACTCCAACTAAATGAGCTCGACGAATTCCGCCTCCAAGCCTACGAGAATGCCAAGCTATACAAAGAAAAAGTTAAAAGATGGCACGACCAGAAAATTGTGCAACGAACATTCGAGCCGGGTCAAGCAGTCCTCCTATTCAATTCACGGCTACGTTTGTTCCCTGGAAAGCTTAAGTCGAGATGGTCAGGACCATTTACAATAAAACGAGTATTTCCTCATGGCGCCGTTGAACTCTATAGTCGGAATCCGTTAGAAACGTTCAAAGTCAATGGTCAACGGAAAAAGCATTTACCGGGTGGCGAAGTCGAATCGGGACGCCGACAACATTACCCTCGCCGATACACAGTAAAACAGGGAGTGGTCAGGCTGAACGACTTAAAATCAAGCGCTAATTGGGAGGCAACCTAATCGTTCTTTATTTTTCATAGTTCATGTTTAATTTGTTGGGATGTAGTTTATGAAGCAGTAGTTAGGACTTGTCAATTATTAAGTTTTGCTAAAAATCTCTGAAAAGTACTAAAAATCTCATTGAAACTCCAAGTCGTCATTAATCTAACATATTGCATGTTTTTGGTTTTGTGGAGAGGTCCAACATGACTCAGAGAGCAACAACGCCTACGAATGGAGGAAAATCGGCAAATTTTGCATCTCAAAAATTTTGACCAAATTTTTTTTATAGGGTATGCTCACTTGTATGGGCTTTTTGGTTTAGTACCACGGGAAGTGGGTCCTAAAAATCAAGGTGTACACGCTGATTATAAGGCACGATCTCAGCCATCTCTCCCACACACATACACGCCTACTCCTTTGCTCTTACTCTCCTCAATAAACCATATTGCTATCTCCTACCAAACCACTACTACCACTACCTACCCACATCACAAACCCGCATCCCCACTCCCCACTCACACGACTTCAATCCCGTCCACCACTTCATCTCCCCCACATCACTCTATATAAACCCTACCTCATACTTCCCATATTCAACACCATTACACTCGAATTCTTAAAGATATTGGGATACACACACTTGAGGGTAAGTGGCTATAGTGTCAAGGCTTCATCTCATCTCTACCACATACACCAATTTCCAAGTTCAAAATTCAAAAATTGTGTAACTTAACCCAACCGCACGCCAAGTGTTTGATAAAGTGTTTGAACCAAGTTTTCGGGTACGTCAGTGTTTACTAGCAAGAGTTCACTACTGAAACTCAATGGCATCTCAACCAACACCCAAACGCCAAACGGGGCGAAGTTCGTTACCGCCCACCGCCAACTACCTATGACCGCCAAGAATTTAGGAGTGTGCCGCCGCCAACCAATCGCTATGAGTACATGCAATCTAAGGCACTTACACCGGAACGTGGGTTGGCCCCCGAGGGGAACGACGGAGAAATGATGTCCCAAATTCACCAAAAGGGGTGGATCAAATTCACCGAACATCCGACACCCGCAGTGGTTAATATTGTCAAGGAATTCTATGCAAACGCCGAAGACAAAGCTCCTTTCAAAGCGTTTATGCGGGGTCAAATGGTTCCATTCAGTGACGATGCAATCAACGCTTACTATCGTCGATTATGGTGCCACGCCATTGTCAGTATGTCCAAATGAGGGATTTTGACCCGGATTATGAGGAGGTTATTAAAAATTTGACAAAGCCGGGCACATCTTGGACCAAAGGGAGGAAGGGAGGAACAGTGTTCAATAGCAAGGACTTAAGCCGGTATGGAAAGATATGGTACGCATTTTTATGTGCGAAATTGCTTCCATCCCCAACACACTTTCGGACGTCACCAAAGAGAAGCGCGCATCGTTATACGCCATTGTGCAGACTTCATTATCGACGCCTGGGCTATCATCATCCGTTTCTCCATCCCCGGTGCTTACGGAAATTTTTGGGCGGTTTGCCACACCCTTCACTTATATATATGCGTTGTGCCGCAACGCGGGGTGTGTTATTTCGATGATGAGCCAACTCAACCGCCGCTTGCTTTGCTTGATTCACGTAATGATCATGCGGTATTCAAGTGTGGGGTGGAGGAGAGTCACATCCACGGGGTTAGGTTTTATTTTTCCATCGACGTCGGAAGACGAAGTCGATGTCAAGATACCTTTGGGATGAGGATGACACAATGGGAGATCAAGGAACCGAAAGGTGTTCCGCAGATCGAGGCATTTTCTAGTACCGGGCCTTGAGCTCCGTAATCAAATGAATGCGCATACTAGGGCAAAGACGACCGGAAATGCGGCGATTGGCGATGCGCCAAGATCATATGTTCGATGCCATGAACGCGTCTTTTCGCCTCATTCAACACAACACTTCGTAGTTTTAAACCCATGCCACCAATTTTCAGATCAACAACCCGGTCCATTACCGCGATTTCTCCCTAGTGACTCCGATGAAGAAGAGCACCAACCACCGCCCCTGCATTTTAGACAATTCCTGTGGAAGTCCTCTCAGATTTTATTCTTATCCAATGAGGCATTGTCTTAGTTAAGTTTGGGGATTTAATTTTTGTTTTAATATCTAGTTTTGTATTATACTATAATATCTAGTTTTTCATTATAAAAAGGATATATATATATATAAAAAATATATATATATATATATATATATATATATAGTTAAATAGTTTGTTTGCATATGTCCAATGGTGTCGCATTCTACAGGTTATTCTGGCCAATGATGAGATTGTGAATAAGTTAACCAATATAGTATGGATTATTAGAACTGTGATATAATTACTGTTATGAATCGATTCTTGGACTTGTTTGAAACTGTTATAAAAAGGGTAGCACTAATAACATCTTTGTCGATTTTGGCCGCCTTTAAATCGATACATAAAATGTTTCTAAAGGATAATGCTAGGGTGAACTAGTAAAAATGACAAGGATAGGTAGTGAAGGCTTAAATTAGGCAAGAACCTAAGTTTGGGGGAATAAATGTGGGTATATAAGTTTAATATATATATAAAAAAATATATAAAAAAAAAGAAAAAAATACATAGGGTATACATGGTGACTAGTCTTGTTTTTGGGGCCCTCACATTTTGAAAGTACGCCCGAGGGGATTGTCTTTACACCTAGCGCCCTAAGGTCTTCTATGGTTGGGAGTCGCTGGTCGAAAAGCTCGCTAAGGGGTAACAATCGTAAGCCTAATGGGATGAGACATTGCACAATCGTTTATGTATATTTAGAAAAAAAAAAGAGATAAGAATAAAACGGGAAAAGTGCAAAAAGCCCCCGTATAGAAAAAAAAAAGAAAAGAAGAAGAGAAAGTATAAGTATCCTGCATGTACCCTTGAATTTGGTTAAGTTTAATTTTAGTTGAATCGTGCCTATCTTTGAGATTTTTAAGTTCAGACCTTTGTATAATTCCTTCTAAGAAGTTGTTTATGTATTGAATTTGGGTCCCAGACGCTTATCTTAGATGTTGATCACACACGCACGCTATACCAGTAATAGTTGTTCAAGAATTGAGAATTAATACGTAATTGTGGTTTGGGTTTGATAATTTGTATTGTAAAGTTGCTTGTTTTCTCTGAGGCCGATGGGATAAGTTAGTTTATGCGATGTTGTTGGATTTTTAGGCATTTAGATTATTGCATTTCATTGCATGTAGTTGTTTTGTGCTCGAGGACTAGCACGGTTTAAGTTTGGGGGATTTTGATAAGTGGATTTTATATACACGAATCAATATTCATTTCAAGTTTAAATTCGTAGTTATTTTCATGTTTTGTGATATTTTATGTGTAGGGTGGTCATGGATGCAATTGGTGAGGAAAGGTGGATTTTTTAGAGCAAAAGTGGAAAAAAGTTGGAGCTTGAAAAATTTGAAGACAGTAGCTATGCGTCACGGGAAGGGCTTGTTTTGTCTTTGCACCCACCGGGGTGGGGTCCCGCTTCTCGCAATTGTCCTGCTTTGGTTTCGACTTCATGTTGGGGCTCTTTGTTGGTTTGGGCTTGGCTGGTGTGTTTGGACTCTAATAAAAAGAAGGACTCGGCTAGAAGAGAGGAGAGCTTGCTTTTACGTAGAAAAACAACGATCATACAACACAAAGGAAGAATTCAAGAGCGATTTCAAGGATTGAAGAGCGAACGTTGGAGGAGTAATTTTTGGAGATTATCACGACGGTTGCAAATCGAGGCTACGTGAAGGGGTTTTCCATAATTCCTCTTTTCTTTCATCTATTTGTAATTGGGATGATGTTTTCAACAAATTATTCAGTTTTTAATTCATTCGTTATGAACTAATTTATTTATTAGACTTGTGATGGATCTTTGGGCGTAACGATGATTCTATAACTTTGATTTTTAATTCAATAAGATATTTTCAGTTTATCTATGTTAATTTGTGTGTGAATTTATGAATTGCCTGATCAATAGTTCTTTGTGGATTTGAAAGGAATCGAGAGAGGAGATTCGAATCTAGACCTAGTTAATATAGCATGTGTCATGAATTTTGTCGATAGCAGATTTGTGATTATTGTTAAGGTAGAGATACGCTTGACATCGCATGTAATCGTATAGAGAGCTTAAACTTCAACCTTTTTGATTGCAGCTCACATAGAGATATAGTGAGTCAAGTTAATTTAGGTGTTTAACGGATTTCTATCTTAATTGTGGATTGATGTTAATATGGTATTAGTGCATCGAGAGGTGGCTCTTACTACGTTCGTGTTCTTGATTAATAAACTGGAATATTGAATTGAGTTGGAATAAAGGTTTGAAAATCAGAGTGAAGCTCAGGGTGAAATCATAAGTCTAATTCTCCAATTATTGTTTGAAATTCCCGATTTCGTTATTGGTGTCTGTTTTGTGATAGTTAATTTCTTTATTAATTTATTTTTTTTTATATAATTTAAAACCATTGAATTGATTAGTTTAATAAAATTAGGGTTAATACAAAATTGATACTTGTGAAGTTAAGATTCTTGATATTTTGTCCTCGTGGGAACGATACTTTATTCACTACTATATTACTTGTTGACCACGTGCACTTGTGTGTTTTTAAGCGTATTGATTTTCACCAACACCCCTCAAATCCAGAAAGCTCGCATGATGGCTCAAAAAGTGATGAGTCCAAGAAAGAAGAATTTAATCAAAAACTCAGAACTTTACCCTGTTCTTTCACCTGCAAGATTTATCAGGAGAATAGTGGTAGAAGTTCCCAATGAACCATCAGAGACTCCTCCTGACAGATGGGTAAACTATACAGACATTTGAAAATTTCGAGTAGTAAGAATGACTACTTCTGACTTAGTCAAGAACTAGAACAATATGGAGCTAGACTGCTCAACCATTCTCTATAACCCTGATGATCTGCTGATGAGATGGTTCTTCCAGTGGATGCCATGGCTAAAGGCCTTTACTGAAAAAGATGGAAGCTACTTCAGTTGGTGTTACAAGCAGTTTCCAAGCATGTAACTGGTGGTTTAGAACTTTTCAAGAGTGAAGAAGTTTACCACCAAGCTGATCACAAACCAGCCCCACTTCAAGGTCTATCAACATACTAGAAATCTCTACATCCCCTACGATCGTAGAGTGGATTCTGAAGGAAGAAGAGCCATGACCAAGAAGCTGATCGTAAAGTCTGGTCACTCTACTGCTGATGATGTTCAAATCCAAAACTAGAAGCCTCCTTATGATCAAGCACTGATATCAGACACTCCATCATCCTCCACAAGCAATTGGTATTCCACGATTGTTCAGATTATCCAAACATTTGAAAATCTGTCCAAAGACGATAATCGTAGAGTCCAATCCATTGCTCAACCTGAAGCTGCCAATCAAGAGGATCAAACCACTTTGGAGCAGGAACTACTGAAGAGCTCTAATGATCTAAGCAAGAAGATATCTATGCTCACTAAAGAATCACAGAAGCAGACAGCAGCATGAGATGATTCTTTCCAGCACAAACTTCAAGCTATCATGGCTGATGTCTCTCTCAAACTCCAAGAGAGAGACAACATCTATCAGAAGGCTATACAAGATCAGAAGGCAGATGCCCTACAAATTTAGAAGACCAACGAAGAGCAGATTCAAGCCCTCTCTGACAAGATTGACGATCCCAAATCCTTCTTCTCAGGCAACTTGAGCTCTCTGCCAAAGAAGAACTAAAGTTTGAAGTTGCAAACTCCTCCTACCTGATGGAGCAACTTATGTCCAACATGGAGCAGCTCTCTCAAATGATTGATGACAAAAAGGGGAGAAAAAGAGGCAAAGAAAGAAGAGGAGCAAAAGGCACTCAAAGAAGAGCAGAGGGTTAAGGGAGAAGAAGCCAAAGAAGAAGATAGTAGCAGCAGATAAAGAATCATCATCTGAGGGGGAGCCTGAAGATGATGATACCAAAATCACAGAAGCTGAAGGGGAGCCAGATCAGAAAGGTGATGAAGGGGAGCCAAGCAAAGATAGAAGGTCATCATCAGAGGGGGAGCAAGAGCAAGAAGCAGAAAAAGATGAGTAGCTGATCAACAAGCATCCTGGAAACACAAGGAGCCAAGGAGGTACATCTCTAATCTGTTAGGAATGTGTTCTGGATCCAGGATGTAGAATGTCTTAATGTATAAATTTCCATATCAATATAAATGACATTCATCATTAAGTGTTTTAGAAATACAGCTGCTCACTGTATATAAGATTCATTCATAACATGCATATGCACTTATTGTTTTTGTCATAATCAAATAGGGGGAGATTGTCAGGAATAAGCATGTGAATGCTATTCCTATTTATATATGATTTGATTATGATATATATGTATATGAATGAATAATATGCAAGTATGCTTGCATTAAGAAAAGCTGTAAAGTCCTTTGATAGATAATAGAAATATATGTACAAGGACTTAGAATGAATTGATCAAATATGTTAGGTTGATCCTACATGAGCAAAACAGCTTTGTAAAGTCCTTAAAAAGAAATGACGTACAAGGACTATAAATATAGAAAGATCAAGCTTGTTAGGTTTATATTATGATGTAATAGATAGGCTAGTCTGATCGTCGAGCACTACACCAGAAGTCGTAGTTTGCCAGGTGAGTCAAGGTTAACTCGGGAGCTATCGAGCCAGAATAGGAGTATGCAAGATAGTAGATCTCGGAGTTCGTAGACTGCCATGGGAAACGAAGAAGGATCGTAGTGTATCGAGAAGAGCTTCCTTGGGATCGTAGTGTGCTGAGGAAGTCATGTTCAGAATCGTAGAGACAGCCTGCCTAAGAGCCGAATGATCATCTGCCGAAGCCAAGTCCGAAACGTAGACTACACTCAGAGTCGTAGAGCCTAGTGATGCCGAAGCCAAGTCAAGGATCGTAGACTACACTCTGAGTTCATAGAGTCCATTGAGTGCATACAGAGATCGTAGTCGGGCAAGATCAGATGAAGACAACAAGCACAAGGCAGAAATCGTAGAGTGTCAAGAGATCGATCTCGTGATCGTAGTGGTCGTGACATGACCCAAAGTCAATCGTAGAGTGCAGAACTACGACTCCAACAAAAGTACTCATAATGCCAAGTCATAATCGTAGAGCAGATACTGTTCTCAAAGAATGAGCACTCCCAGAATATCCAAAGGTACGAAACCTCTAGTTGGCACTGCAAAGATGCAATCCACAGAAAGGGAACCAAAGAGCACTCAACGAATGGCATGCAGGCTAACAGAAGATCTCAGCACAAACCCAATTAGCATTAAGATTGAAGTGTAAGGCCATTCGTGATGAAGTCTTCCACAAGGAGAAAGACTTCAGAAGCTGACTAAGGAAAGTCGACTATGCAAAGAGCTATCAAGTGAAAAGAAGACAATGATCTTGGAAGCAACCAAGATCGTAGTGTTTGCCAAACAAAGAAGGAACTAATGGAAGGTGAACCAGAGATCTTTGGTCACCAAGAGCAAGGCTAAAGTGATTAAGTGCGAAATCGGTTCATTGATGATAAGTGAGCGGAAGATCACTAGGAGAAAGCAAGCTGGACGCGCCACAAATTTGAAGTGTCTTGATATTCAGAAGGGGACCAAAGCAAGGAATTAGGTCATCAGTATTTGAGAACAGTCGAAGAAAACAGAAGTATTGAAGCGCTGCACAATACAAGGAAGAGGTGTTCTATATTAAAGATCCAATCAACACTCTTCAGGATCGTAGTGTTAACTCTACGAGTCAACGAGCAACAATCAACAAGACACTACGATCAGTCCTTGAAGACATGCATCGAATCGTAGAGAGTTCAATACGAAGACCCAAGCATTGCAGCGGTTCAATCTGAAGGGTAACATTCGAACAAGTGCTTATTGAGAGCATCGATGCAATAGGACAACCTCAGATCGAGAAATCAGAAAGAGTTAATAAAGTCTTCAACCTACCCAAGATAGTAAAGTGATACATCTGACAGGGTAGGTGAAACAGTAGACTGCAGCGTCAGAATAAGTATGACAAGTCACATTATGCAGTCTACATCAAGCAACTTTAGATCTGTGAAGATATTTGAATAGCCTTCAACGGTTACTTTCCAACGAAAGGATTGGGAAGAAGTATAAATAAGAAAGAGCTTCAAAGATCAAAGGTTGCTGGCGTTTTCAGTTTTGGAGAGAAGGTGGACTGATCTAAACCGTGTGATAGTGAGTCTAAAGGCTCACTCTACGATCCACCAAGAAACTCGTGAAGTCGATCAAGAAAGAAGTAGAAGTGTGAGTTCTACTATGTAGAAGTGAGAGTTCTACTACATGAAGAGTTTCTAATCGCCGAGAGAAAGAAGAGCATCATGCCATCTGGATGTCCATCATGGGAAGACTCTAAGTACAATAGAGAAGAGCCTACAGTCATCTTAGCAAGTCCATCATGAGAAGGCATCAAGTAGCAAGAAGGGAGATCACAAAAGCCATCTTGGTGAAAAGCATGAGAAAGCTTCTAAGTACTTAACAGAAGAGCTTACAGTCATCTTAGAAGCCTCTCACGTGCAGCCATCAAGTACCAGGGAGAATGATCTTCAAGGCAGTTCATCAAAGGGTCATCCGGAGTAGTTGAGCAACCTAAGAAGTTGAGCATCATGCAACACTCAACTGCTCTTCAAGGATAATCAAGCCAAGCTGCTAAGGATAGAAGATGTTTAGAGCATGAAGACATCTTATCAGCTCAGCACCGACTCCAACAACACCAAACAAACAACTCAACGAAGCCAGGGCCTGAGAGGGTCCTTGTCCAGAGGGACTAAATGAAGCAGGGCCAAGAGGTTCCTTGTCTGGAGGGACTAAACAAAGCAGGGCCAAAGGGTCCTTGTCCAGAGGGACTAAATGAAGTTCCAAGCCTCATTGGCTTGAAGAGTTCTAGGAACTAGAGGAGTCCCAAGGTTTGCGGCCCTGAAGAGTTCTTAGTGAATCAAGTCCCAAGGTCAGCCGGCCTTGAAGGAATCGTAGAGATTCAGGGTGCTGCCCTTCCTTAGTGAAAATCTTGCTAGTTGAAAGCAGAAGAGTGGATTAGGAGCTTGAGTCTCTGAACCACTTAAAACCTCTTGTGTCTTTTACATTATGTCATTTACATTATGTCTATAACTGCTATGTATATTCTAACTGCTTACAACTAAACTAACCCAACGAACAATGTATGTATGATTATGAATATATCAATAAAGGGGAATCTTTTACTTATTCCCCTATGCTTGAAAAGATTCTTATGTTTATCATATACTCCAATATGAACAATACATCATAAAATAGAAAAGTATTTGAAATAAAAAGGATCTATTCAACTCCCCCTTCTAGATCTATTATGCCCTCTAGGAACTAATAAAGGAGGAATTCAGAATACATCAAGATCACAAGCCATGAAGAAACATGCAAATATCAAGCAAGAAATAAGGCATAACTAAAAGGGAAGTGATCAAGAATATATTTCCATGCTATATATAATGTTGTTTGATATATACAATATGAACTATACACGACAAAATGGCTAAGCTAGTCTGTACAGGAAAATACAAGCCAATCTACAAATCAGTGTATATGCGAGCTATGAAGCCCAACATGACATCCCTCTCAGAAGAAGGAGGTAACGTTGTGGTCTCCTATACAAGGGTATCCACACGAGCCAACAGATCTACAGCCATCTACATGGTGATGTGGTGCTCATCAATATACGTTCTTATCTCTATATACATGCCAGTAGTAAGGGACCTCATTGTGGTACTGTTGCCTCCTTTTTGGTTCTAACAAAAGGACTCTAACTCATACAAGCATACACGGGTCAACAAGTAGTACAGAGTAAGTTAAGTATCGATCCACGGAGAAAGGTTTCAAAATTAAATTATTATGCATCAACTATATCACTATTTCTATATGCTTACACGAACGCTATAATTTTTGAATTAATCTAACTCAAGTAATGACTATAAGAAAAATAATCAAATAATAAATCAAATTTGGAAATAATGAGATTCTAACTTCAATTCATATTTCATCTAAATAATACCCTTATGCAAGATCATTTATGTATCATGGAAAATTAGCCAAGAACACAAAACTAGACATAACCATTTTTCAATGCATTATGACCTACTTACATAACATCCACATGCAATAGAAATCATGTAATCATTAATAAAACCAAAATCACTATATTTCTATGTGACATTGCAGCAATATTGAATTGAAGCGCGAGCTCTTATATAACTACACACGGTGAAACAATATATTTCTATCTGATTCACGAAATATAAAGCTAAACAATTCAGCCTCATAAACGCATGCTATCATGATTACAACCATGCTCACATATCATTTTTTAATTCCATATAAGTACATAAAATGAATGGTGATCAGACATTCATGCAATCAATTCAATCATAATAGAATTTCCATGATAACTACACAATCATGCATTCAGGCCATTAATATTAGACTACATATCAATATCCGTTAGAATCCCATAATGGAGTTTAGTTCATCGCTGAACCGAAAGCCATTATGGGATTAAAGCAACACATGAAAAATAAATAGAACGATTGAGTGAGAAGATAGAATTGATCAAACCCAATTGTAGATTATATTCCAAAACGTTGTTCCAATCTCCAATGATTTCCAGCAATATAAAAGTAGTTCGTAGTCAATGATTGAATTCTAAAGAAGAGGTATAAAATATTAAGTCTATGCTTGGATCCTCGTTGGAATTCGTTCAAAGCGTAGAACCCTAGTTCTCTAATATGAAAAACTAATAAAAACTAAAGATAATCGCGTCTGGTACTAACCAGAGTAGTTTATATCAACTCAAACACTTCAAATTTCAAAATTAAAATAAAGTCAAACAATGTTATCGATGACTTATATTGATCCAAGGCGATCCCCATATAAAAAATAAAGCGGTAACGCTGGTTTGAAATTTAACCAGCTCAGTTCGGTAGCGCTGGGCGCATGAAGTTCTAACTTTTTGTGTAGCCTGCTGCTTTTTACATTTTGCATCCTTGAGTTCTGCTGCTGCTGCTTTCTTTAACATGTTGCTTTCGCTTCTTTGTCTAGCAATGTTAGGTTCCTTTTCTCCACTCGACCCTCATGTCATGCCTTCACTGATTTCATGCCACCTACTAACGCCGAGCTATACCATTTCCTGCATTTTCACACCAGAGGAGTTCTCTGTACATGCAATGCAAAATAACACGAAATGCAACTAAAAATATACTAAAATGTACTTGAGATGGGCATAGTTCGCGTGAATTGATATCCAATAAGTAGGTATAAAACCTACTTATCAAATACCCCCAAACTTAAACTATTGCTTGCCCTCAAGCAATGCATGCGACATAAAACACTGAAGATGCAACTACATGCTATGCAACTAGTTTACGATGCAAATGAGTCTCACATTTTTCCAGCTATAACAGAATTTCAGTCCAAAATGCCTCAACAAATTATCCAGATTCGAGAATACAAATTCAAACCAAACTATAGGCATAATATCATACACTCAAGTAATCCATACATGCTATAAAAATGCTGTGTGTGTGTTGTGTTCACAAAAACTTGACTAAAGCAAAGAATACACATGCTAACTTGCTCAAAACAGGAAATTGCAGTCTAAATCAAGATTAATGTATACTAATGCAACAAAGACTACTCTGGCATATCAAAACCAACTAAGGTTCAACAATGGGCTTAGACTGCTTTCTTTTTACTCACGAGGGCGATTTTTGCACTTTGCCACGGTGTTTATTGCTATTTTTTTTATACAGCGAGTGCATTTTACGCTCCATCTCGCCTCTTCCAAAGAGTCAATAATTTAGCTCAAGAAGGTTTCAAGATAGCTTTATATATATATATATATATATATATATATAGCATACCCATGTGTCCCCAAAGTTTGATTATCAATGTTTTTCATAGTCCAAATCCATTTTCCACATAATTCTCTTTTTAAAACCACATTTCCTATCAAGCAATGCAACACATAATTCTTATATTGCCTACAAGCAATTGTGAACACGACAATGCAAACCGAAAGCATCTAAACAGCAACCATGGATTACATCATGTAAAACTTTATATCTAAGCTAAAGATATTCATTAGACTCAACAATCCTTCAAGATTCAAATTCATCATTGGCTGGACATAACTTCCACAAAGCTAGACTTATGAGACACGTACTAAACATAGAATGCAACTAAACATATACTAACAAGAGTAATAATGACTAAAAACAGAAAAAATTTATGCGATTGTTATCTAACACATAAACATGCAAAATTTAAACTAATCATGCGAACATTATATGCAACTACCCTACTACCCAATACCCCCAAACTTAAAATATTCATTGTCTCACTAAATGAAGGTATAGGGTTAGAGAAATTCCCCTACTGCTCAGCTGCACCACCCTCTTTGGGTGGTGAATCCGGTGGTGGAAATGGCACGGCGGTCCCAAATTGTGGCCACTCAAGCATAGTCCTCTGCTGTGCATATGCCTCTGCTAACGATCTCGTTAGACCCATAGTGAATGCTGCAATCGTGCATAGCATCGACCTTCCGCTCCAACCTTTGGAGCTGTCGACCCCCAGTAGCAGCAGTTGCTTGGTTTGACGTGCCTGCTTCATTTGACTTGGAGGGCTGCGATGAAGGTGTAGACGATGCAAGATGCAGAATAAAACCCTTTCCTCTTGGATGCGGTGTACCCCCTTGTCAATCTTCAAATCTTGCGATTGTAGCATGCATAATGTCTTGGCTCGGGAACTGCAACTACTCATCTGTTCATCTAATTCCTGCCTTGGCACACAAATGGGTAATTATTGAGGCATGTGGAATACTCCTTGTAGTACTTCCCCGCATATATCTCAGCATATTCTGATTCATCAAGTGACCCACATCGATATATTTTCCAACAATGATTCCCCATAATATAATTGCTCGCTCCACTATAATATCATGCTGGTGAGAAGAATGGCATAAGTTTGGCACACACAAAGAGATTCCAGGCTTTTGCATAACGATTGAGAGTGGAAGCCAGAAATGTCTTGGGTTGAGTCGTGCCAGGAGTGTATGTCCACTGGGTCCCTGGAATACACAGATCAGTGATAACAACATCCAAATCTGTTTCCAAACGTTCTGCCTCCACCGATTTATTCGTCCAGCCCGAGCATCAGGTAAATTGAACACTTGGCGAATGGCTCTCGGTTTGTAGTCCACTTCAATCCCACGAACAAAAGAAAACCCATTCATTGTTTCCCTCGCATTTGCATAAAACTCCCACACAATAGCCATAGGTGCAGCCGTCGGCGTAGAGCACACACCATGCCAACACCTTTCTCTAATTATCTCAGACTAATCATTCATCCTGGCAGATCGGCTTTGAACCCTCGTTCATGAACAAATAACTTCCCCACAATTCGATAATATTCAATTTGAGCATCCAAGTTGATAAACTTTGATAAATCAACATTATCCTCACTTTGCATGCTTGAAGATGATGATTCAGGGGTTCAAGATCGAGCACGCTTAGGACCCATTTGAGACTGAATAAAGAAGAAGAAGACTTTCCTGATAGTGAGTGATAGCCGATGACTGAATACCCCTAAACAGATTTTGCACAACCCACTCTAAAACCCTAGTTTTTTTTATCAGTGTAGCTATTGATCGTGGGTATGAGATTTGATGTGAAAATCATGTAGTGGAGAAGAGACATTATAACTTCAATTGGTAACTGATTAGAGAGGAGGAATCGTGCATGGTGTAGAGACCAAAGGAACACAACTTCTGTTATTTCGAATGAAGAAGAGATGTGTTTAAACATGTCTTCAAAACCAAATTTTTTTTAACTTTGATTCTCCAAGGCGCAAGTGTTTTCAATGTAGATATCATGCAGCAGCGCCGCTTGAGTGGATTTTTTTCTCTTGGATAGACATGCAATGCGAGCGCGCGGTTTTTCAAGGTATACTTTGCTCGGGCGCGCCTGGTTGCATTCTACACTGCCAAATTTTCTTTCTAATACTTCAAGACATTAATGAATTCAATCTAATACACCTACAATAACACCAATAAACACTATCAATGCATGAATTACTGAATACGCATGAGTGTCTATCTTAACACCATAATTGCTATGCTATGCACAAACAAAATCATATGAACATTCAGTTTCTAAGATGTTTATGCAAAGTTGGCAAACTATCACAACTAAATATGATAATAAACTAACAAAAACAATCTAACAGAATAAATAAATAGTAGAGATAGAAACAATGGGTTGCCTCCCATCAAGCACTAAGTTATAGTTAATTAGCTTGACTGTCTCTGATTTAATCACGTCGAAGAAAGAATTAAAGTGACTTTCTATCGGTCAACCTCGCCACCAAAGTAATGCTTCAGCCGCTGTCCATTCACTTTAAACGGCTTATCTGGGAACTTATCGAATACTTCTATTGCACCATGTTGGAAGACAGTCTTCACTGTAAATGGCCCTGACCATCTTGATTTTAGCTTCCTGGGAAAAAGTTTAAGTCTAGAGTTGAAAAGCAAAACTCTTTGTCCCGACTCAAATGTTCTCTCTATAATCTTGCGATCATGCCATTTCTTCACCTTCTCCTTGTACAGCTTAGAATTTTCATACGCTTGTAATCAGAATTCATCCAACTCATTGAGTTGGAGTAGGCGTTTCTCTCTTATAGCTTTCAAATCAAAATCGAGCTTCTGAATTGCCCAATATGCCTTATGCTCTAGCTCCATAGCAAGATGATATGCTTTGCCATAAACTAGCTGAAAAGGTGACATGCCCAATGGAATTTTGTATGCAGTCCTATATGCCCACACAACATCATCAAGATTTAAGGACCAATCCTTTTTAGTGGGGTTCACAACTTTTTCAAGAATTCTTTTAACTTTCCAATTTGACACTGCTGCTTGGCCATTCGTTTGTGGATGATACGCTGTAGATGATTCACCCCATACTTAGCCAACAAAGTTGTGAACTGCCTATTGCGAAAATGACTGCCTTCATCACTAATGATGGCCCTTGGAGTCCCAAACATCGTGAAGATACTTCTTTGTAAAAACCTGAGGACTACTTTGGCATCATTTGTTGGAAGAGCTGCCACTTCTACCCATTTCGACACATAATCCACTGCTAGTAAGATATATAGATTCCTACATGAAGAAAATAAAGGGCCCATGAAATCAATCCCCCACACATCAAAGATTTCCACTTCGAGGATCGTATTCAATGGCATTTCATTTCTTTTCAAAATGTTCCTAACTCTTTGACATCATCGGCTATATCTCCGGAATGAAATCTGCGCATCCTTGAAAATTGTTGGCTAGTAGAATCTCGCCAGAAGACTCTAGCCATTGTTCGCTCTCCACCATAGTGACCCCCTATACACGAAGCATGACAATCCTGCAGAATCCCTCGATCTCACTATACGGGATACACCTTCTTATCATCCGATCAAGACATTGTTTGAACAAATATGGCTCATCCCATATAAACCATTTAACATCATGCGAGAATTTCTTCTTTTGATGATCCACTAAGTAAGAAGGTACCATCTTACTCACCAAGTAGTTCGCGTGAGTCTACAAACCATGGCATTTCCCTTTCACCATAAATAATCGTTCATCGGAAAGGATTCATTGATTACAACTTTGTCATCCGCCTCCCTTTCCCGGATTCTCTCTAATCGAGATAAGTGGTCCGCCACTTAGTTCTTAGTTCCCTTTCGTCCTTGATCTTTAGATCAAACTCGTACAAACAATAATATCCATCTCGATCAAACGGGGCTTTGCATCCTTCTTTGCCCTAAATGTCGAATCATTGCATGATCCAGTGTACACTATCACCTTCGTACTCAATCGATATGCTTTAATTTATCAAAAGCATACACAACCGCCAATAACTCTTTCTCCGTGGTTGTATAGTTCAACCACGATCCGTAAGGGTCTTGCTAGCATAATATATCACGTGAAAATTCTTTTCCTTTCACGACCCAAAACATCCCCACAACATAATCATCGCATCACATATCGATTCGAGCGGCAAGTCCCAATCCGGCAATGTAATAATAAGCGGTGATGAAGTTAATTCCTCTTTAAGTGCTCAAATATTAACACGCATGCAGCCTCATCAAATTTGAACTGTGAATCCTTCTCCAATAAACTATATAGTGGTTTAGTTATCTTGGATAAGTCTTTTATGAATCTGCGGTAGGTCACTGCATATCCCGTAAAAACTGTGAACACCTTTTCTTCGAAGTAGGTGGTGGCAAACTCTCAATAATCTCTAGTTTAGCTCATCCACCTCAAGTCCCTTCTTCAAAACTTTGTGTCCCAAAATAATTCCTTCTTGTACCATAAAATGGCACTTTTCCAAATTCAATTACCAAATTTGTTTCAACACATCTTTTCAAAACCATCACCAAGTTGTCAAGACATAAATCAAACGAATCCCCAAAAACTGAGAAATCATCTATGAATACCTCCACATTCCATTCCACCATATCCAAAAAAATAGCCATCATGCATCTCTGAAAGGTGGCTGGAGCATTGCATAGACCAAAAGACATCCTTCTGAAAGAAAAAGTTCCATATGGACATGTAAAGGTTATCTTTTCTTGATCATCTGGAGCTATCACAATCTGATTATAGCCTGAATATCCGTCCAGAAGGCAATAATACTCGTGACCTGCTATTCTATCCAACATCTGATCGATAAATGGCAGTGGAAAGTGATCTTTCCTTGTAGCTTTGTTAAGCCTGCGGTAGTCCATGCAGACTCTCCACCCCATCATTGTTCGTGTTGGAATCAACTCATTATTTTCATTAGAAACCACAGTCATGCCACCCTTCTTCGGTACACATTGCACTAGGCTCACCCATGAACTATCTGAGATCGGATAAATTATGCCTGCATCCAGCCATTTCAATACTTCTTTCTTGACCACTTCTTCATTGCGATCGATTAAGTCTTCTTTGTTTCCACCGATTTACTTACTATCATCTTCCAAAGAGATCTTATGCATACAAAAAGAAGGATGATCCTTTTATATCTGCTATAGTCAATCCAATAGCTAACTTGAACTCTCTAAGGACTCGTAGTAGCTTTTTCTTCCTAAAAGATGTTAGTGCGAGAAGAAATAATCACAAGTAGCTTTGAATCTTTATTTAAAATGCATACCTCAAATGATCCGGAAGTGGTTTCAATTCAAGTTACGGAGGTGTCTTAAGAGATGGCTTCAATTTTATTGATGTCTCTCTAGCTTTCTTAAATGGCTCAACAAGAGTTTTGAATTTTCGAGCTGTGGGGTAGTATCAAGAAAATGTATAAGTCTTCAAATTTCTCATCCTCTAATTCTAAATTTCCGACCATATCACTTCTTAATGGTTCATTATCTACCAAACTCTGTTTCATCATTTATGACCTTGTCCACCAAATCAACCTCAAGCATTCCTCTTCATCATTTGGAAATTTCATTATCTTGAATACGTTGAAAGTGACTTCATTTGAACATGAACACGCATAGTGAGTTCCCCTTTCTGAACGTCTATCAAGGAACTTCCTGTGGCTAGGAATGGTCTTCCAAGTATGATTGGTATACTCCTATCTTCTTCATAATCTAAAATGATGAAATCAGCCGGAAAATGATGAATTTATCCACTTTTACCAATAAATCTTCAACAATTCCTCGTGGATAAGTGATGGATCTATCACTAAAGTCAGAAGAAATATTTAATTTACTTTGGAGGTAAGCAATCCCAACCTGATTGAATAATGACAAGGGCATCAAATTTATACTTTCCCAAGATCACAAAGACATTTTGAAGCTCATCTTTACGATTGTGCACCTAAATTGTGAAAGCGCCTCGATCCTTCAAATTTTGGAGGTAATTTTATATATAACTAAGACCGCATTCCTCTGTCAAGGCTACTATCTCAAAATCTTATAATCTCTTCTTCCTTGACAAGATACCCTTCATGAACTTTGCATAACTAGGCATCTATTCCAATGCCTCAGCGAAAGGTATGTTAATTTGTAGTTTTTTAAAGACCTCCAAGAACTTGCTGAATTGCTTATCTTCCCTCCGCTTATTCAATCTCTATGGATACGGAACTGGAGGGTGAACTAGTGGTATTTGATTCATGGGCTTCTCAACTGAACCTGCTTTATCCTTCTCTTCCTACTGTAACTCAGAATCTTCCTTATTTGCTTTCTTCTCAAATAACTTTTACGCCTCATGTGCGGCATGCATCTTCCCTTATAAACATGGCGGCGTGGCGCTAGTAAATTTCACTACTCGCTTCCTGCACCTAAGTGTGATTGCCTGACATTGTTTCTTCCCTTTTCTTCTTGGATTTGACACTGTGGTACTTGGCAATGAACCCTGGGGCCTGTTGTTAAGCATGCTCACCATTTGACCCATTTGAGTTTCTAGATTTTTTATAGCCACTACTTGGCTTTTAATCATCACCTCTGTATTCGCCATGTACTTCATCATCATCTCCTCCATTTCTGATTTCTTTTCTTGCTGAGGTGCAGCTGGAGTATGATGTTGTTGTTGACAAAATCCTGGTGGGTAGGGTGGTCTTTGTAATGCCTCCAAACTCGGGTACTTGAAACCCAGAATTCGGTGCTTTATGATACCATTTCTATGGGCAGAATAATACTAATAATAATAACAATAATATAAATATCAAACTTAATTTATATATATCAAAGTCTTATCCCAATCATAACCTTTACTACAATACATTACATGATAGATAATAAATATCATTGTCTTAATACTGTCTAACTATTACAAAAGATAACATAAGATTATTTTGATTGCTTTCCTTTTCCTTGTTTCGGCTTTGAACATTAGGTTGATCATGCTTGGCGAAAACATTTAAATTTAAAGCAAGGATGAGCATTTGATTGCCCAACAAGTAATAACAACTATAAATATATTTAGCTAAAAGGATTAAATATTTTCTTTATATATATCACTTCTACAACGATTCAATAGCTGTGAAGTAAACTGATCCGATAATAATAATATAACAATTCTATCTCAAATTTTTGAAACCATGTATTGACTATAAATAGGGTTAAGATGACATACTATGAACATTGTTTTAAATTTTCAATAAGGTTTAGCATAACTTCATCTGCAAACCGTCATAACTTACGAGCGCGAGGGTGATCATCCCTATGTACCCTGTATTGATCAATACTACATGCAAGAATGATATTATCGTTCACGCTATCCACCTTAGGTGCACAAAAGTTTTCTTACATTCAGGATGTTCATACTTAGTCTGGAATCGTAACAAAAACAATTGGATTGGATACAAAAGGTTTTTCATATCATATTTCTAAATCTATGATATTTCAAATCTATGCTTAAATTTGGTCATATATATATATATATATATATATATATATATATATATATATATATATATATATATATCAACATATGTTTAAATACAATTATTATCCAAGTGAGGACACTTGTATAATCATATTTAAATTAATGAACATAATATATATATGAGTTATATAATATAATATCATGTTGATAAGTAATGATCGGATATAATATAGATGACAATAGGGTTAATAATCTAGTACAATAATAATATAAATCGAAACTTTCTTACTCGTGTCCATTCGTAAAGGAAATGCAAAGGTAGGATACTTATACGATCTGCACGCCTTAAAGATGTTAACTTAGTTTTATCTTTTATACCAAAACCCATCATTAATAAGATCATTTCGGATCAATTTCTAAAACATGTCGATTGTGCCAAATGACTTTATCAGTATTTATCGAGTCTAAGACTTTATCGTGTAGTTTAATAGTCGTTTAGATATTTTAAATATCACTCATATTATTTTCATAGCCTTATAATAATTTTTAAATAATTATTATAATTTATCATGAATTTTCAAACACTAAAATCATTATTCAATGATTTAAAGATTAACTAATTCTATTATCATTAATATTTAATTAATATTAAACTATTAAGGAAACTATTGCCAAAATATTAAAGTTATTTATAATATCTCAAAATATTTTTAAAGTATTAATATTACCCTTAAATAATTTTAAAACATTCAAAATCA